>BOPP01000050.1:548385-588043 GCA_017312745.1 Gryllus bimaculatus | reverse complement strand
CGCAGGTCGGCCGCGGCCCCGCGTCACGTGGTACCTGGAGAACTCCGTGATCGACGACGACTACGAGACGCGCGACGACGTCACCGTCAACCACCTCCTGTTCCGCAGCGTGGGGCGGCAGCACCTGAACGCGCGCCTGGTGTGCCAGGCGTCCAACACGCCGCTGGACACGCCCACCACCAAGGTGGTCATCCTGGACGTCAACTGTGAGTGCTGCTGCGCTGCTGCGCCGCTGCGCTCCTGGCGCCGCGCCTGGCCCTTCTTTCTCGCCCTGCTTCTTCTGCCGTTCCTCTACCCTGCATTTGCCTCGTTTCTCTTACGCCTTTACTGCTTCATCTTGTTTTGCTTCCTTTCCTCTTTTCCCTCCTACTATTTCTTCTCCTCTTTCTCTGCCCCATCTTAACCCACTGCTTCTGGTTTTGGTTTTAAAGCAAAGCAAATTATATTATAAACAGATATGGGAAAATACATGTTTGCAAAATTAAGTCCTACGATAGACAGTTACATTGTTGCTAAATTACAAACGACAATAATTTATTTACTTACGTCAAAAACAGTTAAAAACTGTGTGGCGTGCTATGGGGAGAAGTTAATTTGAAGTTGCATTTATGTCCAGAAGCAAAACAAGAGGCCATCTCAGCATTTGCTTTGATCAGGGAAACTGGACGAAAACCTAATCGCGATGGGGGTCTTTGACTCATTGATCCTTTCGTGTCACCTAATCTCATCTCTCCACCTCCTTTTATTTCTCATTTTTTCTCTTCCATTTCTTTTTCCTTTACACACTCATTCCACTTCATATTCACATAGTTTACTCCTCCATCTCAAACTTTTGCATCGTTTTCTATTCTCCTTTGTATTTCTCTTCCTCTTTTCCTCTTCAAATTTCTCTACTTCTTTCTCCGCTTCCCACATCTTTCTTTTTTTCTGCCCCTCATCGTAGTCGTTATCATAACAAAACCCAGCTTTAAACTTTCTCTACTTTCGTCATTTCGTAATTTATTTTTGTTTTCTTGTTTATTTTCTCCTCGTCGCTTTAATATTTGATGTTCACTAGCCATGTATTTGCATTTTTCTTTTTTTTTACTTCTTATCTTTCTCTTTCTCATCGTTCTTCTTACGAGAACAAAGTGAGTCGAATAAAATTGTTTTCTTTTTATGTTTCATTCTCCATCTTTTTGTATTCCTCTTTCCAAAAATTCACTCGGTACATTCTATACTCTTGTTTTTTTCCTTCTTCTATGTGCTTCTACTTCTATCTTCTCAATCCATCCAGTGTATCTAGTTTTCTTTTTAGGCTTCCTGCTGCTCATATTTGACCTTTCTAATTTTTTCATAACTTTTCCATTCATTTCCAAGTTTCCTGAACTTGCAAGTCTTCCCCTTGTTTCCTCGGCCGCTCCTCGTGTTGACTTGCATATTCTATTATTGCTTTCTTTTTTCTTTAAATTTATTCTTAATATTCTCTTCATACACAACTTTTGTTTCATCCGCTGTTTACGGTTTTGCTGTATTAGTCTTTTATTTTCTTAGCGCCACAAGCAGTGTATGTACGTGTATTTGTTTATTCCTTAGTTCTAATATTCTTCTTCTTTGTCTCTGCTTGTTTTCTTGTTGTTGTAAATCATTCTTCTAACTCTGCATTCACATCCCAAGCTCTCTCTTTCTCCAGCCATCCTTCTTCATTAATTTTTCTCCATTGTAATCCATTCTCTTTCTCCTGCATTTATTCATTTTTCACGCTTCCCTCCCGCGCCGGTGCCACCTGCAAGTGTCTCCTGCCTCGCCCCCTTTTTGTGCAAGTGCTCCCCTCTCGCCTCTCCCCATCTCTCATTCGTCTTCATCACTTCCACCACACTTGCTAGCTTTCTAGAAGACTCCAACTTGCCCCTTTCCCTCTTTTATTCTGTTTGTTACGTTTTTGCTCTTCCAGTTTTTCGCTTTCCCTTTATTTCGTAATACATGTGAATATAGTTTATTGCTCATAGTTTCCGAAGTTTGGGAAATGCACTAAGAATGTAATGTGAAAAGTGATCTAACTTTACGTAAGAGAAAAACCATTAGCTATTAGTTGACGTAAGTGATTATCGTCAGTGCTGATTTGCAAGCACCTAAAATATTCAGCTAACTAATAGGTACTATACTTATGATTTCTTGAATTCAAAATTAATTCATTGAGCGTAATATATATTGACAAAAGAAGTCTTCTTAAAAAATTCTTGCCTCAAAATCCATGTATGAATTGGATTATCGTTTAATATAAATATATAAGTACTATCAATACAATCTCTCGCATTCAAAGTTAAATTTGTTAAGAATCCTCAAAAAAGAATAACTGTGCTTGATGTTGCATCGGATAGTTGAGATCTGAGTGCACTGTACGTTCCTAAAAGTGTTACACGTTTGCTCCTGTTCATGTTATTTTGATCAACGCCTGCAGATCTATTATATCTCAATGCGTGTGTTTGATCGTTTTATCTTTCCAAATCACGTGGCTTTTGTTTTGGTGCGCCAAACCACAGTATTCATATCATGAAAAATTAACTTCCGATCCATCAATGTAATATTTGTTTTGTGGCCAGTTGATCGCTGCGTAAATTTTGTCTTTGTGTTAATAATATATAGTTCCCCCAGTCTTCCGGTCGTGATGATTGTTGATATTTATTCACTTTCTAGCATTCTATGAAAAAATAAGCAAGAGAAATTGAAAACAGAGGTGCTTCATAAAAGATTTGCGAAGATACTTTCTGTACACTTTTAATAGAAAAATTTCACTGAGGCTTATCTAAAGACCCTTGTTTGTTAGATTAATTAGATCATTCTTAATGGTATTTAATGATTTTCGTTTTCCTGTTCATCAGCATCTAAATCGTAAAATGCGTAAATTCGAAATTCTTTACGGAGATATTTCTGAAGGTATTATGAAAAAGTAATACGCAGATAGTATTTAACTTTTCCAAGTAAACAAAATAAAATGTTTTTGTGTACATTTATCTACTCCTTTATTTTTATCGTATGTCGTCCAGTATAATTTCCAGGATAATTCTCGGTTTCTGAAAATAGTATAAATAAAAAGTGTACTATTGAAGCGTAAAGAATGAACATTCTAGAACTTAGAACAGTTTTCTATTATAATACACTTGTGTCAAACAATTTCGTCCAAAAATGTCATTTTATTTTAATTTTATTTTACAAAATAAAAAGGGTAGTTTCCTTTTCTTTCCCGTTACCTTCTCTGAAATACTGAAAATGTTTTGCTGAGTCTGTCCCTAATGGAAAAGGTCATTTAAATTTTTGTCTCTCTCGAGTCTATGAATGTTTGAAACTTGATGTTTTTTATACTACATGGCCTCACTGCTTCCCGTTTCTTCTCTCATTACTCTTCCTTAATTGTTTTTCTTCGTCTTTTTGTCTTCGTTCTTGTTTACTGCCGCGACTGTAACTCTACCCCAATTGGTTTGCAAATGACCCCCCTCGGTCCAATTTATGTCCATTATCCGTCACCTTTCTTGCGCTGACTCACTTCTTCCGCAGTATTGATCCATCGGTATTTTTGGCTCTTGATTGTGTTGCCTCGTATACTTTCCGCAAGTTCTGCTTCCCCGCATATCCCGATTGCCTCTCTATAATCACGATTATTATCTCAACTCTATTTCCACATCGGTGATGCTGATCAATCTGCTTTTATTAAAGTGAACGTTACTGAGTTAATCCACTATTTTATATTTTTTTCTTTTGGTATTCGCTGCTTTGAGATCTTTCAGATACTGGAAATGATATGTGAATGTTTAAAGACCATAGCAATACGCCATATACGCAGTGCGCACTATTAATTAGGATAAAAAACCAGTACGAATAATAGATGAGAGAATTTTGAGTGATATTTTCCATTTTTCATGACTCCTTTGTGACGCGGAACCTACATATGAACTTCGTTTTAACTGCGTAGCATGTCTCTTCATCAAAACGCAGAAGCGCCGTTCTTCGTAGCCTTGTGCCGGCTGCATTATGAGAGTTCTTCTTTAAGGGCCACGCGAAGTAGAAAGCCCAAAGCTTGTTGGCGCAACTATCAACGTTACGATGCTTTTGAGTACATCCTCGTGTTATACGTAAAAGGTAGTGCATGTTTATATACGTTTTTTTGTATTCACGTCATATGTCCTCCATTCATGTTGTGGAGCTTCCTCGAATATCATAAAGATGCGAGTATGAAATGTGCCTTGGGTAATCAAAATTGTATTCTATCTTTTTACTAGTTCAAGAGTGTATGTTCAGATTCTGAAATACGTTGTTACTTTGAGGACTATAGAGCGACAGCCGTCTTTTATTTCTGTTTTGTATGTTTCCCCACAAAATTAGAATTTGTTTCACATGAAGCATTTCAGTATATTTTGCGGTTGGCATATATTTTGTTAGTGAGCCAGTATACGATTTTAATGCAACTGTCAAGTTAAAAAAAGGACGATTCCAAATGTAATTACAAATTTAACTCGCGATGTAAAATGACACTGCAATAGGCACCTCTCTATTTGTTCTCTCCCGATTTCCATTTCTTGTCACAATAATTAAGGAACTGAAGAAGAGACATCGGAAGGATTAGAGACAACGTCATAATGTCGAATGAAAGAGTACCCAGAAAAAAGCGATAAAAGTAAAAATCACATAAAAAGTAAGAAGAACGTAGCAGTAAAATGCTACGAAGACGAAGCACTTTACCAACGAAGAAGTAAGTAGTAAGTGCAGGAAATAACAGGATAGGTGAAGAAAAGTATCGGTTATGGGGACGGTTTTCAAGAGAACTCACCTGGAACTCAGGTCTATTAAGATTCCAGTTTATCATTTAGTTTTGAGTTTTTTGACGGCTTGTTCAACGTTGTTCCTTCAGTTACAATTATTTTTAACTAGTCATAGGACTTCTGTCAAGAATCTGGATTACGGAAAACAGCGAATCTTCAGACTAGTGTTTATGAATATAAATGTTAATAAAATACCCCCTCTCCATAACTGCTTGAGATCATGTTAATCACCAAATACGTGATCAAAAGAATCTTCTTTAAAGTCTAAAGATAGAAAATCATTTGCACCCCACAACGAAAAATTGTCATACTATGATATGTATTTTATTTATTTTACATCAAAATGCAGTAAAATGAATTTGACGCGAAAGTGTTAGCGAAAATAATTGCAACACGTGTTTTGGAATAACGCAAGGTATCACATCGCATTTGTTCTACGGATCAAAAGATATGGAATGAAATTACAGATTGAATGTAATACTAAATGTGGTCTGTCTGTAAATTGGAAAGCCCCTATACTATATTGCACTTTCCAACTTTTCTTCTCAGAAACCAGATATGCTCGATATTCATTGCATGAATGCTTCGTTGTAAATGGTATGAATAATTAGAATATTAAGTATATTACCATATTTATAATCGTTTATAAACAATTACATAGGAAAAGGATAATGTTAATTTGAAGACCTTTGTAGATGGTACAATGTTAATAAAGAACTAAACAAAACAAGTGGTAAATTAATATACTAGTTAAAAATTAAATAAACAAATAATTATGCTAATAATGTTTAAATAAAAGAACAAACACCCCAACCAGTAATTATAGTTTACTTGGATTTGGGAGTTGGCAAGGGCACCTACGGAATCACGGCCTCAGTTTTAACGGTTTTCATCCGAATACCAACTACCATGCAAGAGGCTCCTTTGTCTTTCCGTGTGTTGTCTCCAGAAGGGCGTCGCGTAGCATTTGCTAAATCCTGTTCGGAGGATCCGGCATTGTGTTAGTGGCGCCCAGTGTCACCGTCCGTCTTCCATTCTCTGTGGGATTTTGGCCTCTTCCTCACGGACGTATGTTGGTTACGTGATAGAAGCTGCATAAGCACCCCATTTCGCAGTCCGATTTGGAGGAGAAGAAGAAGGAAAGGAAAGACTAATTGAATAGTAAGATTGCGCGTGGTCTACGTTTCGTTTGGATGTCGTGCTTTTTTTACTATTTTTATTTATACTTTTATTGAATTTATTTATTGTTATAAATAGTAAAAACGGCATGATTGGGATAATTTAGTCTACATAGAAACAAATAATTGTTCATGTTTGTGCGGTGATGGATAGATCCGCAATTATGTGCCAAACTAAATTGATTCTATCATTTCGAATATTTCTTATTATGAACTATTGATTAGAACGCATGTTGATTATTGATTCTTACCTTGGAATAGTCAAAGATCGGCTGTCGGTTTTTAGACCTTAAAAGATCGTACTTCTTCTTATGTGTTACATATTATTGATATTCTTGTTTGACATTAAATAAATAAAAATGAAGATCCAAAACATCATGCGCATTGGGATGTCAAGGCTAGAGCTGAATAAACGGAACCTAAACATTATTTTGAGACCTTTTTTATAAATGGAAAAAATTGAAGAACAAAACTGAGGGGTTTTTACAAAATTTGTTTTTTAATTTGATTATATACAAGCAGAAACTACCCAAAACGGCTAGTTTTCTCGAAAAATTTTACATACGTTTTTGAAGAGGTGAAATCTTTATCTTCAATTTTGTAGTTTTAATTTCTGTATTTTCGAACATAAAGAGTTTGCCGGAATTGAGACTACCACCAATATTATTACCGTCTTTTGGGAGATACGAGGAGAAAAACTAAACAAAAAATGGAGCTCTTTTTGATAAAATAAATGTTCAACAGAATTAAAAATTGCGTATATTTCAAAAGAATCAGTAAACTACTCATATATCCTAATCATTGTACGAGATCTTATTTTAAGACCCGGCTGTCGAAGAAAGATTTAATTGAGAAATATATCTGATCAATTTTGGAGAAAATCGATGGGGGTTTAGGCGGAGTGTTAAACACGGACGGACAAACAGACAAACCTGAAGACCGACGTTTGCACGTCAATAAATTTTTCGATATCAAATGGCCGCAAAACATGGATTCTGACTACACAACGTGTTATACGAAGTAATGTACTGTATATAGGAACAAAATGTATCTACTTTTCGTTACCAGGGCCCAGCAATGAGCTCTTGACTGTTTTGCGGCGCACGGTACCTCTACTTTCTCTCCTTAAGAAGGTCGAGAAAGTAAAAAACGGCTCCAATTTTTTTCCTTAAAATTTTTTCACGAGTGGAGTAAAGGTAGAATAAAAATGGTGCAGGATTAATTTTCTACGAACTCTGAATTTTCGGAACTCGCAATCGTTAAAAATAATTTAAAAAATTATACGTTATTGTAGCGTAATTAGTTGTTAAATATTAATTTATTCCTGTGCTGTACGAGAGTATTTTGTCATTAGTGAGCATTATGTGTGTTAATTTTTAGAAAACCATATTCCGCAACATTTTTGCTGTTGCAGTCCGCTACTAAACTCACCATTCGTTGCCATTACACGCTGCGTTGTACCGTATTACACTTTGTGCAAATTTCAATTGTTAGTTTGGGAAAGATTGCCCAAAATGAAGTCCGAGTATCACATAAATTCCCCCGAAAGTAAATTTCAGCCGCTAATGTTATGCGCGATTGCAAATCTTTTGCATACCAATTTCATTAAGTAATTGAATTTTGTTTTCGGCGTGATAGAAATCTCGTACACGATACAAAGGCGGATTACTTTGCAGAATTGTCTGTTATATTAATCGTACAATGTAGTTCAATGTTCATTGCCTCTCTGATGAAAAATGAATATAAAAAGTATTCATCTGAGTAGTGCGCAAGTCTATGATTTAATTATGAGTTCGAGAATGTTCGGTGAAGACCAACATTCAGCTGTAGGTACATTGAAAAGAAAACAACATTGTTGTTATATCTAGTGTGTCTCCCAATACATGAGGAGCTTTTGCTGCTATCGGCAAGTAGTTTCATGTATTAATCGTGCCGGAATGACCCTTGTAGCCCTGCGGCCATTTATAGGCACGTGTGTGCAGAAGGTAATGGGATCTTCATCTGCATGTGGACGTGAGCGCTTGAATCATCGCACAATATACTTCAATGTTATGTCTCACTCTAATATTAACGTGAAAGAATCAATCAGCGCAGAGTTATATACTTCGGCAGTACAGTGGGTTTGCGTATGTTAGGCCAAGGCTCGATTTGGTCTGTAGCACTACAGAAATTATTATTATTATTATTATTATTATTATTATTATTATTATTATTATTATTATTATTATTAATATTATACGTCTTTAGCGCGTGCTAGCCTTCCATTTATTAATCGCACCTGTGAGACTCCTAAAGCCCATTGGCCATTTGTACGCATATGTATACAAAATATTACGGGATCTTTGGCAGCAGCGGCCGCGCCCGCCTGAGCCGTGCCGAGTTAACAGGGCCTGGCGTAATGTCGACACACTGTTGTTCGGTCACGTGAATGCCGCACGGGTCCGCAGTCAATTGTGTCGGAGCGCGCGATATGCGAATTAAACAAAATAATTAAACATAGCTTATCGCAATTTCAATCAAACGTGCGCGCGCTGTTTTTTTTTTTGCGAAGTGTATGGGGATGGAGGGGACGGGGTTCAAATGATGCGTGTCCCTTTCCATCACACGCACGATAAAACGATTTCGACCCTGGTCAGTTGGTTTATGGCTGGTGCACGTCCAACGGGGCGGGGGCGGGTCTCGGATTAGTGTAGGAGAAAGAACGAAGAGGAGTGTACTGCCGGCAATGGCGGTCTGTGTGGGGGAAGTCAGGGGAGGCAGACCGAGAGGTGGCTCAGTGCATCAACTGATGTCACTGCTGTGCCTCTGACCGGGAGACCCAGGGTTCGAGTCGCGACAGTGGCAAAATTTTCGACACCAGCTTGTCAGCTTGGTCTAAATTAGTCGCTTTCTGGGGGAGAATTCTAGAGGCCAGGTGATCTGATTGGTAGTTATCAGTGGTTTCTCCAATCAATACCAAGGGAATGCCGGAGCAATATCCTAACAAACAGGACAAGGACCGCGCGCGATCTTTCCTTCCTCGTTCTTGTCTTATACATACATTAACCTACACTACACAACCGCTCATGCCGGGAGACCGAGGGCTTTGAGCTTGTCCCGGCTAGGGCGGTGGCCCGCTGGTGGGAGATATGTGGTTGGGGAAACCCCGTTTGCAGACGGTAGGTCGGCATTGGATCTCGACATCTGGCGGGGAAGATCACTGCAACTGGTCGAGGAAAATATATGAACGAATATTGACCGAGAATATTGAGAAATTCGAGAAATTCGAGAGTATTGACCTTACTAGTTGACGCGCCTGGAATCAGTAATCACCAACCAACCATCATGGGTGGTTGTGGGAAAAGGAAGAGGGGGAAATTTGCCGCAGTTGCTCGTCTCGCGGCGTCCGCACTGTGTCTCGCCTCACCCTTCCTCCCCTTGTATCTCTGCTGGAGGTATGATGGAGGTCCCTTAGCCAATCATCCAGGAGATGTTGCTAATTTTCGAGCCGCAGAGACGTGGGAGGGGGGCGAGCCTGGTGTCACGGAAGTGGGAGGCCAAATAGGGAGGTATTTGATGGGGGGAGAAGAGGGAAGACTGGAGGGCTCGGAAGGGGTTCGGCAAGGTTTAAATCCTTCCTTGACAAGATTTAAAGCAGCACGTACACCTACCCATACAAATCAGGTGCTTCAATTCTGAAACTGAAGGATGGGATGCCTAATAAACCTTTTTTTCCATGTGCCTCTGTATACACCGTTTGTTATATTCCGTTTGGTTCACTATCAGATATTATCTATATCTATATAATGGGAACTGTGGCAAAATAAGAAACGCTGGCTAGTTGTGTTGCTGATCTATTACGTATTATCTGGATGATACAATGTGCCAGGTGATGATTTGCTTAAGAAAATCAATATTGCAAAATAAACAATCCATGACGTCGAAGTGAGAAAATGTCCGCGTATATTGTAATATATTACTTACTAGTGTTTAATATTATCTACGGCCTCTCCAGGTATTTTCCAAACGGTGCACATACATAGCCAAGGCAAAGTCGAAGCTCCCGAAGTGTCTAGTCGTAGACGTAGTGTAGCCGTGGTAGTGTAGTAGTGTGAAGCGTGTGTGGGAGTTATATACGTAATTGGAGAGGAGGGATCAAAGATGAGGAAGGAATGATTGGTCGTGGTCCGTGACCCGTTTTTTAAGGTACTACTCCGCCATTCGTCTTATATTAATGGGAAAAACCGCGGAAACGTATCAGAGCACCTGGCCGCTACACGTCTCTTCCAGACTACAGCTGAATTTGATAAAGACACGTAGCTAGTGTCAAAAATCCGCCGCCGGCCAAAACCGTTATAAGCTCAACACTTTTAGGTGGCATCCACTTCAAATTCAGATCCAACATCCGAGTTTTCCTTTTCGTTGTTTTCTTCTAAAGTTTCGAATGAATACTACACTAGCTTCTTTCAAAAAAAGTTGTCGAGAAGTCGAGAGAAATTTTCGTGTTTCTCCCAAAGGAAGGCGGAGAATGTGTTGCGCCATCGCGTCTTTCTGACTATAGCTCTCGTGAGGACGAGCGCCAGAGATGGAAAATGCCTTCGCGAATGGACATCTTCAGAAGGGCATGACACGCAGAATGGGATAGAAAATAGAATTCTCCGATGCAGCAGGGCATGGGTGGCACGAGAAGCAGCGTAGAAACAGTAGCTCTCGAACATGAATCTCGTGGTTGAAGTTGGTCCTTTGTTTTTTTTCGTTTTGTTTTGAGACGGCCACGTGAGTAAACTGGGGAGTGAAGGAGGGAGGAAACTGTAATAAAAATTGGCATACTGAAAGAAGAATGGACACAGAGGAGAAATTGTCTTCGAAATCGTAATTATTTCAAGACGTAGTAGAAACTCAGTAATGGAAACGACAAGAAAGGATCGTAACGTTACTAAAGAAATTTATTCATTGGAGAGTTAAGTTTATTCCTTCGTAGAATTGAATGGGGTTGAGGATAGATCGTGCGGACTGGTATTTCATACATCCAAAATAAATATCTTAGAATATGTTCTAAAACCAAACATTGTGATCAAAATGTTAAACAAAGGTGTTCATCGATCTACAGTATGTATGAAGGAAGCGACAGAAGGTGTTTATATAACCTATGGTACGTCTGAGTCTACAGGTTGATTACTTGAAACTCATACGGATGATCTTCAGTTATGAGATAAACACTTGTATTGGAATAGCAAGAAATGGACAGGGGATAAATTTGCCCCAGTCTCAGTTCAAACGTCAACCCAAACATTCGTGTTCAATTTTGAATATAATGCATGTGGTCGCTGTTAGCAGGCTTTGTTAGTTTTTTATTGTGCAGTTTAATATCACAAAATATCTTAACCATAATTCCTTTTCTTCCTCTTGTTCTGCAAGAATTTCTTCTTTGTTTCCCTCGGCTCTCTTCTTCTTTCACCAATTTTATGAGTTATGTAGTTTTATAGCCTTACAATTTACACAATATGTAAATCTTAAAAATGAAAAATAGGCTAGTTTTATTAATTTTATTTATTTTTCTGAATCCATTTTCGATCATGATATATTTTAATGTGTGATCATTACTTCCGTTTACTGCTGTAGAATATAATTAAAAATGACCCGAACGTTACAGTTGAAATAAAAATATAAAGTAATTTAATTCTTTAGAATTAAGGATATGTTAAGGAATTTATTTATTGGGACTTTTGTGAAAAAAACAGCTTTATTACTTTTTGAATCTTTTATGTAACAAAATGAAACCTTTCATGTGATTGTTCTGTTAAATTGTTCCTTTAACCACTGAGCTCATCCGTGGTCTTGTCTTGATACCGAGCTCCTAGGTGCCACCATGTAACCTTTTACCTTTCATCCCTCAATTTTCTCGTTATGCCAGTTCGGCTGCTTAAATTACACGCCGATATCTGAGGGTGCACAGAGCGAGTCATTATCTCGGTAGGTGGCGAGCCAGAAAGGCAAGAGGAAGAGGGGATGGCGAGGAGAGATGGAGGAATTGCGACCAGGACGTAAAGAGAGAGAGAGAGAGAGAGAGAGAGAGAGAGAGAGAGAGAGAGAGAGAGCGTGTGTAAATGGGAGAAGAAGGACGAGAAATCTCGTTTGCGCGGCGGTTGCCGATCGAAACGGGAGAAAAATTGTCTTCGAAGTTGTGTTATCGCGCTCCAGATATCCCATTTGCCGCTAGTCGCGTTAAGGTACGTTAGTTCCATTCATGTGTTTCCCCGGCTCCGTGCACGAGCAACAGAGATAACGCCTAATAAGGCTTGGGGGAAGTAATAACCTGCGACGCCACTTATATCACCAGGATACTTTCTGTAATCTGGACTCCCCGACGTCGAAAGTAGAGGCGAGTGTTCCGCGAGCCGCTACTGCTGCCGTCGCTCCGGTGGCCGCCGCTGCCGCTTTCACCCGAAGTACGTGAGCAGACGGGAAAGCGACGGCAAATCCAAGAGTTCGTTGTGGAGCATCGTTAATCACGGCGTCTTCAATTCTCAGCACGTTCTCCTCTTTCATGTGTTCGATCGTAATTGACTTCCGGTGAGTAATCATCTTCTGCCAGATCCCTGGGCGATAAACTATCTCAAACTCATGAAATTGTATACGTTCATTGGATACCTTCGCTTCCGATACAGGCGCCGCCCCGCGCCGCGGCGTGGCGTGTACGCCGGTGAAACAGGAGACCCGGAGGTCGTTGTATTTTCCTCCCAATCATCGGTTGTGTAGTGTGTTAATTCCGTTCCGCCCGTAACCCAATCGCATCGCACGTGACTGTGAATCACGTGACGCAGCATTACCTAGTTCTAATGACTGCGCCGTCGACGTGCCGCGGAGTAATTTGAAGGGGGAGAACGGAGGAGCGTTTGAATCTCAGCAACGCCAGTGAACGGTGGATCTCGGTAATGATGATCTGTCTTCTTGTGCGTCGGTTCGTTTCCGAGAACCCAGTGAAAAGAAGGGGAAGGAGAAGCGGGTGACGGGAAGGATAAGGAGGAGGAGCAGGGTACGGAGGAGAAAGTGCTCTCCGCGAGGGAATTATATTTTAAGTTGCATTTATCTCTTCCAGTCAAGTGCACGACGCATCTTGGTAGAAGTTTTCCCTTCGCTTCAAAAGTCGTCCAGCGCCCCGCCCGCTGCTTGGAGACGCCGCTTCTATACAGAGAATTTGGGGCGCGGGCGAAAGATTCGAATCAAACAAAGAAATACTTTAGCTTATCGACACGCAAAGCAGTCTAAATTTAGTCCTTGCGCTTGATTTCACTAATTAAAACGTGAGAATAGATTACCACTTCCTTGATTCAAGGTCGGGGCGCGTTCCGCCCCTCCGAAGCGATGAGCGATAAGTACCTTATCGGCCGAGGAGATCGTGCTCCGCGCTGCTCTGAATGTTGATATATTGAGCTCGGAGTTCCTGGGGCAGCCAAATCTCCGCCTTATTTCGTGGAGTATATGAAGAATGCACATGCGAATGGGTGAAGAATGGTACCGAGGCCTTCGTGCGCTTCCTCGTGCAGCGCCCTTTTGCAGCTTGTGATATTTAATTTTCAATTTTTTGGAGGGGCAGCGTAAACACGCGAGGATTATGTAGTATCACAACTCAAATAAACCAAGTCCTGGAATGATTTAAAAGCCTGCTGGGGACGAGGGGCGCAGGTTGCAGGGTCTTTTCGTGAATTGCTTTGGAGCTCCACGCAATCCCGCTGTCTGGAGGAGGGGGCGTAGAGGAAAGCTGTCAGCGAGCCCCTTAACCAATGGAGGAAACAAACATGGTGATTTACTGATGAATAAAATAATGATGGTGAAAAGTACATGTGCCCTTCGTGTTTGTCTTCTTTTTTCACGTCATGGTTTATGACGATACGCAGAACATATTGATTTCAATGATTTTTTGCATTCCTTTATTCTAGAAAGGTTTGTAAGGCAATAATTAATCTTTATTTTAAAAAAGGTTTGTAATTGATCCATTAAGATGAAAAAATTAAATTATAAAATGTAATATACGAATAATAACGAATATATAATATACTCTTGCCAGTCAGGTTTTATTTTGAAAATGTTATTTTGCCTTGCAATACACGGCAATAATTAGTGGCTCAAAGTAAATACACATAACTTACTTATAAAAAGTTTACAATGTTGTTTTGACATGTAAGAAGCCTTTTTAATTAACACAATATTCAAAATATTTGGATTGCGCGTTAGCAAAGTATCAAGTGTGACTATTTGGGGATATGCACGCCCGTATGGTCCATTCTGTTTCAATTACGTCGGCGGATTAACGTAAATCTTTGATCTTGAGTCCCACGTCCTCCGGCGAGAACGACGTACGACAATGACGTACACGATTTCGTTCGTAGTGTATAATATTTCATTGACGTGTGCTGACCACCTCCAAGTAAGTTTCCTTGGCTCCGTTACGCTCGCGTGACTCTCTCTGGTTTTATATGTCACATTTCGGGGGAATGCGTTCTCTCGGAATTGATCGCCATAAAATTATCCATGCACAGACTACTCCAGTTGTTGCTGGTGTGTGGGGTCCTCAGAGGAGAATGTTATAGTATTCGACCCCTTTTAATTCCCTTCCACAACAAGTTCATGCTAAGATCATAATTGTAAAAGTTGAAAATTTGCCACTCTGACTTCAATCTCTTTGTCATCTCTTCACGTGAAGACTTGCTGGAGTATTGGGCTTTTCTTGTGGTATTTTTATACTCTCACATAACCATTGTTATACAGACCTGAAAAACCCCTTCATCAAAGCCAACCGTTAAGAATAATTAAGAATAATTACCTGTAATGTCTGGTCTTCGCTCCAGGAGGCAAAGTTGTCGGAGTTCTCGCGACGAGCGCAGGGTGTTTTGTCAAGAGAGCCCGTAGCGCAGGCAGTGGGCGGACAAGAGCATCAGGTGACAGGGCCTTGGCGGCGGGGAATTTCAGGCAAGCCGTAGCGCTGTTACTTTGCCTTCCCGTCCCCATTGATGCGGCGACAGATTCCAAATACGAACATTTCATTCGTCACAACGTAATTCAAGCAATCACGAAGTAACCCCACTTTATTGCATATGAATTATTGAAGAATTGAAAGGCCAATAGAATATTCTTTTAATTAGATGTGTGGAATTTATATAATAAATTAATAGTGTAAATGTAATAAAAAGCAGATAAATCTTTGATAAACTTGTGGATAAGAGTGTTTCATCTGCACTGCCTCCTCGTTGAATAACGAAATTTTCATAGAATAATGTTATGTGTAGCATATTCGATAGCACTAATGGAATAATACTCTTTTGTAGGATAATTTGAACTACAAAATTATTCTCTAATATAAATCTATAACAATGGAACGGCGTGTTCTAGAACAGGTGCTTGTAAAAGTTATACATTTGATGTAATACGCTGCATGACAATACACCGAAAGTATATATTCTTCAGAACAATTCTTCTAGGAACGTTTTGATTGTCCAAAAATAGTTGTGAATATTCGATATGAGTTGGGATCTCACATCCTTTATATTTAATTTTAATTTTTAACTGATTATTTTTAACATATGAAAATATTTTTAAACGATTTAAAAAGCGTCGGAGACATTTCATTAAGCTAATAGTTTTCTGTTATCCTTAACGCTGGAGATTGCGATCTGGTGCATTTATCGAAATTATTCACTGTGACAGCCAAGAAAATGCACTGTTTATTTTGAAAATCAGTGAATCAAAATGTGTAACGGGTGACAAGAACTGTTAATGAATGCAACTTTTGAGAAAAAAGTAGATAACATTAACCATACGTATACACGCTATAAGAAGGATTGTAAAGTGTGTTTACATGCTCTTAGAATTTGATCTCTCGCTCAATAACGCTATTAAATTTATTCACATAACATTACAAGACAATGTACATAACGGCCGTCCAATTTATCTACAATTATGAAAGATATTTGTCTTCATATTCTGAATAAAAAAACCAATGGCGTACACTCACAAAATTGATAATTATTCTGAAAATATATTTTCCTTTATTTTCTAGAGATTTCATTCATTAATGTTTACTCACTATGACATTTAACATTAATTAAAAACTACATTGATGTTATGTAGATGCTTACTTTTCATTTACCCGGACATATCTACCCAGCATATTTTAATAGTTGTGTTCGCATGTCGCTTGTCCATTGATATCCAAAGAGTTAAATACCCATTTTGTATCTTGTGAGGTCACGCTGTGAAACCACAACTCTGTTGAGAGCAAACGCTTGCAACTAGCGCGACGAAACTCCCAGAAATTCGGCAGCTGGTAGGGGAGGACGAGCGAACGCCGATAAGTTTCGTCAATCGTGCGTTGTGTCCGCGCAATTTGAAGCATGGTGCAATTAAGCTACTGCCAAACGCCAGTCACCGCCGGCCACTCGAGCGCCGGAAACAGTGTCCCACGTGCGCGTACCCCGATTCATCACTGTACTCGAGGTGCGTTGGAAGGCCAGGGGCTGAGCGGCAACCCGTGATACACTGATGTTCACCGAATTGTATAGTAGCCCCTGCCCCTCACCCAAGAGGCGTTCCCCAAGGCAGGTCATCGTCTTGCTCTGGGAAGCGGCACATCCGCTCCTGATTGTAATTACGGGACACTTAAGGGCGCGCAATGGTCACGTGTTGACACGACGCTCATTGGCGGGCAAGATGTCCTGCCCGTCTATCACGGTGTGGCGAAATCACGAGAAAGTGGCCAAAACCTTTAACTTGCATCTATTAGGGAATTTTGATGACTCGATATTGGCAGACAAATGTACATAGTATGTATTTCACAAAAGATGATAACTCCTTCAGGGCGCTTCCGGAGCTTGAAACTGTCTCCAGTGAGTACACACGATGCGTTGGAGATGAATTAACTATGAAAATTGGCAACAATTAATAACAGTACTTGAACTGTTGTTGTCACACAAGAATGTGAAGTTATTTTTTCTAACCAATATGTCATTCTTTCACATGAAATGCAATATAATATAAATTGTAACTAACTCATATGTTCAATAACCCTTATGTAACAGTCTATTACCTGTGTAACCATGAAACACCTAAAAATTGACAGCAGGTTTTTCCTTAATTAATAGTCTTGCAAATGTATGTTTAACAAATATATGATAATTCATGACAATTTTCAGATAATGCATTACCAATGACGTCAATGCTTTTAAAAACGTGAATATTACAAAAAAATTCGCATTGAGTGAAAACCGCATTATGAAAATGTTGAGCTAGTGAAATAAAATGATAAAAGCAAACTATATGCAAGATACCTGTGTTTATTTTCTAACATGAGGGTATGAGAATGATAATAATGTGTGATAGTTGTTGATTGTTTCTGCAAAATAGATGTTTTCAAAACATGTGTCAGAATATTACATTTATAACTTACAACTGTTTTGAAATAATAATAATAGTAATAATACATGCAATAATAATAATAGTAATAGCAATAATTACACATGCGTTATTAAAGACAAGAAATTTGAGCTTGAATTTCGTTTTCATATGAGTATCGTCATTTTAACATTTCGTTTTTAACAACCCGAAAACCGTAGTACGGTTAAACAATTGCATATGAAGTAAGGGGAGACGATATGAAGTAATGAGAGGGGGGGCAGACCGGTGAGAGGGATGCAATGCGAAATGGTGCGAGTCGGAAGTGACGTAAGGAAGTTACATAAGCTACGTTTTCAAATATATATTTTATATAGTTAAGTTATAGATTTTTATTGATACTTTACTACTTGTTATTGCTTTCGATACGGAAGCTCAATATAGAGCGCATAACATACGGTGGATCGAGAGGATCTTGGTGACGAGGTTAAATATGAAAACATTTGAATGATGAAGTTCCCTTAAGTAAAGAATTATGGGAGGAATTATGAAAGGGATTAAATGGGAATTGAAATAAACAGAGTCACATTAACTCCTAGTTAATTAAAAAAGAAGTAAATTTGAAAATTAAAATTGTGTAAAATTAAAAAATCTTGTTGTCAAGGGGTGTAAATAGGCTCTAATTATCTCGGGAGACAAAAGTCTTCGGACATTTTGTCTCCGCTCATTTGGACTCTTAGAATGCCCTTGGTGCATAAACGTGAAGCGGTTAATATGGCGACTTTCGTGAGCAGTGGTACACATTGCAATGGCCATGGCTTTGCCTAAGATTTTTTCCTTTCGTCACAACGTGCGTTTCGTGTGAGGTCAGGGTCACCTTGCACACCCAGGCAGGCTGTCGGCACTGTTCACACATTACGGAATACGGTGATGTGAATAAATTGTGTGTGCATAGTAATCCTTCGAACTTCTTCGTATTGCGTGATTAAATGTAAACACGTTTTTGGTGAGGAGTTATGCGGCCAAATTGTGGTCGGTCTCGGTGCCTCATTTATCTAGTCTTCGGTGAATCAATGACCTACTAGTAGTCTTTACACTCAAATTGGGGTGGGAGAATCTTTAAGGTCTTTTAATGAAGGGAATATTATTAGTCTACTGAAATATTTAATTAAAGGCAATTGTAACTGCATTTTTATCTTCGATAAAATTACAAAATTTTAGAAATTGTATCAATTTTAGATAATACAAAGAACATTTTTAAACACAACTAATTGGTACATTATATTATTGTACAATATATTATCTTTAATTGAATATATTTTTACACAAATTATATTTTACTTATTGCTGAAGCGCACTTTCGTACACAAGTATTCTCTAGTGAAATAATGGAACTTTTGCTCATCTTACGTCGTAAGAAGGAAAGTATTATAATCATATGACGAAAAAGGCGAATTTTTCGAGGGAAAAATTCTTATTGCCGAGCCCTGGTAACGACAAAGTGGGTAAACCTTGTTTCGTATGTAAGGAAATTACTTCCTTTAACACGTTGTGTAGTCAGAATTCACAGTGTGAGTACAGAGAATTGATTGGCTAAAAGACATCTGTCTGTCCCTCTCACTAACTAAACGCTAGCGCCTAAACCATTCACCTTAGAGCCCGACCGTTCACGCGAGTCCGCGAGCGAGTCCGCCGAGCGAGTCCCGCGAGCCAGTCCGCGAGCGAGTCCCGCCGAGCGAGTCGCGCGAGCGAGTCCGCGAGCGAGTCCGAGAGCGAGTCCGAGCAGAGAGAGAGTCCGAGAGCGAGTCCGAGAGCGAGTGCAAGTCGAGCAGAGTCGAGTCAGAGTCAGCGCAGAGCGTCCGCGAGCGAGTCCGCGAGCGAGTCCGCGAGCGCGAGTCGCGAGCGAGTCCGCGAGGCGAGTTCCGCGGAGCGAGTGCACGCGAGCGAGTCCGCGAAGCGGAGTCGCGAGCGATAGTCCCGCGGAGCGAAGTCAGCGAGCGAGTCCGCGAGCGAGTCCGCGAGCGAGTCCCGCGAGCGAGTCCCCGCGAGCGGAGTCCGCGGCGAGCCGCGAGCGAGTCCGCGAGCGAGTCGCGAGCGAGTCCGCGAGCGAGTCCGCGAGCGAGTCCGCGAGCGAGTCGGCGAGCGAGTCGCGAGCGCCGCAGCGAAGTCCGCGGCGAGTCCGCAGATTCCGCGAGCGAGTCGCGGAGCGAGTCCGCGAGCGAGTCCGCAGAGCGAGTCCGCGAGCGAGTCCGCGAGGAGTCCGCGAAAGCGAGTCCGCGAGCGAGTCCGCGAGCGAGTCCGCGAGCGAGTCCGCGAGCAGAAGTCCGCGAGAGCGAGTCCGCGAGCGAGTCCGCGAGCGAGTCCGCGAGCGAGTCCCGCGAGCGAGTCCGCGAGCGAGTCCGCGAGCGAGTCCGCGAGCGGTCCGCGACGATCCGCGAGCGAGTCCGAGAGCGAGCTCGAGAGCGAGTCCGAGAGCGAGTCCGGAGAGCGAGTCCGAGAGCGAGTCCGAGAGGCGAGTCCGAGAGCGAGTCCGAGAGCGAGTCCGAGAGCGAGTCCGAGAGCGAGTCCGAGAGCGAGTCGAGAGCGAGATCTGTCCGCGAAGCGGAATTTCGGCAGCGGGCAGGGGCGTGCTGGGCGAAGGGGGAAGGGACAGCGGGCGGGAGAGGGCGGGAAGGGCGTTGCGGCAGGCGCGAGCGCGGGGCGCGCGATCTTCGGCGAAGTTTGGGCGGGCACCGCTGGCCGAAACGACCGCCGCTTTCCAACTCATCGGGCGCCGAGCCGCCGCGCAAGATGGCGCACCGCTGCCAACGCCGCCCCCTCGCCCCCCCCGGGCTAACCCGAGAACTTCGCCCAATTCTCGCCACCGGTCGCGTAGGCGCGACCCGTCTTTCCCTCCCCCGCCACCCCCTTTACCCTGCCAGCTCCCACCACTGCTCGACCCGTCTTCTCTCGGGTCGTCGGCTTTTACTCATTCTTACCAGGAGCCCGCAGCTGTTCCCGTTTAATCTGTGGAACGGGCCGTCTATTCAGGAGCGGTAAACAGCGAGGAGCCATCTCGAAAGCCGGGTCAAACGCCAGGGTCAGCGCCATTGAATGGCGGGAGGGGGCGCGGGGGCGACGAACGGGGGCTGGCGGGAGGTAGGGCGAGCGGGTCCCGGAGCGAGGGACGCGTTTAAATCTGACGCGACGTAGGGAGCGGAGGGGTGGGTGGCGGGGGCGGTCGGAGGCGCCTCGAGGGCGCCACTCGACAGCGAGGAGAGGGCCACTCGATGCGCGAGGGGGCGCTTCGCCGATGAGGGCACGCGTGAGGGGGCCGGAGGAGGGTGGGTGGGCGCGGGGAGCGGTTTCGTAACCTGTGGCGCATACAAAGCCGCTGTGCAGGGTCGCCGAGGGGTAGTGGCGGCGGCGGGGGCCGGCGGCGGGGCGGGGGCGGCCTCGTTGGGGGTCGGCAGCGGCGTTTGCAGCCGGTCGCTCCCAATAACGACGCTTTGCCGCAAGGGTCCCTCTAAAAATCGCACCGAGACAAACACGTTTGGGCCCGCGACGCGCTGTTGCGGCGTGCGCGGCGGCGGCGGCGCGGCGCGGGCCGGGGCGGAGAGCGCGGGGGAGGACGAGGGTGGGGCGGCCACGCGCGCCCGTTTGCCCGTCCCCGCTGCCGTGCTCGGCGCCCCCCGCTTCAGCGCCGCGCGCCCGTCGCCAGCATCATCGCGCACGCGGCCCTACTGTCCCATTGAGCTCGGCTGCCTCGCCGCGTCCCTCCTTTGGCTTCCCCGCTCTCCAGATCGCCGATATTCCCAATAACTCATTGCCGCTCTTCTCGGCATTCGTTTTCTTTTACTGTCTCCAATACGTGATATAGAGAAATGTTATGTAATGCTGAAAAAAAATTACGTCAAGAGATTTTGACGGAAATACACCTTTGAGGCTGCTCAGACGAAATACTTTCCAAAAAAACATTTGTTTCAGCGTCGTCCGTACATGTCATTCGGTTGGTCTGTCTTTCTAGTCCGAAACAGTTCACATCTTTTCTCCTGAGTTGTAGATTCTCGGTAGTTCCGGACGAACTGGAAACTTTATTAAGTTTATTTTATTCATGTAAGATGTTTTCTAGGGCAGATTTTTGGGGTTCTTTCATTGAAACCATGATCACAGGTTTTACAGAACTTTACAATAATATGAAGTAGTCCGGTGCTATTTGCAGCACTGCTAGTTTTATTAGTTTTCGTTTTGAATATTTCTGCACAGCTGAGTAATTGTGAATTTATGTCTCAGTATTGCCGTTTCTATTTATGTATTTTACTTGCTTAGACATCACTTTGTTCCTGTATCTGATTTGGGTGGGTTAGATTTCAATTCCTAGGCCATTGTCTTCTTCACGCTATTGGTTTCGTTTCTTGTATTCCACAACACTACTCTCCTTTTACTGTTGCTATCTTATCTTACAATTCCCCGCGTCTTGTCAGATATGTTGATTCTTTTTTACTTCTAGTTCTCTAGCATCTAGTACTCGTTACGCTTAGTCACTTGATTCCTATTTGTAGCTCGCAACACCCTACTCTCTGCAAGCGCGTTTCATGCTTCTCTTATAGCTTTGGCGATCCACGCCCTATTCCGGTCACCCCACCAACTCACCTCCGCCACCCCATCCTTCATCCACCACGCGCCCCGCCCCGTCTCGTACCACCACCCCGCCCGACGCCGCCCCCTCTCCGTCGCCAACCTACAGCGCTCTCGTGCCTCGGCGAGTGGCTATGGGCGTGGGCACGTAAGTGCTGAGGCAAGGAGACGCCGCAATGGATTAAACGAAATTGAAGTTGGCAGGGATTAAGGTTAGTGTTGGCTTGGTCGAAAAATGTGCAGTGATATAAGGGAGCGTCCGAGGGGAGCGGGCGAGGGCGGCGGCGCGGCGGCCAAAAGGGCGGCAATGGTCAAATGGAGGGGGGGCGCGCGGAGGGGGGGATGCGGGGGAAGAGGCGGGGTTGCGGGCGGTCGAAGTGGCGGAAAGAGTGTAACTGGGGAGATGCGCGGTGGGGCGACAAGAAGTGAGACACAGCAGATTGAAGCACGCGGGGATATCGGACGTTTGGATTGCCCGAGCTGTGTAGGTATACGATGGGGAGACTGAGTGGAGGTGTAGCGGCGGGGAGACCGAGGTGGGATTGCGGAAGCGGGGGTAACGCGGTGGGGATGGTGAGGCGGGGATGCCAGGGGACCCGTGGGATTCCTGTATGAATCAGGATTTTAAATGGAATTTTTTTACTCTATATTTGGAACATTGACGGACGCTAATTGGAGCAGTGCTTTTGCAGTTAGCAGCAATGAATTTCTGCAGTTAGAGATTTTTATGAGAATTACAATACATCAATCAATTAGTCATTATCATAGAGCTACTAGAATTTGGCATTAAAGATTTCAGGACTACTACGCGGACACCTTAAATGATTAACCACTTTATTCGGGAATCTTGTGTGTGTTAGAATATTTATATATTGTGATAGAATATGCGATATTTGGTATCATTAATTAAAAGAAACCTAATTTCGATACTCATATTGTCGATTCTTGATTGTTGATATTTTAATTGTTCATTTGTATGGATATATTACTTTATATAAGGCAATTATAAAATATCTTTCTCTGATAATTGAAACAATTTTGAACGTATTATAATAAATTATGTTTCAAATCGCATTACCTTTTCCTAAACAAATCCTTATATTTTGAAAACAAAATATAGTTCCTTTCTATTCAGTGCGACATTCACCATTTGTTTCGTTTATATCAAAACAGTACCGCACATTTGGTATTGATATCACAATATTAAATTCTCTAGTTTCCATGCCGGAACGTATTGTATCTAAATAAAAGTACTTCAAATACTTCGTACTACATGTCTACCCTATTACAATACTATATTATCAGAAAATAAATTAAAAATAAAATTCTGAACTATATGCAATTGCGATTTGTAAAACCTTTTCTTTCTGTTTATTTATGTGGGTTCTCAATTCCAAATTATTTATTTATTCCTTTTAGGAACCTTCGCCCAATATTTTTCGCCCAACAAAAAGTTAATTAAAAATTAGTTCTTCAACACACTAGTCCAATAGGGATAGTCCATAGCATTAACACTAATTTTTTTCGTGAATACGTTAGGAACGTGTCGAACACATTATTGGACGTGACAATGAATATAAAGGAAGTGGACAACTAAAGAAATACTGTAAAGCAATTTCATATCATCTAAATCTATATAGCAACCGCGAAGGTGGAGATTGATATAAAGGAAAATTTCCTCTTATATTTATATTTAAAGACAAAATATTTAGTGTGTTATGTGTGATAAGTACAAAACAACGATTCGGCAAAAACGAAATGAAAACATTCCTTGAATTCATTCATCATTTTCACACTTAATCTTTCACTGATCGCTTACTTAGAACGTTATATAAAGTAGAAATTGCTTTTTGAACAAAATATATTATTGTTATCTTATCTTTTTATTAAATTATTATTGAATCATGGTCGTGACTAACGCAGAACTTTTCAGCCGCATTTACAAAAACACTCAACTGCGTCGCCACTGGGCTGGGCCTACCGTTTCGTCTGCTTCCTTCGCTGCTCTTCCTCGGGAACATTTTTTTGCCTCTGCCATGGCTGTCGCCTGCTAGGACGCGGAGGGCGGCCTAATAGCAGTAAAATATAATTATACTTTCGGTTTTCTGTTTGTTTATTAAGGCAGTTGAGAAAGAAGGACGTTTTTACGACTTAAAAAGGAATAAAAAATAATAAATCGACGCCCAGGGAAATTTCAAAAATGAGGTACACCTCTTTTATCTTCACTTTAAATGGGCCTATTTAGATGACAGCAGACTGCGGGAGAATGTTGCAAATAAGTGTAAGGTATTTTCAAGGCCTGAATTGAAATGTGGTGGAGTGCTTCTTACTTACAATGCTTCTTCTGTTTCCCTGATCAGGGATGTTGAAATTGGATCCCAAGAGTATATACTTCGTTTTATATGTTGTTTCCGCGTGTGGTGTTATTGGTTTTTGTTTTTGAGATGCGGATATTTCGTATTAATAATTTTGTTGTAATATCGCACGTCGGTCAATACATACACACACATAAACCTTATCAGTCTCATTTTGTTCTCATCACGTTCTTCCTTTCTCTTAACATCTAATTTCCTCTGCAATAGATCTAAACAAGTATTACAATTATTTTGCAAAATGTTTAGTACAGTAGAGTAGTATGTAGAGCACATATTTTTAAAATACGTTTAATTTATTTTCCATTTCTGTGTTCCATAAGTTAGATCACTGCCTGTATATATGAGTTTTATGGCAACACTTTCACAACATTTATCAAAACGAGACTGACTTCTATAATAATATTTATAAATATTTAAAGTGATGAATGAGATTCATATAGGAGTCAAAGATTCAGAATCTGTTTGAAGATCAAGTATAAGTGGAAAATGAAAGTAATACGTTTTCACTTTTCAGAACTCGAGCTTTAATAATTTTTGTTTTCTTTCTTTTTGTTACTTCCTTTGAAATTTGTATTCAGTATCTTCAACAAAGTTTGTCATTTTACTTCCAGATGAAAACATGTCCAATAATTAATTTATGTCAACATCTGATAATGCGTGAAACCTACACGCGAAACGTCGTAGTGTGAAAAGACTTTGTGAATTGCATTTTGTTTATAAAATAATTAACTATATTTGAATGGAAGAAAACCAGAACGGCATAACTGATATTTTATAAATTCTGGAAAATTTGTTTATTTAAGTCAATTTCACTGTAAAGTTGTGGTGTTTTGTGTCATCATTAAAACCACGACATATCAATTGTTCAATAAAGCCACGATAATACATGAAACCACGGAAATATAGACTCAAATAAACAATTTTTTATCATAATTTATAAAATGCCACTTATACCGTCTAGCTTTTCACCCATTCATGTGTGTTTTTATTGTTAACTTCGTAAGATAATCACATCAATTGAAGATTTATCTGTGGTTAGGACACTGATGAAACAGTACGAGTAATAGTCTTAACTCAAAATGTGTTAATGTTTTGATTAATGTTGCTCATAATTGCATTCTAACATGCAATTCGTGCAAATAATCGAGAGAGCGGTTTGATAATGAAACTGTGTTTTCTGTTGCAGTGAAACCCGTGGCGGTGCACATCCTCACCAAGGAGAAACACGTGTCCGCCGACAGACGCTACGAGGTAGAGTGCAAGTCCTCCGGTTCCCGGCCCGAGGCCGTTATCACATGGTGGAAAGGCAGTCGCCAGATAAAGCGCATCGCCAAAAATGTAAGTGCCTGGTTGATGTTTTTATATATTGTTGCCCATTTTTATTTATTGATATATTGTCAGATATTTTCATTATCCTTCACCCTTCATGAATACTCTAACCACTGTCAATGGAAGGTAATGGCAAACCACCACTGTGATTACCTCACATTCTCATGCTCGGAGGCACAGTATGGCATTCATCATTTTCATCATGAACATCCTGTCGAAAAGCAGATTAATACTGGTGGTTGATCATCGTTCTGATGTGGTCTTCTTAATTGGATCGTCATTATTAATGAAGTAGTTAAAATATTGGGTTGCGATTTGGTTTCTATTTGTTTTCTTGTAGAGCAGACATGAAAAAAAGCATACATTTAGAATAATGCTAGAATATTCACTTTCTGGTGTTTTCTAATCCCTTGATATCTGATTACAGTTTTTTAAAAATGTTCTTACATAATTTCTGTGACTTTTCTCTTGAAGGAGTGTAGAATCTTGGAGTATCTCCAGTAAAAGGAATTGCATGTTTGATTTGATTTTAGACTCAAATTGAAATAAATAATTCTTTACTAAACCAAGCAAACCTACAGTTCAGCCAGTAATAAAATTTAAAAATTAGATATAAACACTCGTGAAAGTTATATGCTTCCCTGGCCCCAAGAGCTTGTCTCATACGTCACGTCAGCAGGAGCGCATTCTGTTCCGGTCCATTCTTTCTTGTGACAGTGCTGGCAAGCGGAACAATCTGTTTTTCCGGCATCTCGAGGGCCGGCACTGGCGGCGGCGGCGGCGGAAGGTTTGAGACGCTTAATGGCCGTCGCCGATCTTAAATCAGAGTCCAGCAGTTCCTTCTTCGCCATTTGCCCCACCAGATTGCGTGTCCTTTTGTTTTCGGTGGTCTGGCCTCGGCTTATCCAATTGCCGTTCGCACTTCACTCGCACTCGGTCTAAAAGGAATTTACGAGAAGACATTAACTACTGTCATTATCACTTGCATGGCTTTGGTATTGGAGTACAATCGTTCATTAAAGAAATATTTATTCGCTGCTCATGTGTAATATTGACACCTGCATTGACATCTGCGGGCATCGTGCCTGTTCGAACTCGTCCGTGTATTTCGTTTCCTCTCAGAAACTAAGAAAGGTGATGCGATGCACCGGTGTCTGTTTCTGTTTTGTTGTCCATTTACTTTTATTTTGCCTTTTCTGAGGTGGTATTTGTGTATCACAAATGTGGCTTACGTATTTTCCTTCCTACACTTTGTAAACAATTATTAGACTTCCTGTTGTAGAAAGTATGGTGATAATTCTTTCTTCTTTGTGGCTGTGATCTCGTGATGCTCTTCATATTTTGCACTCTCTTCTCGTACCAAATTAGAATGATATTCATTATTTAAGACAAACACAAACGCATTAGGTATTCAAAAAGAAAGCTGTAAAATAAAACGTTCCAAAATGAAATATGTTCACAGAAAACATTTGCCTATAAAACAGAAATAACTGTATATTATTGTTGTGTATTTACCTGCTTGTACGATAAATATTTCAAGATTTGTTTGCAGTAAAACAAAAGTTATGACAGCAGTTCACGTATATTAAGGTGTGTGGGTGTGTTTTAACTCGTGATGTTAGTATTTCACATTTTCACGAGCTACGGATTATTGACTTATGAACGCATTCGAAAAAATAAGAGGAAATAGCTTTCCTCAACACACATTTATTGTTGTCCCAAAAGATACGAAAATACAAACATTTGTCAGGCAATGCTACCGAATGTTTCACGCATTAATTGCTCGCATCGCACTATTAAGTAAACAACGTGGTTTGGAATTCTGTACCATATTTTGACAAAATCGACAGGTACATAAGAGTCCGTTGTGTGCAATTTTTTCTCTTTAGTTATATGAGCTTTTGTAGAAAACTGCTAAATGTCAAACCAAAATTACTGTAATACCTGGATACTTTTTAAATATCATTCCTATAATTTTCCAAGGGCTACTGGAAAAATCAGTCTAATAAAGGGCTACTGGAAAAAAAAGGTCAGCTACTACCAAAATCAGAATTGCTTGTTATGAAATATTTAGTAGTGAAAATTGCACTACAATAGTAGGGTGCAGGGTAAACGTGCAGTAATTCGTGTATGATGCAATCTTTATATAGGTTGAGGACTTCTGTCTTAACGGCGATACTACTTCATTACGTTCCCCACAGTGAGAGGCCTCTGCTGAATAGAATTGAATGCATCGTGGCAACAGAGCGATTTCAGTGATTTTTGCACACCAGAAGATGAATGAACTTTCTGGGTATCCAAACATTTCTCGGTTGGGTTGTTTGTCGTAATGAAAATGAAAGTTCAAGTCAAAGTACCGCAAGGTACACCAGGTTACATCAGGCCCATCACAACTGGCCGCTTCATTGAAAATGTATTTAATTATTCATCCTAAATGTTCGAAAACATACACATCCTCAAGAAATTGTGCATCATTGCTGGCGATTGTATTTCTTCACTACCTAGATGAAAAAAACAGTTATTGCTAAAAAAATAAGTGAAAAATTAAAACCGATGTTTTTGTTTTCACACAAGCATTTGCTCTATAGCATAGAGACAAATGTATTTATAACATATCAATATTTTTTTCTTCAATCTTAGGGTAATTATTATTCTATTTAATTGTATGACTGCAATGCTCCTGTAATGTTTTAATAATATTCCACGAAGGATCACGGAAAATCCTCAGTACATGAAGCGATAAATAATTTCTTGTGGAAAAAGTAAAATTTCATACATGGGTATAAAATTCCACAAAATATCGATTCCCTAACCACTACACATTATCATTATGCTGTCCCAATCTTTTCAGTTCAGAATCTATTGCCTGCTTATCCGCAGGTGAAATTAGAGGGTATATTTCCAAAGTTATTTTTCTCCATTCAACAGAAACGGAACGCATTCATTATTTAATTTCACCACTCAGAACTGACTCTGGGCGGAAACCAGGAAAGCGGGGTTCGATTCCCAGTCCAGAAGGTAATCCTTCAAACACATTTATTTTTTGAAAATATTAACGTTTATCCTAACGTTTCAAGATAGATACAACAGTTTTCGGATACAGATTAACATAGCAAATTATACCAAATTTGTTTGTACAATATTTGGCTGCATTATGGAGATACTTATTTAGAATATATTGTTACGTATACGAAGAATATAAATAGAAATGGAGATAATTGAATGGGTTTTAAAATCTTTTAGGTGCACAATGTAAAAATGGTTATTTTTGCATCAAGAGTTTTATAAGAGTTTTAATCACCGAGCGGCGACAAAATGCCAGAGGCCCTTTGGCCCGAGGTCATTTTCTCTCCCGGGTTCATTAGAACCAATTAACGCCTGTGGTACATACAAAATTTTATTCTTTATCTACTTTTATTGATTCGGATTCATTTATATACTAATTAACTAGATGTTAACTTGACTCAGTTTGTCTTTTCATAATTCCCTCCATAAATTAACATTTAGCATCATCTGTTTTCATATATTCCTCGTAACCACGATCCAGTCGATCTTGCTAAGTTATGCGGTTTATTTCGAGTTCCGAATAGAAGGCAATAACAACCTATCAGTAGAAAATAAAGATATTATGACCGTCTTTGACTGCCGTTAATTAAAAGACTATAAAACCTATTAAATGTAGAGAGACGATGAGAAGAAAAACCATATGTAAGAGATGGAGATTCGTCACTTCGGATCTGCGCCCTTCAATTGGGCGCCGTCCTCGTTGCGGTGCGCCGGGGGGGGCCTCGCGCGGTCCGGCGCAGAGGTCCGTCAAGCGGCGGCGCGTGGGCGGCAGTGGGTCGCGCGTCGCGCCCACCCAGCGGAAGCCAGTGTTCCAGGCCGCGCGGAATCCCCCGTAGCTCCCGAAGGCCGCCCCGAATACCCGCCGATCTCCGTCGAGCATGGACCTAAAGCTTCGGCCATTCAAAGGCCCTGCGGCCCCGAACCGCAGCCCGTTAGACCCCCGTGCCCTCGGCAATCCCCCCCACCACATGTGTCACTCAGTCGGAGGCACCATCCGCCGGCCGCCCCCCCCCCTCTTGCCTTCCGCGCCTGCCGGTCCCCGTTACACTTTGGCACTCGTGGCTCTCTGGCCGCCCTCGCCCCCTCGCCGCCTCGCCGCCCTCGCCGCCCTCGCCGCCCTCGCCGCCCTCGCGCCCTCGCCGCCCTCGCCGCCCTTCGCCGCCCTCGCCCCCTCCCGCCCTCGCCGCCCACACCACCCTCATTCATCCACGACGTCGAGGTCATCCCCGACCTCGTCGCCGTACCCGCGATACGTCATGGGGACCGTCCCTGCAGCCCTCACAGTTTTCCATCCATCCCCACCGCTTTACCGCAGTCTGACTACTGCCCTCGCCGACCCCGCTGCTTACTGCCGCCTTCGCCACTTTACCTCTCTCCTCGTCCTCACCGCCCTCACCATCCTCTGCACCGTCCGCACTTGCCGCCGCCGACCCCGAGGGCGCCGCACCCTCGCACCGGAAGAGACTCAACCGCCCCTTGTCTCGCTCCCCCTGGGCGCTGCCCCGCCGCCCACCCTCGTTTCGGGGATCCTCTTCTCCGAGCCGCACTCACATTTATAGTTTCCGTTCGATCGGTCGAGGCTTTCGAGCGGCCGGCCACATTCATTTGCCGTTATGCGGGCTACGTGAGCTCCGTTTCGAGAAATTGGACAATGCCATAGACAGGTGGAACATTCAATATTATAGTGCAAATAAAAAAAATATGCTCGACGCAGCTGATCACAGCAGCCGGCTGACGGCTTTGACGCCACACACACGACGATGTTAAACACCTCGTTCAAATCTCCGGCATCTGAAAGGCATCGAATCCGCGACCTTCCAATCACTGCTCGAGTCGTTGATAGCGGCGTCAGTGGAGATACTTATTGGTTTTAGCAAATCTTCTAGTTTATTTCTTTACAAAAATCGCGAAAAGTCAAGAAATAAGTTCTCGAGGAGGTTGCACCGCCGTCGCCTCTTGGTTTCGTCATACCTCGATTAATCACTTTCACGAGTGTGTTTCCGCATATTGAGTTGAGAAAGAGGCAAGTCTTAGAGAAAGGTGCACTTTATGAGTTTTCAGTGTCGTGATGAGCCTAGCCATAATCTTTTTTAATCACTTAATTCAAGGAAAGAGTTTGTACAGATCATGGGTTGTAAAACTGTAATGTGAAACAGGAAGCTTTTTTAATAGATGTAAGACAATAATGAAATAAAATGATTCACGTAAACTAATCCAATTGTAATGAAACATCTTTTAAAAAGTGAAAGGGAGATTCCAAAATTGGTAGATTTTTTTATCTTGTAATTGTTAACATTTGTAATTGTTGATTTTCAGTAGGAGAAGCCATTCAAAATTCTCGAATCTAGACGTGATATCTTCAATCACTTGCATTCATTTCAATATTCGAATCCTAACTAAACCTTCATATATAATGAACTTTTCATGTTTTTTTGAATAAATTTGTTTCTTACTTACGTTTACACTTTCTTACGCTTTGTTACGTATGTAGTTATTTAAATGTAGAGAAATTCATCCCTGATTTCCTGAATTCTCCACGATTATTCCATATTTCCTTAGAGTGCTTTCTTCTTTTCACATGCTCCGTTTATCTATTACAACTATTCCTATATGCGAACATCGGTATTATGAAATCGAAATCAATAATTTGAGTGGAACCATGACTGATAAGATAAGTTTGAATGGCGAAAAATCAGAAAACATACGGTCTTCTATATATTTAGGTAGAAAACATCAGATCATTTCGAGTAGTGATATTGCAATAAAAACAACAATAACATTGACTGTAATGGTACAGAGAGAAAAAGAATACTTCTCTACAGTTGAGCAAAATGGATAGACAATGATAGAAAGAGAATGAAGTATTTTCTATGGTGTGATTTAATGTATGGAGAAGAAACACGAACTTTAAGAAAGGCAATAAAATAGGACAGGAAGAATTTGATATGAAATGGTGAAAAGGCCATAAGAAATTACTTGGAAATAATTTATTAAGAATAGTAGGGGAGTATAGGTTCTTAGGGGCGGTCGAAAGGATGACTAATGGTGCTACAACAACACATAATTTCTCGTATTATTAGTAACCCATACGTAATTAAATATTCTTCGAACAATCCTAGAAATACATCTTTATTACGTAAGGACCTAGTAAGGCAAGAATGTAAACAGCGGAAAAAACGAATTAAAAGCAGACGAAAAATAAGACAAAAAGAGCTGAAGGGGGAGACAAGAGAAGACGAATAGGAAGTAGAAGTCAAGAAAAGACGGAGAGAATAATGATACAAGAAGATGCGAAGAATAAAGCAAGAAGTGACAAAGAATAAAGCAAGAAGAGATTAATAAAGTATAATGGGGAAGAAAAATGTGACGTATGCCACACACCAAAATAGGGAACATAAAATGCAAGCTATGAGTTTTGATCTTAAAACAACAGGCGAGCTTCCTCGAGGGAAAACACAGCTATCAGGAAGAGATTATGGCCCCAGAGTGCTTACCGCCGTCCAGCAATCGATGCCCAGAAGAACCGGCGGCAGTCGCGTGGGCGGTCAGCCATTGACGACGTGCGCCCTGTCATTCGCCCCTTGTTAGCGCGGCGGCGCCGGCGGCGGCGTCGGGAGTTTCCCGGACGCCGAGGGGCTCGTCGATTCGTTTGTGTCGTTGCGTCCGTTTGTCTTCCCACGTGTGATTTGTCATTTGCGCGAAGTCCGCGTTGTTTGAGGTTCGTGCCTTTAAACGCACCAGGGAAATGTTCGCCGTAGGTGCTAAGGGATATTTGAAGAAGAGTGCATTTGGTGACTGAATCTTGTGTTTAGTGCTGTACTTCACTTGCGTCGCGGGTAAACAGGTGGGTTTATAGCGGCATACATACGTGTTTGTTTTTTTTTCGTTAAGCTGACGTTGTTGGGAAACGTTTTTTATTTGAATTCATTTAATCAATTTTTGTTCGTAAATTTTGGTCCATGAAAAAAATATTTACCACGTTTCGTGTTCATTGTTTAAATGAAATGTGTCTATGTGCCAAAACAACATATTTTCAGTCTTAATGCTATTATTGTTATTGTGCACACAATGCACATCTCCGTGAAAGGGAAATGTCTGTAAAACATTTTAGTTTTTTATAGATCAAATATTTTAAATTTATATTAATTCATTAAATTCCTTATAATAGGGTTCTGCATATTTGTTTCGTAATGCTTTTTGCCCTAAATACGTAATGTGAAGTGACGGTATGAATAACGGGTATTTGCACTGCAACCGACCGACGTATTCTCCTTGAATCCTTCTACAAGATACGACCTTGACATATAATTAGTTTTCTGAAATGAATGAAGAGATGAAAAAAGAACTCACAGCCTTTGGTATGTCTGTGGGTGATTTTGTAAAATAATGACGTATGGTATACTGAATAATGAAACCGTAGTTACAGTCCCCGATAACTTACTGATTACAGAGACCTAAAATTTGCAGTTGAAGTTTCTAGAAGGTAAAAAACTCAAGGAAGAAACTTTATTTTTCTCTGATTATCGTAATTTTTGATACGCTCTTCTAGGTTAAAACTAATAGTATGTGTTCGCAGTAAACACAAACAGTCCTTGCACAAAGTTCGAAATAAAATGATTACCTTTCATGAAAAATAATATCTAAGCGAACGCACAGTTTAATGCAAAATTCTGTATTGTTGTGGTTCTTTCTGCACATCCATGTATAGCAATATTGCTTTTCGTATAAATACTTCAACTGGCTAGCAAAATTTATCAACTCTAATTCCCTAAAGGTACGTGCACGCTATCGAAACTCTATTTCCCTTACTTTATTACTGCATTCATAACTACCTTCTAATTTACTCTAACATAATTATTAATACTCTATCAAATGATATTTACAAAGTAATTTCGGGATATTTTTACACGATACAACGTAAGGCAGTATTTTAGACGTAAAGAAGTTGCAGTGATTAAATACTTTCCCCTTAAACACTTCATTTGTTCTCCAGCTCGTCGAGCTCTGGGCATCCCCAAAAGATCTATGCATGAGCATGGGTTGGGCCTACCTTTTGACCACTGAATCTCTTAAATACATCCTCGATTCCAAATAAAGAACATTTCACTTGGGATGAATATGAAGCGATAGACAAGTTAATTCTTATTTAGTTAGTTCATGCACGATAGTGGATTTAAAATTACTGTTTGGGCAACAATTAAAACACATTCTTGAGATCAAAGCGTCCATTTTCAGAGTTCCTAGTTTTCATTTATCTGTTTTTCTTAGATAAGAAAGAAGAGTGAAAGAGTGAGTAGAAAAGTTTAATTTAAGTTATTTTATTTTCCTCTGATGGGACTCGCAAACTATCTGTTCTAATTTTACACTTTCATCCACACCTTCCTTTGCCTTTTAGGATATCACGTTGGGGTTTAGAATTCAGAAATAATTTCGGCAATATATTTCCTTCCGTTACAGGTTTCTTTCGCTGCTCATTCTTTTTAAAATTAAGTGTTCAATATTTATTTATATACTAATTTCAATATTCATAATATGATCTCATCTGGAACAACCTTTAAGAGCCATCAAGAATTTAATTTATGTAGCTATTTCATTTACGAAACAACTGATTTCACTAAATTCGCAAACCCGTTTCACTTCAGTACACTGCTTGTGATGTGGGATGGTACTGTAGAATTAATACCGCCTCCTCCGGATTACGATTTCAGAGACAGTGCATAAAATATGTTTCTCTAATTATCACTTTGTAAAGTATCAAGCAAATTTAAAAATCCACGAATTGGAGTACATTGTGACACACGAAGTATGAAAATACATGATATATTAAAATGCATGACACATTGCGAAAAATAAATTGCTGGGAAATTGAAAGAAAGGTAGAATAATGTATAGAATGAAGACAAGAGCAGTGTGATATATTTTTATATTCACACTGTGCGTCATTTAAAACGCAGTACTCGGAAAAGAAGATCTATTAAAAGGATGGAAAAAATAAGGTAATGATAACAATTTGAAATGTTAATTGTTGCATTAGAATGAATAAAACGTAAAATCAATAAACTCATTGATTGTTCGAATTTTGTTCTTACATCTATGTTCGAAACCGCTTTAAAAATTAGTTGTAAAGCTTATTAGAAGGACAAATAGAAAAAAATAACATTCATAAAATAGGCAATGTTTGCGTTGATTTAACTGCGAATGTCGGGTTTCTAACATTTTTCTCCTTCGAAATCGCCTAGGAATTCTACAGCCATCAATTGTTAAGTAGCACCTCTCCAGATGTCTTTCAAAGTTGTTGCGGAAAACGATTTTAGTCCTTTTTTGCTGCGGGGGTGGAACAGTATCCTCCTCGAACAAGACGGTCTCAAATATGTCTAGCGGCTGGGAAATTGCCAAAATTGACCATTGAGAGATCGAGTCTATCAACGGGCCGGAACAGCTTGCCGAAATCAATCGGAAATGAGACTTATTCAAGATCGCCTCAGGCGAACTTTTTAACTGCGTCCTTTGGCGTAAAATTATTCATAGCTTGAGTTTTCGGAAGTTCCTCGCCTCTTCTTTTCCCTGCTATGTGTACTCCGTATTCCTCTCCAGCTCGGAGAGTCTGCCCCATTCGCTTTCATGAGGTTTTTCAACGCATTCGAACGGAAAATTCGCACGACGGAAATAACGATTACGGAAAAGGCACACAGATTTATTTCCTTTTGAACGCCTTAGTTTCTAAGAGTAATGTTTTGGCAGAAGAACACTTTTCGTATTAGGAATGTTTACGAAACACTGATACTTGGAGTAAAAAATCATTAAATTTTTGTGAATGATTAAAATGAATGTTAGGATATAAAAGAACTGCTTACATCATGAAAATTGTTACATAACGATGATAAGACGGGGAAAATCAATTATTCAGAATATATTATTGTTGTTAGTATTACTATACCTGAGGTACCCTACGTTGCGTGGATATTTGTTTATCACATTCGTTTATTAGACTGGAAAAGATATGAATTCTGCTCTGCCGACTGCCGCATTTTGTCGGACACTTTATGAGTTTTCAGAGATGTATTTTTATATTTCCTCATCTTTTTCATAATATTCACGAAAAACACAATATGCGCCTTAAATTTTTGCCTGATGGATAGAAAGGAAATTTTTGGGTGTCTTGCACGAAATCTCATACTGGCAGTAATGTTTCTATTGCTTTGTATGACATGTATATAAAATTTCATTAAGATCGAATTAAACAGTCGATTTGTATGAAAAAACCTTCTTTTGTATAAAAGAAAATTACATTTTAAAAAATACACTCAACGTATGTACGACAAAACGCTGTTCCTTTATGTGAACTCCGCATCGAAATGTGCTTAGCCTTTCCAGGATAATCAGAATTGACAAACAAAAAGAAATATGTGATTATAATACAATGTAATTTTTAAATCACCTGGCATTATTTGTTAAGCCTTCACCAATGAGGTGGTGGAATAGAGTAGTAGTTTTAATTTTTTTTCTTTGGTTTAATGGAATGTTGTTGTGGCATATATCCGTGACTGGCAGTAAATCTTACTGGGACCCTTAACTGCTAACGTACGGTCTCTGAGAGAGGAATATTTTGTTTATAATATCTTATATATTTCCAAACAACACTCACATTAAGTAGGCGTGTTCAGATGCATCAATTCGCTTGTGAGGTACGGTTGAAATTTCGAATATGTCTCGTAAATTTCGAATATGTCTCATCACCACTTGGAGAACTCTACTTGCTTCAACAAATGTGTATGAAAATTCCAATTTTTTTTTTTTTGTAGTGTTTGTCAAGAATTTTTTTATGATACAGGTTACCAGTCTACAATGTAAATTATATCTCTACAAGGTATACATTTCTCCTCATAGTACCTCACATAGTTTTAACTGATTTTGACGTTTTTGTCTAAATAAATCCCTAGTGATATTAACGTGATGTTGTCGGTTATTTTCCCCTGAAAGTGAATCGATAGCCATATTGAAGAGGAATTGCATGAATAACAAGATGTTGAAATAGAATATGTGAAGCAGAAATACTAGAAGAAAAGCAGCAGAGAAAGAGGAAAAAGGAGAAAGTAAGATAAGTACAGCGGTTTCAACTGGGTACTTCTCAAGATAAAACAGACACAAATGATTTTTCAAGAAACTTCAAGAAAAGTGTTGAATATTGCCGTACACACTTTTCATTGATAGATCGTTTTCGTGTAACAACGCAGTTTTAAATCAAAGTTTTTAATGTAGTGGATAACGTATCAAAGCCCTGCTACGCGCACTTAGGTAATTAGGTGTGCAAAAACTATGGAACAAATAGTAACCACGAATTTTCTCTACGAGTAGTAAATAATCACATTATTTTTATTGTATGTTTTAATTACAAATCCTTTTCATTTCATCTTTGTTGTTAGTGTGAAAAAAAATTGTCGAATCAACACTAAATGAAACACCAAAAATAATCTGACAAAAACCTCGGCGGTCTCACAGATCGTACGTCCGTGGTAACAGAAATTTAAAGCCCGTGACGAGTTAACGGCTAATGTATCAAAAAATTTGCAATTCACGTGTTTCACAGGCTGGCACCCGCGGAGCAGAATTACTCCAACTGCTTCCATGATTTCGCTTGATTCGGAGATTGCGTAGCAGGCAGTTCGGAACCCGCCCTCCGTGAGCGACGCATTGGGGCAGGGGGAGTATCACGAATGGAGGTCTAACCGCTGTTGGTGACGCGGTTGGGGAACGTTATGCAACATTAATGGATAGTACTTTACAGGAGTTTAGAATGACACAGCATTTAATTATTGTTGTGGATAATTGCACAATACATTAATTAAAGTACACCGGTCCGTCAAAAGTCCCGTAACCCCGGTTCCCGCATTAGTTCTGCTAGCAGCACTGCAACAAATCACACTATCTGGCACGTATAGGCTGAATGTGTGTGACCGGTATCCCAGGATTGCCAGCTTAAAGTGACCCATTTACGCTCGTTCCGGGAAAAATCGATACATGTGGAATATTGGTGTAAATGGGCGTATAAACTACCCGAAATTCGTAATGTCAGTGACGTAGACTTGAATGGAACAAGAATTCTCGTTTATTCAAATAGCTCATACAACTTGTTAGTACGTTTATTTTACATTCTTTTGCTAAATATTTACGCTCTCATATTAAAATCAGTTCTACTGTAGAACTCTACTGTTGTAGAAAGTTGAGACAACGTTTTACAGAAATTACGATATAAATTCCTTATTTTTTAATGCCGAATTCTTCGGCAAATTTGATTATTTTCATTCAATTTCTCGCAAAAATGCTAATAATAGTGGCTCAACATCAATCAAAATACGTTCAAGTTACGAATACATATAAAACCATTGAGAAACAAATTCTTGACACACTTTCCCATCTACATTATCCAATATTACAGTACATGAAAGTTGACAAGGTTTAGTGTAAAAATGAATTTGCTCTTTCAGCGTGCTATTTGGCAATCGTGTACAAGAAGAAAAGTACTTTTGTGATTTGTGAGTCAAAGTAATGAAGGGCTTCTAACGCTTATGAATAATTTGATAATTGACTTTCAAACTCGTATGCTTGTTCGCTTTTGAAAAAAAAAAAAAACTACACATTTTAATTATACTTTTTGCAATCGACAATGTATTGTATTAAAAAGTATAGGTCATTCCACATTTCTGACGACATTGCACATTATCATGTCGTTACGAGTGAACAGATATTTGAAGAACAATGTAATGTACAAGTATTTATTAAAATCAGTAGTTTTTTGAGATATGCGGATTAAAGCTGGAATGACAAATTTTGGTCAATACGATGACTGTGTTATGTTTTATGGCATAAAAATATTAATATTATTTTACCAAATCATTTTAGTTTACAACCCGTATTAAAAAAGATAACATTACAAATTAAATAATTTTAATCCATACCGTGCGAAATCACAACACATCACGCAACCCTTTGCAGATAGCTAGAATTACTACAACGCAGTATTATAATTGCAAACTACATTAAATATTAAAAATATGGCAATTAACTTAGTGATAATGAACTGACTGATGTCACATTAGCCCCCCTCTATGATGGGTGCGTGACTGGTTCCAAAAGACATTGTAGGATGGACTAAAGTGCCAATTACCTCTTAATAACGCTAGAACCATAAGTATACAGAATGCATACTTGTATGTAGAAGTATTTTGAGCACAATGCAAGTCCGTAAAAAATATTAACGCATTGCAACTAATGCCCTTCCCCTGCATCAGACAATGCCTCAGACTACGCTTTCTCATGTGTGTAGAGAAGTATTGCTATTTGTCTGAATTTCGTCAAAAGAGGGGAAAAGAGTAACAAAATAACAGGTATGTCCCGACCGCAAAAACAAATGGAACACTGCGCACAATCAATCACTAATGATCGACATAAGAACACTATTTTTGATAGTCACACCTGGGAGAAGACGAACTGCCAAATTTAGTACATTTCTGCCATTGGAGTTGTTGGAGTTGGTGATGAAGCAACGCATCTATGATGACGATGATGTGGTGAATGACAATATTACAATGACGAAACTAGACGCCGGAGAAGGGGAAATATCCCTAGTCAATCGCAGCAAACCGCTTTGTCCACCACAAAACCTCCGTGAATTAATCGGGATTCAAACCGCAATCCGAGAATCGACAGGCGGGCACGCGCACGTCTCTAACACCACCTCCTACACCCCGTGTTTTTTAATTACACCGCGAAAAGATTAATCATTGATTTGCGATTCAATCTTTGATTGGAGAATCGATAGATTTCACACCCGATTTGCGTTTCTTTCCGTCCCCAGCGCCGCTGTCTGGCCACGCGAGAGGGAGGGCGATTGCGGGGGGGGAGGGGGAGGTTTGAGCGAGAGAGAGAGAGA
>BOPP01000050.1:515942-529518 GCA_017312745.1 Gryllus bimaculatus | reverse complement strand
GAGATGGGAATATCATCGCCAACTCCCCACGATAAAAAATTGTATCATACTAACGGGGGATTGGTCTCACCAGTTGACGCGTCCGTAAATCCACTGATCAATAATAAATCCATATCTAATTATTACTATTTCATTTCAACAAAAAATGCAAGCTGTTAAGAACGTTCATTTTGAAATAATGAAGATATAATTCCGTTCAAAAACAAATAAAAGGCGTAATTTTTATTTCGCTAGTAGTCATTATTAAACTGAAAACGAATACTTAGCGCTATTGTTTAGTGAACGTAAAAATTGTTTAACAAAGCACCTATGACTAAATAAAAATCCACAATAATAGAGGAAAAGAAAGAAAAAATATTTCGGAATGAAGTTGTACGAGAAAACGACAATATTTTAAATTTCCGACTTTACCCTGCTGAGACGAAATAAAAAACGTCTTGCTTTCTTTTTCATCTTCTATGAGAGCACTCAAAATAATCTTCAAGAAGGTGTCAATTTGATTGTTTTTTTTTATTATTTTCTTTTTTAGTTAAAAACACCCTTTTGAATTGGTGTGAACTCCGAAGTGAAATAACGGAACAGACACCATAAACATTAAAAAATTTCAGATTTTGAGAAAACATTTTTTTCAATTCATTTATTATAGGAATAAGTTGCTGAGAGAAATTATTTCCAATATTTAAATCTTATTTATCTAGTTAGAGTAGCAGGTATAGCCAAAAACTCACGAACTAACATCATTGCTTGTTTCCAGACATTTCATTTTTAGTACCCCTTTCGCCTCATAACTCAAACCAAATGTTAACGCATGAAATTTGCCACAATGGCGCTAAGATGCAAGTATTATCTATAAATAATTCTAAAATCTTATAAAATATAAAATCTTCTAAATCAATACACTTCTGTTCAATATATTTTATTCAGAAAAATAAAAAACTATTAACAAACAAAGAATTAATTCGGATTATAAACTATAAATATTATTTATCAGAATCAATGAAAGACATTAATTTGTACCTCTAAATATGTACAACAAAATTCAAAGAAACAAATTGTAAAAATGTTCATCATTTTGAGTTATCAAGGAAAACTTAAGTTATACATTAAAAATTAAGTGAAGTTTGCTTTAATTTTTTTGTTTGTCAAAAAGAAATTTTTCTCTGCGGAATCATATGTGTCAGTTCATTTTCACTCTGTGGAAGTATGAATTTTATAGAGGTACAAATGGTGGCAATTATTAAAGAATTTAGCTGCTGTAAGCTGTATCTACCCCCTAGAATGTACATATACAATGTAATGCTTCATGTAAAATATAATATAAACACCTTATTCCCCTGAACATATTAGCGAATCCTTTATCGTAATAAGATCCTATGTATAATTGCCATAATATTAACTTTCCAGAATGTATGTTATCACAGAGTGAAATGAAGATTGAAGTGTCGTTCAACAACAAGCCTAAAACCGATACTTTTTATTCATGTTTAGCCTTAAAGCTTAAATTTTCCAAAATGCGAACTAAGTGAGGCTTCCTGTGGAAATGGCCAATCATTATTACGAAAGAAGTGAATGTCTCATTTATTACACATGCTCACAGCTTCTACATACAGCACAATTTCGTGGATTGATATACACGGCTGGAGGTGCGAAAAAAAAATGCAAACAGTTACCGAAAAATAGTCGTATCTTGAAAGTTTTTTTAAAAATTGTATGTAGTCCTTTAATTTTCTCTAAAAAACTTAATGTACAAACCGTTAGTTATGTCGTAATTCATGGACAATCTGATATATAGAGATAATTCAAGAATATCTGTGAGGATATCCCTTTTCTAGACAATTAATTTTTGGCTACTTCATTTTCCAATGCTACATCAATCCCCACTGAGCTTCAACTTGCACACCCAAAACTTCCGTCTGCTGTAGTACGCGACCAAGCTCTTAGGCCTAGAAGACCGTCGCACTCCGTATCAAATTCACCCCTCCCTCGGCTTCTCGTTCCCCTCCCCCACCCCTTCACCCTCGTAGATACGCCGCCGTCGTACACAGCCGGTTCATAAAAGCACTGGCTAAAAATCTGGCTTGCTGCTCCTTTAATATGTTTAGTCATTATAAATGCTATTAAGAAAAGAGCCCGCTTGGCCCGCTCGTCGCGCTGGATGCGGGGAAGTGGAGGGAGGGGAAGGGAATGGTGAGGGAGAGGAGATAGAATAGGGGAGGAACTGTAGGAAGGAGTGGAGTTGGGGACGGGCTGCGAAGAGAGTGGTGGTAGCATGGAATGAGGAGCGATAGGGAGCGAGTGTGTAGGTGAGGGAGGGAATGGCAGGGTAGTGGAGATGGGAGTTGTAAGTGGAGGGAAGGAAAGAGTAGAGCGGCAGCTTAAGAGATTGTCGTTGGGTCTGGTTGGGGGTTCTGCGGCACCACGACACGCAATGGCGTTGCATGAGTTTCCCTCGTAAGTCGAGGGCAGCCAATACACCGTATAAAGCCAACGCCGTCAACATTATTTTATTGTTAATATTACATTTATTCCATTTTCCTTTGATTTTTAAAGTATTCATTTCACAAAATAGGCAACTGTGGTTCTACAGAGTTTAGTGTAGATATTAATTATGCTTATAATGGAAGAAAATTAATAACAATAATAATAAAATATAACATACACGAAATAATCTTTCATTATGGTATTTTGGTTATATTAGATTGTTTTTAATAGAAGCACGTGTTTCTCTTTTCCCTGATTTTTACAACTAAGACGCGTAGCAGCTTTGTGTTGCAATACCGTAGCCAAAGAAATTTTGTTTAAATGTACCACGTTTTTTTGTTTAGCTCATTTATCGTCATATGTGTGACTGACGGATGCTGCTTATTTATTAATTAATTAAATAATTAATTTATTGATTTATTTATTTATTTATTTATTTATTTATTATTTATTTATTTATTTATTTATTTATTTATTGATTTATTTATTTATTATTTATTTTATTTATTTATTATTTATTTATTATTATTTATTTATTTATTTATTATTATTAATTTATTTATTTATTTATTTATTTATTTATTTATTTATATTTATTTATTATTGATTTATTTATTATTTATTTATTATTTATTTATTTATTTATTTATTTATTTATTATTTATTTTATTTATTATTTATTTATTTATTTATATTTATTTATTTATTTATTTATTTATTTATTTATTTATTTATTTATTTATTATGTATTTATTTTAACAGTAAAATTTGTCGTCTACCTGGATGAATTGTGTGGACGTTTTCATAATTTCTGTGACTCATCTAAGTGCATTATACTAGTTGAATGTTAATACTTTTAAATAAGCGTTTTTATTTTGAAAATTATTAATGTTATTTGACGTTACTTATTCTACAAATTATAAACCATAGGACTAACCATTTCCCATTCGAAAAAGATTGAGATGAACGACAATCCCTAAAACGCTAAATTTGAAGAATATAACTTTTCCAATTTAGTTGCGTAATTTTTGAAAATTATTAATTTAATTTCGTTATTCATCCCCTTCCTAAGAACGTTCTTGGACTAATTTATCTGTCAGTGTACTAAGTGTCTTAATTTGCGGTAAAATGGCATTGCATGATCGAAAGTATGGATTCGAGGTTTACTTATAGAGTATTCGTGGAGCTTGTGGCTTACACAGAGAGAAAAGTATGAAGGGCCTGATGAATGGATACAGCCAATAATAATAGCTTCATGATTTCAGTGAATAGTATGAACGACAATTATTCTAGAGAGGGAAGAACATTATTGAGTATCCGGATACTGTTCTGGTGTTTACGATCTTGTTAACATTAATTGAGTCGGAAATTGATGACTACGTAAATCTATACGATAAAATGAATCAATGCATTTTCCCTTAGTATAGTGAAAGTTCCCAACTTCTGGGAATTGCCACTTCTTTTAAGGTATTAAGTACTGAAGAGCGTACTATGCGTATTTTCGCAATTGAATTGGATCATGTATAAAACGATATTTATAGTACATTTTATAATTTCATGTAATTGGCATAAAGTGGTGGTATGCATTTGTCATTTCTGTCTTTGCTAAACTTTTTGCAGGTCAATTGTAAGTAAAACAAATTGTTAAAAACAAGTAAGTACAAATTCAGACAAAAATTGAATTAATTGCCCAACACTTTTAATAAACATGATTCTTAGGAGACAATAACAAAAACTTTCAATTAAAGTTTCCTTCCCAAAACATTAAGGTTGTGATAGTTCGCTTACACCCTAGTGTTTTTTCTGTTATACATAATTCGCAAAAATATGTTAAACCCTTGAAATGAAGCAAGAGGTTGTAACATTCAACCTGTATACTGGAGTCAAAAGAGAGCGCGAGGGATACCAATTTTTGAATTTGCCGATGGAAAAACTGAGTTTGTGCGCAAGTGCTATCGGAATTCTTCCCTTTATCTTCACATACTCTCTTCAAACTGCATCCGTATAATAATAATAATATAATAATTATTATTTATTATTATTTTATTATATTATTATTATATTATTATTATTAAGAAAAAACCCAAAAAACCTTTTTTGTGAACCGTAACTCGAAGAGTCGAAAGGACTGCATGAGCCAAACTAAATAGAAAGAATTCCCTGCGTTGTATCTACTTTAATTTACAGAGATGAAAATTACCACCAGCACAATAAGTCTAAGATATAAATACGGAATTTAATTAATTAATTAACTAAATGAATGCTAATCGAATGACTTAAAGGCGCATAATGGCTAAAAGGCGCCAGTCATCTGTCCAAGCCTCACGATCGATGGATGTTCGTCCCGTTACTATCGTTTGTGCTCTTTGCTTCGCGTATCTACATGACCTCGTGTGCACGCCACGTTAGATTCAGACACCTTTTTTTGATAATGGAGAGGTATAGGTGGAGAAAGTTATGAATGAGGACGCTGTTGTGATACGGAATCAGGGGAAGCCGTTAAACCCTCGAAAAACTCAGCCGCGAACTTCTCTCTTATCACCACAAATGCCCCCAAAATCGATCGGACTTGAACTCCTGATCCAGCATGGCAAATTCAAGCAGTCTCACTGCCATTACGCAAAGTAGTTCTCATGCTCAATATCCTGCATACAATCTTGAGATTTAGTCAGTCTGGCGGATGAAAGCGAAATCAGACCAGAAACTAGCCTGAGCCATTTCATAGAGAACGATAAGCACCTAGTTAGGAAGTAGAGCCAGACCAGTGCACTAGATACTGAAGACCATTCGCAGCAGACTAAGGAACAATGTTGAAAATTAAAAAGTTACCTTCCAAAATTGTAAAACGAAGAACGCGATTCCAGAACGCCTGGGCAGTACAGTTTGAAACCTGATGATCTAGAAATGCCCGTAGTATGTGCAGTAAGTGAATCTCACCAGACCAGATACACCATCGCAGACTGGTCTGGAAAAGTAAAACAAACTTGATACCACTTATCGTAGTACGCTACACAGACTGTCAAGTCTGATCCCAATTCACTTTGTTTATGTTTGTGTCAGTTTCGTTCTGTACCCACCCTATCACATCTTGCTTCAAGCAGATGTTTTGTGAACAATCGCGTGCAAAATTGTTACAATCTCGTGATCTCACCGAAGCTTGATGTCTGATCTGCAAGATCGTCCATGGCCAAATTCCTCCCCACTCGGTCCGTCATATTTTGTCGACCTTCCGAGAACTTCCTTTCATCCATCGACGCACCATGTTCATGCAATGCGTAGTCATACACTGAGGCAGCTTGACGGATTCGATCGCTGTCATGTTCTTCGCGTTGAAATATTATCACAGACCACGACCAGTTGCACACGGCGTGGCGATGGGAATTAGAATCTCCCGATAGTCGTCGCTACCTGGCGCATACCGAATTGCCACTCATTTACTGTCCTCACGCACGCGCAATCAATAGCCTGTTACCGCAAGGGAATCTTACTTCTGGATGCATATACGTCCGCGAGCAATGCAACAATATGTGGATGAACAACCAATGCCCTACCAGCACTAACTGCACCGTTCAGAGAGAGAACGAGACAGCAGCCTGACTTCTAGGAATGCAGTTTATCTTTCTCTTCCTCGACCACCACCACGCACTACGACATTTGCGGGACCGAAGGCTTCTGTTATGTCTGGCCGTTGCACATGATAACCTAGATGTATTGTGATTTATCTGTCAAGAACAGTAAAAATGTACTGGAACGTACGTAGAGCTAGATGTGTAAAACTGCTCATGTTTTTGAGCTACAGAATCCCTACTCCCACCCATTTTACTATTAAATAGTTAATGATGAATTCAAAAGTACAACAAAGCGAGCGTAGCCAAACATTTTAAGAACGAACATTTTGCAAAGGAAATGCAATTTACACCCAGCGACCACTACACTTACCACCAACGTGCGCAAAAAGAGCTCAACCACATTGCGCGCGTTTAGACAGGCAAACACTTTGTTCCAGAGCAAGACGGCGCTATCTCAGAACTTGCTCAATGGATGCGGGAAAACTGGAGAAAAATCTAATCGATGTGCATACAGAAATGGCCACCATATGTGGTACTGCGTTGTCAAAGCAAGCCCGCTCTGGGATTTTAAAAGCGCCAACGCAGAGAGAGAGAGACGGCGAGAGCCGTGGAGAGTGAGCCTGTAGAAGGCGTCATCGCCCCAAAGCGCCAGAGCGATGGAAAACCGAGTGGTGGGAGGCCGTGCTATAAAGTGGGCAAGCGTAGCGCTCCACAAGTAATCATGCACGGATACCGCCGTTCCGTCACATCACCCCCCTCCACCGCCACCTCCGCATTCTTGAGCGCCCCGACTGAGCCTACGCTGCCCCCTCCCCCGCCCCCGTGCCCCCACCCAGCCGCGCCTGGCCCCGCCGCCGCCCGCCCTCCAGAGCCTGCTCGTAAGAAGGCTCGGCGCATTATGGAACAGGGGATAATGGACAAAAATCCTTTTACGCTCTTTACTTTTAATCTTTTTATACCGGCCACCCTTTAAACTCATTAGGGACACATTAGGCGATGCTCGGGAGCTTGGGATTACTTCGATTACACTAAGTCTATAATATTGTAAATCTGAAATCATTTAACAAATTACTCCCGTACATCTCTCAGGAAGATCATTGTAATTGAACGAGTGCGCGCCGGCCCGCTCGGCCCGCTGTCTTTTGCCCGTGAGATTCTCCATCGCAGATGAACGGCATGCATGCGGCAGGGTCGGTGGAGCAGCATTGGGACCGAAGTGGAGTGCTTTGGTAGGGTTGAGTGGAGACGAGAACAGATGGAGCAGAAGGAACAGATTTAGAACTGAGACGGGTGGACGTGGAGCGGACCGGTTGTTGCGGAGACGGGCGTGGAGCGGGGTGGAGCGGAGCGGGGTGGAGCGGAGCGGGGTGGAGCGGAGCGGGGTGGAGCGGAGCGGGATGGAGCGGATCGGGATTGGACAAACCGTGGTTGAGTGGAGCGAGGACAGATGGGGTACAATGGAACATATGGGGTAGAAGAGGTATGATAAAAGGGAATCTTCCGTCTTGTAGCCAGATGACACGGTATCAATCTGGGACCCTAATGTGGTCAGTATGGACCCCTGGATAGACGAACTTTTAAGGGAGTCAATGGTCATTAGAAGTCGATTGGGTGTCAATAGCGAATATACAACGAACAGATCTGTATAATCAAGATCATGATGATACTGATTACAAAAAATATATTACAGGGTTTTATAATTAATTATTGTCTAATATAAATTTTCAAAACATTTAATTAAATTTAAATCACAAATTCGGCCCTCTTTTTGAATTTTCGTTCATTCCATCAATGAAAACCGAACTTTTCTGTGATAGAATCTCTGAAAACGTGTATAATTGTAAACATTGAAAACTATAAGAGTGCAGAAAAAATAAGTTTTCGATTTAACCGTTTTTTCCAAACTTTTGTTCGCCTTCTTCATCGAGTGGTAATTTTTGTCCTTTATTTGCAACTTTTTGTACTATGATTTTGTTGTTTGCCGTATACTGTAGCAAAATTGATGCGTGTCGATGACGCAAATATTTATTTTAAAAGGGGTCGATGTAGGATAACGATAGGGAATCGTTGTTCTAAACGAGTGAACTGGATTCGGTGAAGGCCGTCTACGCGCTGACGAAGGCAGGTTCGGCAGCGCGTCCAGACGGCGACGGCGGCGGCGGCGGCGGCTGCCGATGCCGGCGCATCGACCGGACGTGGGTCCCCGCAAATTCCAGCCGGCCGTCTGGGCCCGGCCCCTCGCAGCTGCTGCACACGCCACGCAGCCCGGCGGCTTGCTCGAACTATGTGCGCCGGTGAAAGGCACGACGCGGCGCGGTGGACGGACGACGTTATCGAGATGGAGGCGATGTTATTTCGCGGTGTCGCCCCAGGTAGATATTGTTTACCTGTCTGGTCGCTCACACCGCTGTTGTCGAGTGCGGTTGTGGCTTACTGTAGAATAATTCCATTACCTAAGTCTATGATCACACTTAGAGTGCATTATTAAATCATCTGATTAATTTTGATTGATTTATTATTTAATATATTGCTGGAGAGATTCATACCCTGTTATTAAGAGTGTTATATAGTATCGGTGTTGTTAATAGCACGTTCTTTTCGATTTCTTGCAGTCTTCATCATCAGATCTGAAAATTCATGCAAGAAATTATTACGAATTATTACTGTAAACTCTGTATGATACTGTGTGTAGCTTCACTTTTCCGTTCTTGTTCAGGTATTTCGATTCTCTACGTGAAATTAGGCCGGTTTACACTACGTAGTTGCAGTTGTTGCATAGACACCCGCATAAAGTGATGAACAGGATTGGGTTCTCAATTTTGATATATTTCCGACAAAAACAATGGACAAAATCCGTACGCGACGTATTTGTATGGTGGACAATGTCAACAGAGGCAGTGCAAATGGAAGAACCGTGAACGTTTTAAGTGAAGATATGGAAGTTGTCGTGAACTCGCCTTGGTCACCACTTTAATGTAGATATTCTAAAAATTTATCTCAGTTCTCAGACTTGTGAAATTGAAGCAGCTATGCTGTTGGTCGCCCTGTTTGATTTGAGCTGCGACCTGTGATTCTATGGTGGGCATACTACGAACACGACCTGACTCGCTTCTCATTTGAAGTGTTTCGTTCTTGCTAACTCAGTTACTGATCAACAACTTGCGCCTGTTGTCACATATGGAATGAATGGATTAATTAATGCAATTCTAGGCACGTCAGTTGAAAAGAACATCATCAATCTCGAAAAGTTATCATATCGAGGTGATGTGACGTTTATACAATTCATTTCTCCCCGTAACACGTCACACAGAGTTTTTAAGTGGTTTTGATGCAAAATAAATAAATAAATGTTATTTTGTGTAGCCGCCTCAGGCAGATAATGATTAGATACCAAGTGTCTCTACGAGTTCGGGGATATGATATTTTTAAGATTCCATTATCTGAGCCTGTTGCAGTATCAGGAATAAATGAATGATTTGATGAATGGTATCGCAATTTCATGTTATTTTCTGCCGATGTGTCGGACACTGCGAGCGAATCTTTTGGGACATGTCATTAGACACTACTCAAGTCAACCCTATAGTCTTCACGTCAGAAAAGCTTCGTTGATAAATTACTTATTTTCCCATTTACTGATATATTTCGTTTTCTCTGCACTAAACAACGTCACACGTTTAGGCAATTATGGCAACGCCACATAGTATGTTTAATTGGAACATGTATTCATGATGAAGTGACGAATTATATGAATTCAAAATAAGAGATGAAGTGAGGATTTCTACTTTCAGTAGAAATCATTCCATTGTTTCTGTCCAATCGGTTTCATTACATGAATTATTATCTGCAGGAATTGTTTTTGTGTAAGCTTCCAAATACAATTTCTTGTCTATTGTCTATTTTTTGTGAAGCTGGAACATATGTAGCTAGAATATGGTTGCTAGAATGTCGTATAATTATTGAAAATGAAATAATTGGCCAGGATTTTTCTTCAGTTGGATAGTCATTATGTTTGACGTTGGTATTACACTCAAATTATTATTAGTTCAATTGCCCAAATACTTGTACATTTATTAGTGCCGGGGAAATAAAAAAGTTCTTCATCCAATATCTTCATTTCAAGGCAATATTTATGAGAAAATATTTGCAAATTAGTTTTTCTTCCCTGCAGCTTGTATTGCTATCTGGTAGCTTTTTCACAAGAGAGTGTAAACAATCACACAAACATTTAAAGAGGAATTGCGAAATGTTTACGATTCCCTTGAAATTTCTCGGCTATATAGACAGAAGCCGCCAATGAAAACTAAGTCCTACAAAATCAAGCTTCACGTTTTTCATCGTAAATTAACCACACCTGTACGAGAGAGAATATGTACTGATAATTTTATGCTATCTTGTATAGTGGTATATATTATGAGTATATAGGTAGTACAAATACTTATGTAATGAAAATATGTTTTTGAGCACCCAAAACGTCTGTCTGTATATCGCTAAACAACACTATCACTTTCTCCTAACACAGGATTTTCTGCCCCTGTGCAACTACTTTATTCAATGTACAATGTTTGATATTTTATAACAGTTTGATCGTAAAGCAAAAAAACGCCAATGCCATGATTCTCAGGGCCAGTAATATCGTGTTTGGTACGTTTTGAGTCATGAACATTATAAACGAAACCCACTAAACATGTGTAAAAATGTTCGAGCACTATTTGTTGCATTTTCAAGGAGATTTAGTATTTAAAAAATAAAATATTTTTAATTGTTGACGACAGATACGTGCGCACGCGGTGACAGAGGAGGATGCAAGTGCCCCAAGTCTAGCAATAGATCAGCGGCCAAAATGTTGATGGGTATATCCTGTCCGATGACACACTTCAAACATGTAATGAAGATAATTGTTAACTATAAACTAATCAGACAGCACAGCAGGCACAACGGTGCATTCAATTCAGCACGAAACGTCAACGCAGAAACGGGAACGTTCAAATTCACAATTAGTGTGGAAACACTTGCCAGACGCATAAAGACAAGCATGGGTGACCCAAGTCGAAAAAATTTGGCCTTGCAAGGACACTGCTACTCTCTCGCACAAAACGGTAGAATAAGACAATTACAGGAAACCCTTGTCGGTCATAATGGCCGATCATGCCTTGCTCGTGTGTGGTAGTGGAAAGCGTTGCTCTAAACGCTGCATGACTGCTGCACACGCTCAGCCCCACAGACTGGCTAGAAATTTTAACCGCCAGCTCAGTCTGAACAGGAGACGAACGCATGGGGGGGGGAAGATGTGTAATAATTAGGGGGCAGATTTTCATGACTTAAACATCGCCAAAACTGAGCAATAAAGTGTTCGTAAAATGTTTTACAAATGCCCTAAAATCAAAGAAAAATTACGTAAAAATTGTGATAAAAACCAGTTCGGATGAACAACTCAAGTTGCTCATGTAATCGGAGCGTCATCTATTCGTTCAAGTGAACTCAGATTTCAAACGTTTCGTTTGAAATGTTCTTTAATGGCGGTGATAGGCGTAACAGGAACCTTAAATTACATACGTTTCTGAGCAAAGAAATCGAATAGGACACTCAGAAAATCTGTGGAGAACATTTGTTGCATCTCGTAAATATTATTTAAAGCAAGTATCATAAAAATGATATTAAAATCATGGAATATGCGACAAATGGTTTAAAAATGACGAAAACCTAAAAAAAAAATAACTTATTAGCAGAGAGCGACGAAAACAGGAAAAAATGTGATTTAAAAATGGGTCATTTCCTTACATTATAACAAAAATAATATATATACTAAAAGACATTGTAGACAGTGAAATAAAAAAATATACATCAATAAAATCCGCCTCCTACAGTAATAAGTAAGGAGCAAATTTTTATGATTTTCCATATTTTTTGTCCGTTGCTTAAGAGCTTTTAAGTGAAATTTAACAATTGACTTTTGGTTAGAGTTGGATGCTAAGTAGATTAACATGTTAGTAAATATTTAGCCCATTTTCCTGTTGGTGCTTATTCCAGAAATTATGGGAGCATATTTTGCATAATTCTCTAAAACTTCTCTCTGAAACGTTTCGTGTTTTCATAGCATCTGTTAATTTGTGAGCTTGCATTTGTTAGAAAGAGTTTGTCAGTTGAATCACTTCGAGATTTTGTATTTCCCATAAATCATATAATACTTGTACAAATGTAGGATAATTCTTTAAACCATATTTTGTAAACCAGATAAAAAAATTAAACAGACGTACAGTGTACTTCACTAAGGTGTACATTTACTTCAATCATTTCTCCCGCTAAATAAGAAGGTTAAATTATGTTTGCACAAAACTGAATCTTTTCATCCCAAGCATGCTTCTCCTGAATTTTATCAAGATAGCTTTATTTAGGAAATGAATATTGTTAAGATGAATTACCTATTAAAGTGCATATTTAAGAACTTTGAGGTCATAAATAAAATTTTAAAAAGCATATTTCAAGATTTTTTAGGGCCTATCCCTAGTAATGATGTTACTATCCGTGTGTGACAGTAGATGGAAGGATACACCATTTTTGCTTGCCCAACAACTTGTTTAGTTAGAGTAAGCTCCTCCATTTTATTCTTGTGACACTTTCTTTCTGTCGCAATGTTTTCATCATTCTTCTGTTCATATTTGTTGGTTTTTATCCTGTGTCTACAAATTGATGTTATAGATTGATGATCTACATTTTACTCTAGTATCTTTATTATCTTACAACTTAATTTTAGAACGTTTTCTTTAATTTTTTCTGTGTGATCGAGCCAGTTTTTGCATTACTATTAAAGATATTGCAACACAACATCTTTTCGGATATTCTTCCATCATCCCTTCTCCAGATATAACTATAGAAAGCGTGCGCCTTAAGTTGCCTTTTTTAAAAAGCCTGAGATTATTTCAGTATTCTGGTATAATTCTTAAGATCCACCTTATAATATTCATTCCAACTTTTCATTCTCCTCGTAGATATTTTCTGGTGTGTTTCTTTCAATTTTACATTTTTTTCTATATTTCGTAAAAATTTAATATATAATTGACAATATATAAATAATTATAGGTAGTATCGGGATGTTTTCTCAAAGCAAGCGATGAACTGGGAGTGACCAAATAAAAATGGTCTAAAGCAAGCACAATTTATTGGCCGCAACCTCACGTTAATCAGCTGTGATTTGTTTCCAATAATCAGGTGTAAGTCAAAAGGTGAGCGTCAGCGATTCTCATTACACTCTGGGTCGCTTGAAACGAACGCAAGCTCTTTAAAAACGTCATCCTCTAATCGTGAAAAACATGAAAAAATCTTAGTTTTAAAATAGAAAGAACAACCAACACTAAAGTAAAAAGTTGAAACTCATTCAACAAATTCACATTATTTACTAAAGCTTAAATACATGAGTTTGCAAGCAGAAAAAATGGCCGTAAAAACGAAATGACTAGTCATTGTGATTGTCATTATCATTGTCAAATGGCAGGTTATTTCTTGTTTGTTTTTTCTGCACAAGAAAAACT
>BOPP01000050.1:487116-505280 GCA_017312745.1 Gryllus bimaculatus | reverse complement strand
GGGGGACGCGGCGGCTGCCGGTCCGCCCGGTGAGCTATGCATGCGTGTTCATCGGGCCCATTAGTGTGTAGCCTAAGATAGTGTATAAAATATGGCCCTGATCGGTGGTGCGACCTGCTCGCTCCCTGCCTGGTCCGGAATGGCGCGTGGGCTGCGGGCAGATTATGGAAAAGATTTAAGGGGGCGCGTCAGGAACAGGAGAACTGAACACTAATTCGGGAACAATAACTACTTCCTTCCCAAACAAAGATGTGCAGCAGTAACTGATATATCAACCGAACACTATTTGACCAGGCATGGCGATGAATAATATAGGTCGTTTTTGTATTGCCTTCTGAGCAGAGGAAATGTTTAATCCGTACTTTTATATTTCACTCCTTTCATCTCCTATCATCTTTCTCTCCAAAATAAGATCATTAGGTGATTTGGGAAATTACGGAAAACAAGAATTCTTGTCTCAGATTTGTAATAAAACGAAGAAATGTGTGGGAACATTACGCCGTTATCCATTTCGATTCAAAAAAATGTTTCAGGTGAAAGTTTTCTGTTCCTGAATTTTTTCTTGTAACATGCAATACAGTTTTGAGAGTTCCGTGTGTCTTCCTTGCAGAAGAAGTGAATGTTGCACCAGTGTACTATTTCTCTCTTGATAATATTAACGTTCATTTCATATATTTTTTGTTAATTGTGTATTTCTTGCGACATATTTATTTCCCATGGACACATCTGTTACAAATCTGTTACAATCTGTTAATTTCTAAAAAAAAAGAAAAAAACGAGCAAAATTTGTTACTTGATTAATTCGCAATTATCTCTCTTCCATTCAAAGAATTAAAACACAAAAAAACAGCAAAAAACAAGAGACAATGTGTAATTTTTTACTCTTTAAAGTAATGACGATTTCGCAGTTTACGTAATGCTGTTAACTTCAATAATATTTCACTCTTCGCAATTACCTAAATATGATAGCTAATTATGTGTAATCATGCTTTGCGTGTGTTCATGTATCTTTCAGTTTAAAAGGGATAAAACGTGCTCTCTGTAAGTCGGTTTTTGGCCAGGCTATAAATGCCTTAATCATAAAAGTTAAATAATGCATCACCCGCTTTTATTCACTAAATTTGTGCAAACAATTTATGATAAAATATTATTTGCATTTCTGACATAGCTTTCTATAAATTTCTACGTGGTAACACCATTTACTCGTAGTTTGTAATATAAATTTCAAGTTCAAAAGTGTTAGATATGCTTAATATAGGATGCATTCAAGTACTTTTGTCGTCAGTATTCGATTAAAACACTCTAAGTATACATTGAATAATTGTAAAATAAGTGTTTATTTTTCTATGAGGTTGATTTACATACATAATGTAATATAGTGTCAGTTTAGTTTATTTGGTCTGCAAAAGAAACAGCATTCATTGGGATTTCTCATAAAACAATCAAAGTTGTGTTTACTAGAAAATATTATACTTATTATTTAGGAAAGGTATCTCCGGCCACCTAATAATACACTATAATGTTAGCATTTGATATATAATGAAACTTCATGTCAGTCGTCAAAACCGAATGATTAAAAAAAATGTATATTGTAATATATATTAAAATCTCTTTTTCAATATGAAAATAACCACATATACAACAATCTCATTGTTATTTTTATTTGCTTTTTTATTACTTATTGTTTTCTTCTAATGCATTTCATATAAAACAAGACACATGAAGCATTAGTCTACCAATAAGAGCAAGAACAACTGAGGTGACTCTTTGCTTCCCCTCCCAAGGTGTCGCGTGTAATGTAGCCTGTCAGACTATCATCGCCCCATGCCGGTACGCCCACTGTACGCCCACTCGGCGAAAAGAATGAATTCTGATCACGGCAAGGTTTATGTCTTATGAAATATTCAAAAATTTAAATTGTTAATTAATACAATGACGATACATATCGCGATTTCCACTTAAATTTCGTGGACAATATTTTTCTCGCTGCTTGCCTCCGAGAAGTGTAATATAGGACAACGATATGCTATTTTTAGTTGATTAAATGTATAAATTACCAGTAGTGAATGTCATCTTTGAGTGCAAACATCCCCCACAACAGGAAGTAAGGTATTTGAAAATTTCGTTAATAAGATCATGGCAATTGTGTCAACTTGGGATGTAAAATTATTTGTATTGTTCATGGCACTTATATGTCTATTAGAAAAATAGTATGTCGTCCATAACTCCAAACTTAACAGCCAACTGACATGACAAAGATTCCAGAAATATATGTTTCATGCTATGTCATCGATTACGGATATAAACAATTTTTACCTATAAACTTTAATTCAATTGACAATATTATTATTCAAACGTTCGTACATTAAAGCCTTTCTGATCTATTTTACCAGAGTCTCTTTTGAGGTGATATATTCTGACGAAATACGAACAAGAATATTGAGTTTTTGATTTTTAAATAAATTCCCCTAAGTACATATAACCTCCATTATCCGTGCTAATGACTGGTTAGAAAGTGAATGGATCATAGAAAACTCCCAGCAATGGAAATATTTTTTATTTGTTCCAGCATGTTTTTTAAACTTTATTACTTAATTAATTTATTTACTTAATTCTTTATTTTTGTTTCTTTATTTGTTTATTTCTATGAAGACTGCTAAAAATAATGTGTGCCGTTTAATGTAGATATATATGCAGTTAGTAGGTTAGCCTTATTACCCTTTTTTGAATCTATAATAGTTCTTTTTATTTACTATTTCGTACCTAACGCCTGGACTTTTTTCTCGTGATCAATGCAAATTTTATTTTCAAATGAATGTTTATTTAGTCCAGAATAATGGAGGTTCCTCAGTATCATAACATTTAAAAGCTATTATTTGTAAGAAACCTAGTTTTAACTACAATAAATCAGTATGTATGTAATAAATAAGGTCCATAAAATATCTTTTGCGCTCTCAGTATATGATTATATTCTAAGGCTTTGCGTATAAAACAGACTTGTTAAAGAACTTTCATCTTTCATTGTCGTTGATTATCTTCGCAGAGAAGGAACCTTTTGAATTGGGGAACAGGTTTACTGAGGATATGAGTATAATTTGAGATCTCATGAATTTAACCTTCTCTGGCGCTTCTTATCGGTGACTCAGTGCGTTCATATAGCTTTGGAAAGCACGAGGAAGAATCTCGAGACATTGGTTTCTGAGGCAGCCTCTGGAGGGATGAACCAGCGGACGCGATAAGCAGCGGGGAAGTAGAATGTATTGGAGCTCGCCGACGGCAGCGGAGTCGCTCATCCCCGCCAAGCCCCCCCCCTCGCACCACCCGCCCCCACCGCCCCGCATCGCCCTCAATCCCGGCGGGCGCTCCGCCGCACCGCCTGAAGACGCCCGTCCCGTCATCAACCGTCCGCCCTCCGTCGCGCCCCGCCCCCACCCCGCCCCCCCCCCAGCCGCGATCGTATAATTCGGCTCGGAAATTCGGAGAACTCTAAGGGGCTCTTCCCTCGCCTATATCCTCACTTTTCAATTTCGCCCAGCAACTCTGAGCAGTCGGACGCGAGGAGTAAACTTTGCGATGCCGACAAGTCATAAAGCGCCCGGCATTATGCATTACGCGGGGCCGCTTTTTATCTCCGGGCGCAGCGTTTGCGAGCGGCGGGGGCGGCGCGGGGCGGGCGGGGCGGCCGCGGGCGGAGCGAGGCGCGGAGCGGGGGCGCCGGCGGGGAGGCGGCGGGGCGAGGTTGGACACAGGGGAGTAAGACGGGTTGCTAGGTGAGGCCTGTCCCCCGGCATGAAACCGCCTGCCTCAAAGACGCAGGCCGGCGACAGAGCCACTTGCAAATCCGACGGACGCGAGCAGCAGAGCGAGGCCGCGAGAGGCGGGGGCGGGGCGGAGAAGGGGGAGGGCGAGGCAGAAGATTGGTCGCGGAGGAAACGGGATTCGGGTCTTGGGGGATGAGGCCTGGGGATACGCGCAGTCGGGCTCCGACTGGGAGTCGAAGACGTGCAACTTCTGGAGGACAATGAGAAAAGTGGGTAAATAGTCGATTGAAGTATACAGCGAACGGGCCTGAGGGCCTGTTTGTCCAAATTGTGTTAGCATAAACGTCCGAAAATGTAGTGGGGCAACTTCAGAGGTAAACTGTGTGGCAATACGTTATTGTAACATTCAAATATTGTCGTGTCATCCATCACAAAAAAAAAATGTTTAATAATTTTTAAGGCGAACGCTTTTCGAATCAAAGAAGAATTGCAGGATGGTAACAATATATTGAGGCATAAAAGAAGATTTTTATTTTCGTGAAGGAAATATACAACTGTTAATCAATCCCATTGTGGTCACGTAGTATAGAGTAGGGTTGCAATGATGATACTTGCGGAATGCAGAATAATATATGACTGATAGATATTTATTTTATGAATACAATTAAGATTATTTTTTGACTCGACCTGTTAAATTTTTATCGGTTTTTGAGAAGACAGTGAAGGTCTGGAGTTGAATTATGAACCTGGCTCTACAGTGAATGAATCTTCTCCACACATATACTTACAGTTATTTTTGATCTTGTATTCTCCAATGCTCATATCTATAATTATTTAAAGTCTTTAAAGGAGTTTGCGGAAAGAGACATCTGATAATTATGACAAAAACAGGTTTAAATTAATGTTCGATAAAGATTAAAATACATGTGTTTATTTATCAAAAACAAATAAAAAGATACCATCTGACATTAGATAAGAAACGTTACATTCAGTGTCCAAAAGCGAATGAAGTTACCATCCATTTTTTCAAAGAATCAAGAAGAATTAAAATACTACCCGACCCAGATGTACCAGAACCAGACGAACATATAGTTGTGATGCATGTAAACAGATTTTTAAAATGTTTCATGAACTCACTACCTCATCAGAACCATCTTCTCTAAATTTGTCATTATATTCCTTTTTTCCTTCACTTTCGCAGATATGCCGGTGGTGACGCTGAAGATGGGATCCAGCCTCAACCCCGACGACATCAAGGAAGGGGACGACGTCTACTTCGAGTGCAACATCCGAGCCAATCCCAAAACCTACAAGCTCGCCTGGTTCCACAACGTAAGTGTCTATATTCTAATGCCTGTCCGCAGTATCCCGTGTCGGCACCATTAGCCAAATGCTAAACTGCGCTCCGTGAGGTCACGGAAGGTAAGCAACTCAATACACCACGGATTCCTATACGGGTGACCGTCTGGGATCCGCAGTTACTAACCACGCTAAGCCCCTGGCCAAAGGGATAAAAGGTACTGACTACGACGTGACGTGACGAAAAAGTCGGAAACTTCAAGGATTATTCTAAGTCCACTCAAAGTGTACTAAGAGATCTGTTGCGAACACGCAACAAATTATTATTTTTTTAAGTGCTGTGTTGCGAAAGGCATTGCTTGTGTCTACCATTCATTACTCAGAAATGAATTATCTTCGAAAATGGTAGAATGTGTTAGAGATATATTCATTATGTTCTGGAATAACTCATTTGAGAGTCTGGATTGCGGGATGAAGAAATAATAGTTAAATATAATGTTTTTTATAATGAATATGCAAAGATAATTCACAGGGTATAATATTTATTTTATTCAAAACACTTAAAATGCATTTTAATGCTTAAAATCTTGAGGAATTCCATATAATATGCGCACGTCTCTTGAGTCCCGGAGTACATACCCCCACTTCTTTACTAACATTATTTGAATTCAGAATAAATAATAGTGCCTATTATTAACCAAATTCGCTGTCAGGAAATATTAGCACCCTTGTAATAGAAACAATTCTGCATCAAAAATACCAGCTACACGTTTAATTTTATTGTCCGGTCGTCACAATAACCTATAAATAACCTAACCAGTACTCCTCTCGCATCTAGTAAAATGATGGCCCAAGAAAACGTGCGGGGATACTAAAAATTTAGAAATTAGGAAATAATTTCTCCATGAATTACATACCCGTGCATGCCAAATGTTCTAGTTGTGTTGCAGACTATAATCAAATTAATTCGAAATAAAATACACTATAATAAGCAATGCTGTATAACATATAAATAAATTATATTTAAACTACAACTAGATTCGAGCGTAAATAATGTAAGATTCGCAAGGTGTGTTCCTAGAGCCTACTTTGAGAATCATTGTCCAAAGTGGAAAACATTTCCCTTCTTCATTTAGTTGCTCTAATTTCTCATCTGGCTTTCCAAAGATGGTGGCCACTTCGAAAACTACTGCCAACGTGCTTGTATTGGCGACAAATGGTTTCCCCTCTTCATCTAGATTCTCATCACCGTCGGTGTGTCGATAGATTTCGTGTGTGTGCGTGCGTGCAGAAATAATAGTCCGGCTCGTTCTAAATATTGTTCATGTTTAGATAACATGAACAATATTCAGAACGAGCTGGTCTATTAGTTATCTACAAATCATTCATGTGCAATTATTTGTGATATGATTTTGTTCAACGACGTATTTTATAGTGAAAAATATGAGGTCGACGAAGAGAACTATTCTATTAAAAGGAATTGTTTCAAGAAAAAGTGTTGGCATTTCTGATCTACATCCACAGTTACTTCTCGTCTGGCGTTTCAAGGCATGTCGCAAACGTCTTTCGCGCTCACAAGCTGCGTATCTCAGCCCACCCCAAACTCGACACTTGTCGTGCGTTCCCAACGCAAGAGCAGACGAGGTCTTTCATGTCGTCTCGACCTGACCTGAGCCAATGTCGGCACGGTAATGTTCTTTACGGCGAAAAACAGGTGATATTCTTGAATTGCTGGTGGTCGTAAGTAGAGAAAAAAGTTATGTAAAGCTGCACGAAAAATGGCTAATTTTTGTCACTAAAACATTTATTACAGGGCCCTCGCAACGAAAAGATTTATAAATCCCGTTGCTAAATTTGAAAAAAATCCTCCAACTCGTGGTATAGCCAGAATCCATGTTTTGTGGGTACTTGATACAGAACACTCGAATGGCGGCAAAACGTCTGTCTGTTTATCTGTCGGTGAATTACGATAGCAGCTAAACCGTTCAGCCGGATTTTTTTCAAAATTGATATTCTTCAACTGATCTGGCTGGTGTCGCGGCCCCTTGAATTTTAAATCGATATTTTAATTTTAGAGGGTACTTTACATGAAACCCCTGGACATTTCTAAAATTGAAAAAAGTGGCTTCATCGCTTTTAATTAAACTTTGTTGTATTTTATAAGGAACGTTTAAGAAATGGCGCAGGTCTCATTTTCGTTGAAAATCCGACGTCGATGTTTCGAAAAGGTCAAATGTCGATGTTTTGAAAATTGCAAAAATTCAAATTTTTTTTCAGTGTCTTCAACTGCAATTATGAATATAGAAATATTTTTCATAAAAATGTGCCCCTTAAAACTAGATTTTGAAATAATGTCATGTACAATTTTTGTATATTTAAATACTTTTCTCTTAATTTAGCGTGAATGTACAAGCGAGAAAGTACGTGCTGTTTTAGATTCATAATTTCTTAGTTTTTGGTTGTTTCGCTTTTTGACGGGGAGTGCATGTAGCTAGTCGAATATATTTTAGTATTCAGTATTATTTTTCCTGGGTCTAATATTTTTCAATTTTTTTTGTTTTGTTTGCGTTTCGTTCTAGTTAATTGCCGTCGAAATTATGGCAGGATTAATCTCAGTGTAGTTAACTGTATCTATTGTGATAACCTGTCTATCACTTTAAAATAGGTATATTAAAATTTAGTTAATTGAATGCTTATTTTGCCTTCTGTAAAAATGCACGTAAAGAGAGAAAAACATAGAGAGCGACACTGTTTTGAATTTATAAAAACTGTAATGATGTAATTACCTAATTACGAAATTATAGTGTTTTTTTGCGCAATAATGTTGATTCACAAGCAACAAAAACTAAAATTCACTTTTCACACCTATTCTCAAGGATGGGAAGAGAATTTGATGTTAAATGTACATATTCGCTCTCAAAGGAAAGAGTTTCGTTTGTTTTTGAAAACAACAGAAAATCAACATGAAATATTCTTAAACAAACTTGTTTTTCAAAAATGTTTAAGAACACATATGTTATTTATTTTTACATTGTATTCCTGCTGTTTTCACTTGTAAAAACTATTAAAAAAACTTATTTTCTTGTATATGAAAATTAGTTTATCCTGCTTTGAGAGACAATTTGTGATCACGATAATCACGTGAAAATGGGCATGTGAAGGTAGGCAGGCAACTAAAAGGCTTCTGTGTCAACAAAGCTTCAGTTGCAGTCGCTACTACACAAGTTAACTCAACCAGCGATTTTCCCGTGTACCTTCTCATGTTAGATCATCTTCATCGATAAAATTCATTTGCCCGCAGATCGACTGAGCGAGGAGCGGCGGCGCGTTCCTGGCGCGTGACTCGGCAGGCCGCTTACTTCCCCTCATCTCGCGCCGTCGGCGGAGCGTCTCGCCTTTGATATCTCCCTTTCCGCGACGGTTTCCTGATAAATCTGCGTCCCCCTCCCCTCCCCTCCCTTTTCGCTGCCTCCCGCCCGCGCCCCGCTCTCCTCCATCGCCGGCGGCATAACGCCGTATCAGCGGCGTCGCTAGCGCCATTTAAATTTCCTGCACACTTGAACATGCCTTCATGCGCACAGCCGCGAACGACGCCCGGGGCCACGAGGGGGGCGCAGGGGACGGCGCGGCCGGGGTGGCCGGCGGGGCGCGAGGGGCGAGTGGAGAAGCACGAGGCCGCCGGGAAGGGGGGGCGCAGGGCGCCCTCTTTTGAGCAACGGCTAATCGCGGTCGCCGTCTCTAGATAGGCGTTGATGCACGGCCTTTGGCAGCGCGGCGGGTCGGCCGCGCCGCCAGCCTGATCCCCCTCGGCGGTGCCGGGGAGGGGAGAGACGGGGCGAGGACGGGGGCGGGTGGGGGTTCCCCAGGGAGGACGCCGATTTTTGCGAGGAATCCAGAGGACGGCGCCGTGGGGGGTGGAGCGGGCGGTGGCCCGGATTTCTCTCTGCCTGTGGATTTTGTTTTCTCTTTTCAACGCGCATTCATTGGTTTGGGTCATTGTCTACTTGCTCGAACCTGTTTTTGTCCGGTTATCAGATTATATTGGCAAAAATTGCGAACGGATTTCGAAAGATCTTATTTATACTGATCTCATTTAACATGTTATTGATGAGTGTGCGCTTTTCGTTAATTTCATAACGCTAATGGAGTCACTCTGAACTCATCGTTTCTTCATGACGACGATATTTTTTCACTTCATTCAATTATCTTTTTCTTCTTGTTTATTATTCTGTTATTTTTAGTGTTAATTTAATCTCACTTCTTTTTTTACAGTTCTCTATGTTACTTCACTCTTTTTATTTGTATTACATCTCTTTTAGCTTCTTATTCGTTTTTTCCATTTTATTATTTCCTTTTCCTACCTTTTTCTATCCCTCGCGCGTATCTGTATCACTTTTGAAACGTTAAGGTCAATCGATCTGTAATTGAGCTTCTATTGACGAAATCCACACCACGCCAAAGGCAAAAAATCCTTCAGTGTACTCAAAAGCCGTCTGGTTTTGAATTACCTTCGCCTTTAAAAGCGAGAATGATTCCAGTTCTCATGCCAAGATAAAAACTCGGTGGAAATACGTACTCCCTGCGTTTGAGCAGTTTCGTGACTGAAACATTTAAGAGATGAAATTACACAAATTTTGAGAGCGAGTCTTCAAATGGCTTTAAGTTTAATTTATAAGTAGGTGTAAACCAGAGGTAACATTCCCTTTCATTCAGTGTCACGAAGGCCCTGTACAAAGGTGCAAAAGAAAGGATTTACGCGGCTCTATCATTTTTATTTTTGTCTATTAAGTGTAAAGCATTAATGACATTTATTTATCGAAAATAACTAATGCTACTATGCATCATTATCTCTTTTTTCTGCAGAAATATTAAATAAGGATAGAAATAATGTATCGGTTGAAAAAGTGGCAAGCTTATTCTACACGTCTTCCTTTGTAATCATCAGTCGATGGATTGTTCTGCATCTTTGGGAATATATACAGGGTCTTATTTTCTCTTCCAATTATATAACGTCTAAAATTGGCGACTGTAACTACACGAAGTAAACGTTATGTTCTTCAATTTTTCCTAAATAATTCTCCCTCAATTAAACTTTTAACCCTTTATTTCAGTATTACGCTTTAACATATGTACAATAAGTTTAACTTCTTAATTTTCTATGTTCCTTTATTTGCTGACTTCTCTAACTCATACTTTACGAACTTTTTCCGTATTAACATTCATTCTCCTTTCTTGATGTGATGATTAATATTTGCCAGCTGTTCAACAACTCAAAGAATACTAATTTTTGTGTTTAATCGAAGTTTTGTTCCTTTATATTACAATGGGTGGCGTTTCTGCTACCTGTCTCACAGCATGCCACGCCCACCCTAATTTGCCACGGCCGGCCACCTTTCCTAATAGACCCCACGCAGGGGCTACAGTCAACAGACCTTGAGATAGGGCGAACATTGTCATAAAATGCCTTCGTCCTCCTGCCACGCGCACGTGGTACGTTTTCGTAAAAGCCACTTACCCCTCCTGAGGAAAGACAGAGCTTCAACAATAGATCAATCATGACGGGGGCCGACGTAAGCGGCCGTATCAACAGCTCCCATGTGATAATAAAATTATTCACACACTTGTTCAATTCGTACCCCTTCCCAGTGGCACAGGAAAAAATAATTTCTCAAAAGCCACCACTCGTCACAGTAATGGGTTCATAGAGAGAATGGGTAACATTCACCCTAACACAATATATTTTCCACCAAACTTTCGAGAAACTCTAAATTGAACAGAAACCAGCTAGTACACTCGATCATGTGTTGGGAGCATGTCGCAGAGAAGCGAGGGCGATTATGTGAAAAGGGGATGCGCGCACCAGGAACGGAGAAGAACAGAGAAACAGACAGATTTTACTGCATGTATGGAAGAGTAAGTTAAAATCGCCGTCAATGAATGCTTTTGAATGTGCAGATAGCGTCTGAGAAAAATGCGAACCAGGTACTCGAACCTCGGATTTAATAAGCCGCGTGAACGAGCGTTATTAATTATATCCTGACCGGCCTGGACGACGGGGCGCAGCAAAGCGGCCCATTGGTGCGACTGAGGTGCCTCCTGCGGTGCCGCGCAGTGCAACCCAACATCTTGCGTACTTGCACCCGGCTCGATTCGTTGGTTGTCAGTGCTAACAGGAGCGTCAACTACCGAGGTCATTATTCCCGTAAGTGCAGTGGATGATTTTTCTTGGGAGGTGGCGGTGATCTTCCCTCGATGGATGGCGAGATCCGGCGCCGATCTAAGATCTGCTCACGGGGTTTCCCGCAACCACGTATCTCCCACCAGTGGGGTACCGCCCCAGCCGAGACAAGCTCTAACCTCTCCACCGGTCTCCCGGCATGTGAGGTACTGTGGTGCATGTAAGTGTAAGTGGTGTAACGGGCGAAGATAAGGCAAGGAAGAGGAATGAAAGATCGCGCGCGGTCCGTGACCCGTCTTGTTAGGGTACTTGTCCGGCATTCGCCTGGTGTTGATCTCTCTAGAATTTAGACAGTGACTGAACTCGACCTAGCTGGCAAGTGCTAGAATAGAAAATTTAGTCACTGTCGAGACTCGAACCTAGGACCTCACGGTCAGAGGCACTACAGTGACATCAGATACACCTCTCCCGGTACCTGGTTGAAGCCTCCGCGAAGCCCTCGGTTGGTTCTACCACATTGGTGTCATTGCTTCGTCCGCGTCGTATGCCATTGATAGACGTCTGCTGTCATCGGCCAGGTGATATGCCGACCAAGTATCAGTAGGCCAGCGCATGAAAAAGACGACAGTTAGCATTTTCTTTTGCTAGCCATAGTCAAGTTGGTAAATAATGACAGGTGTTAAAGAAAATTAATATGCATGTAAAGTGAGTTGAAGTTCAATAAATATGCTCATTAGGCATATCATGTTCAAAGAAATATGGGTATCATTCTTTATTCTTTATTCGTGAACATCGGACGTCACCTGTGATCCAGAGGTGCGCAAATTTGCGAGATCTCAAGAGCCGTAGCAGCAAGTTGGAAACCAGCACGTCCCTCTACTGTGTGAGAACGAGGTTTCGCGTTCAATCGCATGTCGGAAGGTCACTTCACATGTGGGCGCTCGCCATGAGATAAATGTACAGGACCATGGTGGGGTCACTATATTCTCGAAACGCTCGACACGAAATTTGTCTGAAATTTTAGTCTTGTATTAACCTGGAATATTTACTTTCTCGTCTACTGCATACTTACGTCCTAAAGAGGAAGTATTGCAATGCTGCAGCGAAAAGTGGCTATTTGTCGTGACAAACAAACAAACTTGTATTGTGTTGCCCTAATATAAAAACGGATAAATATTTGCTCCTTAATGTTGTAAATTACTTGTAACAGTCGAAATCCACGTTGTAAGGGTCCATGCAGGAGAAAAATTGGTTCACAGCAAAACATCTGCCTGCCATTAGACCGTCCTTCCAGCAGTCACTCTATGGTCAGCTCTAACGCCAAAACAGTTCAGACGATTTCCTCCGGAATTGATATTACTCGATTGGTCTGGGCGACCCCAGGCCCTGAGAATCTGAAACGGGATAATTGGATTTTTGGAGGTACTTTACATGAAGACTTAACACTTTTAAATTTTTTATCAAAATTGGATATAAGATTTTGAATTAAACTTTTTCTCAAATAGAACATAGTACGCTTATGAAAATGACGCCTGCCCATTTTCATCGAATGCTCTTAATTTTCGAAAATTGCGAAAAATACATATAAAGCACAATGTATGTGATTTTTTAGCACCATTAATTCATATTAATACTCTATATTGCTTTTGCCTATCTTGTTTCAGCGCTCAAGTGTAAAAATGTTGTCCAAACGAACATAATATAAATGGATTAGATCACAATTACGGTAGGTTTTATAGCTATCTCAGAAAATGTTATTATCTAAGGACACTTGGATTAGATTATTAAGTTAGAGTTATATCGCTGTACTATTGCATTGCCCTGGAGCTAAATTCACACATTGTACTTTCATATGTCCTGCTGTACCACCGAGATTCTAGCTCTAATATAAATTTAAAATATGTGTATTCCATTGATAAATTAGCAAATTCATGTTCTGTTGATAATTAATTTTATTGACTGCTTTACAGAAGAGGTTATGTATTACGTTGTCACTTTGCAAACAACGAAATTACCCACCGGAAAGATAACAGCAGCGCTATTGTAAAAGTGAGCGAAATGTTTGTCGACCATCTGTATAATACCACAAAAGGTCACTGATACCCATTAGCTCGTTGCGATCGATGTATTATACTAATCCAGCAAAAGTATCGGGGTTTTAGCCAAACAAGCATATCAGCGTGTATACCACTTCGATCCCCATCTCTCTTCCTCTCCATAACCGCTCATTCTTTGTCTGATGATCTGAGGATAGAAATTACGAACAATGGTTTGATTCTCGCACATGAAGCGTGGAGTAGTAGTGGCAATGGAGTTCAATTAGAGTTTTCGTTAAACCTTTACATCGCAACGATTTCACTGAAGTGACTCAGTCATTTCTGTTGGAATTCAGAGAGTTCATATTGTGGGGATTAGGGCTTCGTTGAAATACATGTGTTCTCTCAAACAGCAAAATACATCTGTTTTGAGTTTTTAATAATTCGGAAGTCCAAACTACTAAAACTAAATTACTTAATAATTTGATAGTAACGAAATATATTTAAGGATTGTGAGGATTTTTTTTTGTATTTTTAATTTTCTATACAAAATGGTATTCGACATTTCCTTGACTATTTTTTTTATTTTTGAATTTTGGGCATATTCTGAACCTACAATAAATATGTTTTCAACGAGAGCGCTTGACGATGCATTTTTTGACATTTTCTAAAAATAAATGTTAAAACTGATCTTATTTCGTAGAAATGTTTTTATTTATTGTATAATTTAAATTATTTCTCTTTATTTTGAAACTGTCTTGATTTAATCATTCATTTAGATACACGTTCACTTTCTTTCTGTATTCCTTTTTCCTCTCTCCTTTTTTCTTTCACTTTCTTTCTTTCTCTCCCTCTAAATCGACATCTTCATTTGTCTTTCTTGCTTTCTCACTTTCTCTCTTTTCCTTTCTCTCCGGTGGCTTCCTTGCCTGATTGCAACCTCGGGCGAGACGATTCAGGGTGACAGCTCCAGCTAGCGTTGGGTCGTGAGCGGACAAATCTGGAAGATGATCGAAATGGCGATCACGACAAAGCCGGGCGTCGGCAAGCGGCGAACGTAGATGGGTCGCTGGCACGCCCAACTGTGGGCGACTCCACAGCGGAGTTCAGCTCGGAGAGGGCGGGCCACGCGAGACAAAATTGGTGGCTTCATACAAACGTAACACATACTATCAATAACATTTGGGTAAATGGAACAATGTAATGATGACCTGTAGAAAAATTACGTCTTCTACTACGTGTTATACTATGTACGAGTTCGTGTTTGCAGTGTTACAATTATAATTTTATATACATTGATAATGCCCCTTCTTGCTGTTTTAAAGTGGATGACTGCCTTTGACTGAAATGCTGCAAAATACACCGGGTGAGATGTCTTAGAGACATGATTTGTGGCACCTGAGAGGGAGGTGTTAGGGTTCGAGACCAGGCAGTGAGAATATTCGGGACAAGAAACTAATTAGGTCGAATTGATCTGCTGTCTGATAGAGAATTCGCGATCAAATGCTGCCAACGGACTCCCGCGAACGTTTCTTGCCAACGTTTCTTGCCACCAATGTAAATAAAACACTATGAAATATTATAGATTATACAGAAATTTCTCATATTGTGTGGTATTATAGGATCGGCAATGTTATAGTTGAGGCGTTGACATAGGGAAGGTACTGAGTGATGAAAGACAAATTTTACTGAAATGAAAGTAAATTATATTTAACGCTATGTGCGTCTTGCTTTCCATCTGAAACAAAACCGCCTTTTTTTCATTCCAACTAATGGTGAGTGGAACATTTCGAAGTGTGCGCGAAACATCGTGGCGCGAGTGCGAACCATTCTGCCCCGGCCTGCTTACAAATAGTATACGAGTGCGAGATAATTCCCATTCTCGTTACTTAACGTACAACACATATCAAAGACTGCTAGATTTGTAACAACATTGAGAGTGTCTCCTCCAGATGACCCGTCCGCGATGAGTGAACCTCGGCTCCTTTGGCTGCATTGCTGAGAGATGAGAAAATCGTTCGCGTCGAATGCCGGACTGAGAGAAGTGCTTCAGTGCATCAACTGATGTCACTGCAGTTCCTAGTCCTAGGTTCTAGGAGTCCCAACAGTAGAAAGATTTCCGACACTAGTCTGTCAGCTCGGTCAAAATTCAGTCGTTGACTGGAAGACAATGCTAGCGGCCGGCTGCATTGGTAGTTTTCCGTGGTTTCTTCGATCAACACCAGGTGAATGCCGGAGTAGTACCTGAAAAAATGGATCACGGACTGCGCGCGACTTTTCCGTCCTCTTCCTTGTCCTATCCCCAACCCTTACACACAATAACACGCTCTACACTACCGGGACACGAGCCGGGAGCTTAGAGTTTGTCCCGGCTGGTGGGAGAGATTTCGTTGAGTGAAACCCCGCTAACCGACGTTAGGTTGGCGCCAAATCTTGCAACCCTCCGTAGATCACGGCCACATCACGAGGAAAAACACGCGGCGGCATACTTATAGACCAATGAATCTGTAGTTGCGCGCCAGGAATCACTAACAGCCAACCAATGCCGGAATGACCTCTTGCCTGCGCGCACTAGTGGCGCAGCGCAGTCCCTGAGGTCGGGCCGCTCGGCGCCGGAACGCGGGCGCGGAGTCGTGGGCCGGGGCGGGGGGGCGCGGGCGCGCGGCGATGCGACGACGATACGCATACTCCAATCCGCTTCGCGGCCGGGAGCACCACACAGCGCCTTACGGCTCTTCTCACTCAGGCGCGGTCGGCGATGGGCGGCGGCGCGAGGGCGATGGCACGGGAGGGGGCGGGCAGGCTGCGCCCCTGCGGGCCACGCGGCGACGCGCCCGCAAAGCGCGCAGCGACCCGCGCTTCCTCGGACGCTTCACGGTCGGAGGTCTCGCTCCGGCCGCCTGGAAGTCCCGCCGCTTTCGCTGCGCGCGACGCGTCGTTACGGCCGTGAACAACGTGCAAACGGTCGCTCTGCCACAGCTCTGGCCATGAGGGACCACAGCAAATTACGTTTTTTACAATATCTGACAGTTTTTACTTTCTCGCTACGGAGTAGAGAGAAAGTCTTGTAATGCTGCTCGAAATAACGGGGAATTTTCAAAAGAATACTCTAAATACAGGGCCCTGGTAATGAAAAAGTGGATAAGTCCAGTTGTTTAATTTAGAAAAGAAATTATCTAACACGCGGTGTTACCAGAATCTATGTTTGTGGGACCTTAATACCGAAAAATAGAATGACGGCAAAACGTCTGTTCCTCTGTCCTTTCGTCCGCCCGTCCTTCCTTCTGTGTTTTCGTCCGTCCATTTGTGAACAACGGCAGCGGCAAAACCATTCAACCAATTTTCTCCAAAAATATTCCTCAATCGATCTGGCTGATGTCGCAGCTTCTTGCATTTGAATTCGATATTATACTTTATATAAAGTCTCATTTTCCCAAATTTCCAAGGAATAGCTTATTGTTTTTAATTCTTTATTTGTTGAATAGTGTGAAGAACGTTTAATAGAGTGGTGCAGGTCTTAGGGTCATTGAAAACCCTGGTTTTTTGAAAATTGCAAAAACTCAAATTTTTTCGAACAATAAAACACAAATAAAATATCACAGATATATTTTTCCTTCAATAAAATCTGTTTCTTAAGGGTAGGTTTTGAAATAAGGTCATGTACAGTTTTTCGAAAATTTGAGTACTTTTCGCCTAATTTAGCGTGAAAATACGGACAAGAAAGTTCGTGCTGTTTGAACACCACTAGTTAGTTATAATAAAATAGGACAATGTACGAACTGAACAGTAAATTTAAATCATGTGTTCAATTAGTAAGATACATTTAGCAGCAACATTGTTATATGAAAAAATTATTTTTCTCTTTATAGGGCGTACTTAAGAGGTAAAAGTTAAGAATTGTTATGCAGCAGCGGAAAATGGCGATTATTTGTCTCCAAAACCCGCATTGTACAACCTTGATTTTGATGAAGTTCTATATGCAGAGAATTACTCCTCACGCGTTGTGTATTCGTAATTCACGATTTGTGGATCCTTATAATGAAAAGTTGGTTTACAGTAATACGTCTGTCCATTGACTAGAAGTGTGTTCAAATATGGTCGGTACAACCAAAAGGGCGAGCATTTTATTAATATTATGGCATTTTCGTTTAGATGGCATAATTCGAAGCACGAAATTTCAAGAGGGACATAGCCAGGACTGCAATAAGGGGTTTGGTCTTAAGTGTAGCAATGGTGGTAATGTTTCCACTTGGATCGGGTTGGGATCGAACGCCGGCCGCTACTTTAGAAGGCCACAGAAGGTAGCAGTCTGACAAATACACCGGGTGTCACCCCAGGCAGGAGTAGAGTAAAGGCGAGTGTGGTATTCATGAGGTGCCGGAGTTGGACATTTTCATTCAACCTCTGGGCTCACGCACCTCCCACACTGAAAGGTAAGGCCCTACAACACATGACCTCAAAGACCTAAATTGGGTGCTCCTCCAGCTACGAGCTACCATCTCTGAGGTTGGTACAAGGAGATTACTATGTGTAGCAATCCCTCCGGGATCGGGATGAATCCCTTCTCAAGTTCTCGAATTCAAAGCCAAATAACAACACGCGTGCATCATATGCGGAGCCAAACGTATCGTTGCAATTCAAGTTTCATCCTCGGTGATCTTTATAGCACAACGTTTTGTATTCTTTTCTATCGCGCATTAAAAGTAATCGCTTTATGCTGCTTAGAGATTTTTTCTGTTCGTCCTCTCGCCGTCAACTGTCTTACACTTGGCGCCCTGTCTCACCCTTGGCGTCCTTTGGCACTAACGACGACAGTATCGCCGGGCGTCCGGCGAGCAGAAAGAAGTTTTCCAATTCACCGTCAGGGCTTGTACGTGTGGAGCCGAGTTC
>BOPP01000050.1:468070-487100 GCA_017312745.1 Gryllus bimaculatus | reverse complement strand
ATTCCGCCCCTTCCTTGAACCCCTTTGCCCTCCCTTACACTACTCGCCCCACGTTCGTAACCTCACACCACCGCCCCTTCCAAGCATCTCTCGCCCTTGCCTCGATCAACCACCCTCGTACCCCGCGAATGTTGTGGGAAATCCAGAATCTATCTCTAGATCTACGACAGACGCAATTTGCATAACTATCTTTGTATTACTGCCTACTTCCGTCCTCGTAACACGGTGATCTCTACGTCACTGCGTTTCGTTCTCTTCAGTCGTATTATGCAAGTACTACATGATTCAGAATTCTCAGTTCCAATTTTCCCCGTACTATAACTTTTTTGTATTTGATCTGTTCATCTTCTCGCCACGGACCGTGCCTCTGACCTTTGAACTTTGCTTTGTGTTCGTCTGAAACCAATGTTAGCGTAAATTCTTTCTTTAGTTTTCTCTGTTCTCTCTCCCACGCTGCTCCTTCGCATCTCTGATGAAGTTGAAGAGAGTTGAAGCAAATGAAGATAACGCCACTATGTGATTGACTGTTCTGAGTATTTTGGACATTTTCTGGCGGTTCCATTACAGCATTGGATCATTTAGAATTTCAAGTCGAGAATGCGGAAGTTCACGCATAACTTCTCCCTAAATTTCCTCTCCTCAACGTTCCATTCCTTCGCTGCCACCTCTGGGTTACACGGCCAACCTGAACCTAATATCATCTTCCTACGACACTTCATTTCAACTCCAGGTATGGAATTACATCAACATTCTCGCCTTAAAGAAGAAGTAAGAAACTGAAGAAAAGCATCAGCCCAATGTTCGAACCTAAGGATGGAAAATGGAAGCAGGATGTTAATGAAAGTTCACACGTGAGCCTAGTCTCATTTTTTGGGATATCGATTCGTCATCCGCCTAGCTTATGAGAAAAAACCGCTTATCTGAAGAAACCACAGAAAAGGCAAATCACAACAGCCTTTCTTTAAAATTCTCGTGTGAATATTGGCATAGACAGACTTAGCTACTTAGGTAGTGAGAAATATCTTCCAGAGGAGGTCTGGTATGGTCTACGTAAGTAGTCCCATTTGAACGAAGAGCAGTGTTTATTCAGAAAAGTAGCGAATCTCCTTCAACTGCTGCCCACTTTCCTCACCTTCTCCTCATCCGCGTTGGAATGATGTAGTTCGTCAAAAGGAAGCGTGTATATCGGGTCGTGCAATGTAACTGGCTTCAAATGGATGTGAAGGCAACTTCTTAAGGCTCCAGCGTCCTGTGATTGCAGTTGGCGGGTTCGATCCCAGGAAGGTGTCAGAAGTTTACTTGATGTGCATCGTCTGGGTCGGACTAGGGCTATGAAAAAATAAAGTGTAACTAATGAGTCAATGACTAGTCCCGATGCGATGTTGAAAAATCGATGAGCAATAATGTTAAGCTCGAGGCGACCCGAGGCATAGCGGTGCGATCACACACCTTCCGCCACTGGGACCGGGGTTCACCCCCCGACAATGTATCAGCACATGCAGAATATATGGTGGATGAAAGGGGTTCTCAGCATATTTGCTGGGAGGCTCTCATTTCACCTTACAAATTCTGTTATTGCTCCATCATGACTGTTGAGTCTTCGAAATATTGCTTAGATGGTTGGGAGAGCATTAGCAGAAACTGCGGCGAGAATATAGAATTTATGCATCACCTTCTGTGTTCTCATCAGACGAGAAAACTCTGAAGATAGAGACACATAATTGACAAATCCGTAAGAATCAATGAGTATAGAGAGATTGTCATGGTTGCCTCTGTCTGGCCGAAAATATACATTATCCTTACGAATTACACGCTTGGTGCTTATGCACGCCTCTTTTATGCCGCATTTTGGAGTCTGAGGTCACAAAGACTGCAGTAATGTGCTGGGAATTGCTTGGCAGCGTACCGAATCAAACTTTCCATGCGCCCGATACACGTTTCACTTAGCTTCTCTGCGCGATCGCTACGAACTTGAAGCGTGGCGCCAAATTTGAGTTAATTTGCCCGCACATGTACCAACAATGATTATATTTGTGTTAATTATTGAAACGCAAAACAAAACAAAACAAAACGACGAAATATGTTAGAGGTGCAATAAGTAAGCTTTTCTGGAGTTCTGGGAAGCCTACCCTAACTCATATTATGTTGAATTATAAATGCAGTTGGTCAGAGAATTTATAAGAAATTATTCGCTCCCTCGAAATAAAAAATATTAGCAAATGCAAATGGTTTCAGGAATTCACTATTATCCCTTATCGTGCCTTAAATAAAAGAAACGACTTACTGCCGCAAGTACATGAAAACTGATAAATTTTGAACGCGTATAGTTCCCATTGAATTCTCGACATCTTGCAAAGATAACATAGTAACTTTTATGTCCAGAGGTATGATGGGGCGAGCTCATCATTCGAGGATCAGGGAAACTGCACAAAAATATGACGATGAAAATATGCCACTTCTCTGTCTCATGTTATCTAAGTAAGGCGTGGTGGAATTTAAGGTATTTTAGTGCTGGTCCATAGTCTAAAAATAAATTTGTGTTCTAAAGACCAGACAATTTATTTTCATTATACAGTTATTATTTTGCATTGTTGTATTGTTCATTGTCAAAAGGGGCGTCATGTCTATTTGCAAAAATAACATACATACCATAAAATCATAAACTATAAAATGATAAGTCTATTTGCAATTATACATGCTGAGGCAGTGATTTGAGTACGTTGATTATCACCAAATAAGTTCAGTAATCTGTTTATTCTGCCTAGAAAGTTAGTTCAGAGAATCATAGTATACGAAGGTATATTATTATCCTTTAGACTTTGTTTCACAAGTTATTGGCTTATTCACCCCGGTAAAATGTGAATTTCAAACCCAACGTTACTTTAATGACGTAAGGTAAATCAAAATAGTAATAACTTTTAAATAAGTTCTAATAATAAGAGGTGTATACATAAATGCACTGTTCAAAAATACCTCCAAAAATTATATAATGTAGTTGGTACAAGAATAATGCACATGCTTTGAGTGTCTATATTGATAAATTGTAAATTTAACAAAGCAGACGAAGTTAACATACATAATGCTTTTTGAAGTTTCTACCGTTAATGAAGGATTATAGAGCTTGGTTGTTCTAGAAAGCGTCGACGTCATTTCATTTGGGAGAGTCTATTTGCAATACAGGGAACTTCCATCGCTGAAATAGAGCCCGTAATCTACTTTGAACTATCACGGAAAGGCACGCGAGGCTGGACTTAGCTGTCTTCTGTACAGCGTGACCGCATTAAAGAAAAGGCTGGGTTTCCGTTTGCTTTTTATATTAAACTACTCAATGTGCTTTCCTTTCTCCCAGCATATTTTGTGTGTTTGTATTTCCTTCAGAAGCAATGCTGCCGCACAAATTTGCTATTTGTAAAGGAGATAACGTCAAAAATGTTACGTTATAATAATGATGCAATATATTTAAATGTACTACAATGTTTAAATGTACACGCACTGATAAGAGTTCATATTCAGTTGACAGCTATGATATGTTCTGAAGGAAAATAGTAATATTTCGAGATATTTTAGGAAATTTAGTTCTCAGAAGTTTATACACTAAATGATGAAATCTTGTATTACCAAGGGAAGTCTCTGGTAAAAATGTTTATAACGTAACCTCTCATATTTAATCGTGTATGATTGCGATTCGTATATTTCAATGATATGAGAGTTCTTTACTGTCAAACAATTGAAAAGTCCCTAATAATCGATGTAAATTGAAATATTCAAGTAAAATAACTAACCTCATAGCGCAAAATGATCACTTCCCCGTGAAACCTACATGGTGTACGCGAACATCCCTGTTGCTCACTAATGAAGGCTCATATTTAGAGACACAACTACACGAGCGCAAGTATGTTTGTTAGGAGAGTAGAGGATCAATAAAGATTACCATCCTGTTGTAGCATTTCGTGCGTAATTTGAATCGCTACGATGCATACTCCCACCTGAATTCCTCAGCGAATAAACTCAAAAGGGATGCGAAGCGATCGTGTGCAATACAGAGCGTACCACGTGACCCCAGGCAACGAAAGCAAGAGTGACGTGCACTGAACTTCTGGCTGAGGCCTAGACGTCTACCGTCGACGGTATCGCAGCAGCTGTCGCTTGAAGCAGTGCACAAAGTGACCTGACGCTGACGTGAAGACTTTTAACTGAAGGAGAATGGACACTCCTGACAGGTTTGACAGAAGAAAGATTGTCAAGAGAAAACGATTGTCAAAAGAATCTTTAAACTGACAGGAACTGTAGGTTCGATTGATGTACCTACTAAAGCACTATGAAAAGCACGATAGCAAGACTATTTACGGCCATTCAATACGCAACATGCAACAATTCAATACTATTATTCGCACTATTCAATACTAACGTATTGAAACTACGCGAATGATAATGACAACTATCCTGTTTACAGTAATTTACATTAGTTTCGGATTTAGTTTTTGTTATTGATATTAATGTTATAAATAATATGAATAATTATTACGATGGTTCGCGTTAATTAATCGTGTAGGAGATGAAGATGGAAATCCTGTGAGATATAAAGGAGGACTTCACGGAAGGCAAATTATTTTCTGTTCTTCAATTGTTTCCTCATGAGATTAATGTGATTAATATGTGTTTTTTATACTATATGCTTACGACTGTTTAATATTGAACTGAGCCAGACGTATGGTCAATAATTTTGATACTAAACCGGTTGTCAAAACTACTATTGTACAATTTTTACCCTTTTAAATTCCCACAATTCCTTGAGTCCTAACTGCGTATTTTTTTATTTTTTATTGAAACCCTCTTTCATGTAGTGCTTTCTTGGTATTGTAATATGAACGAGTTTAATTTTTTTAGGAAAAAGTACATCTGGTCCATGAATAAGAACTGTTTTGTCTGTTCTGATTTCTCTGACCCAAAAATGTGGTAATTAGAGTGTGGACAATTTTACATTTTTCTAATTTTTTTATATTTCCATTTGTTCAAATTTGTTCTTCAAAACTCAATGTATAATTGAGGTAAGATACCTAACTTTCGCAAATGCAGTATCTGGCAATTCGCTCGATTATTTCGGATTCATGCTGCGACATTCTCCATTTGCAATCTTTAACTTCTCTTTTAAATACAAATTTTCAAGAATTGCAGCTGCGAAATTTCTATCGCCAATTGTCATTTAAAATCATACTGTTTCGCTGTCGAGATCACCGCATTCAAGGCATATCGGAGTCTTCTCGACCTCTGTGGTGTCGATCATATGTATACAAATGTTGCTAGAAATTCTACGAGAATTGTAACAAATCTTTTCCTTGGAATGCCATTTCTTTTCTCACGAGCGCTAACGCAGTTTGTGTGTATATGTGCGCACAGGGTCGCGAGATGCATCACAACGTGTCGGCCGGCGTCATCCTGAGCGACCAGAGCCTGGTGCTGCAGGGCGTGACGCGGCACTCGGCCGGTGACTACACCTGCCTGGCGGTCAACAGCGAGGGCCGCGGCACCAGCAACCCGGTCGCCCTACGCGTCATGTGTGAGTATTCCTGCGCTGCTCCCGCATTACGCGCATGCCGTCACTAGTGCGCGTGGCGATCAGGCCTCTGTCTTCCGCCGCTGGGACCTGCCTTCCAATCCCGGTCGAGCCGTGTGGAATGTGACCGGAAACAAAGCGGGTTCGCGGCAGGTTTTTCTCTGGGTTCTCCCGTTTTCCCACCTGTAATTCCATCGTTGCGCTAATGTTATTCATATTCTATCTTCATAATTGCCTATGCCGAAATCAATTCATGTTGTTTAAATCTCCAACGGTGCACCTCAAACCACACTACTAGAGTAAATAAAATCGGAAGTTTTTTCAATTGCAGATTTCAAACCGCTGAATAGTTGGTTGCATTTACTAAATTGCGTAGCGGTTTACTAAAATTAGAAATAAAAAAGTCTTCGCTCTAATAAATACAAGTATTAATAACAAATGTGCGTCATATACACTAATGACCAAATTATTTTTGTTAGCAGAGTTAGACAGAAAACATAATAAAGATCTGCTCTTCACGGGGAATTGCATACCAATAACAACTATATTCATGAAATAAACGTGTGATACAACACATAAAACAAATATGTCACTGGAAATTAAACACTGAATATACAAATTTCGTGAAGGGTGTTGAAGTTGTCTTCGAATCCTTCCATTACAGCTGCTGAAACTTGACCGATACCTAGACTCTGAACGTTTATAATAGTTGTTCTCTTACCTTGGTAAGGAAGCAAAGAGACCTACATTTTTCGAAATGATTTGGGATCCATCACGGTACCGAGTCAACTCACTGCCTCCTTTCAACATGGTCTGTAGGTCTCGAAAGCACACTGTTCTCCGTAGCAAAGTTCTGTGCCATTGTCGCGTTAAGCCTTCTGCTGAATCAAACTACTAACCACACCCCGTCCGGTTTTGCGGGGATTGCGTCATCTTATAAACACCCCGCACGCGGTGGTGAACTTCGCGGAATATTCGTGTTCGCATACGACGATAGGGAAATGCTTAATACTGATGCGGTCAGGTTCACGACGGAATGTCCTCATACATGACACACATATGTCGAACAGAGAAGACGATCTATGACGAACGTACTCATGACTACACAGAACGAGCCCCACTTTCTGGGTCTGAGGATTCCCGGGATGTCGTCATTCGCTAGACAACGATTTTTTTGCGCTATTCGAACGAGGTCGATCACTTGCGAAATGTCTGGAGGGGAAAGCGAGTTTGCGGCTGTTTCACGGGGTTCGTTCCCTTGTATTACCATTTATTCCCCTATTGCTTTATCATTCAAATCGTTTGATGAACCCCAGCATTTACAAAAATCATTCATCTTAAGTTCCAAAAGGCTACGAATTGAGAATCATATTATGTCTGAACCGCATAAGAAAAACCTTCCATTACGCGCGCGTTCAAATGTCCATTGTCAATTGATGATCTACATTTGCCTCTTTAATAATTGAAATAGATTTAGCCGTTCAGAAAGAATTACTTGCCAATTGTATTTCTTCATATTGTGTAGTATATGTATATATTGTATAGTGTATTTGTTCATATTTATATAGTATATGTAAGATATATTACTTTTTCTACCTTTATGTTCACGTATATCATCCAAAGTCATTCAAAGGTCCAGTTTTTCAGTTAAATAAAAACCTTCATATGCAGAACAAGCAAAAATGAAGTGATGACGAATCGAAAGTTGCTCTTATAAATGAAGATGAAATTCGAAAAGGCAAAATTAGACATTCTTCAACGTACGAAGAAGCAAAAAGGCCTAGTTTTCAGTCCAGCATCCAGAAATTTGTAAAAATGTACGTAGCTTTCGAGTGTGAAGTTCTCCCTTTCCTGATATTGACTAAGTATGGAATTTCTGAATGTGTGCAATACCTGTACGAGGCAAACGTTGGTATCATTCATCACGTGAAGTGTTTTATTTTAAAAATTGACCTACTCTCAACAACCTACCTGCGGCATATCTCGTGTGTTAAAATAACAACCGGGCCTCGCGAAAGTTGAGAGCCTGCGCGACCCGTTTCACTGCAGCGCGTAGAGCAGTTCTCCTTTACGTTCGGGTACACATGGTGAATCCACAGGACGTGCGAGATGTTGCGGGGGGCGGGGCTGTGCGGGGCGGTGAGGCATCGGGGACGCGCGTTGCTCCGCCACCGCAGAGCGCCGGCGGCGGGAGCGTCGCGACGCGGGGTGCGAGGCGGGGAAGAGGCGAGGCGGCGGCGTGGGAGCGAGAAACGCGACGCGCCCGTGCGGTGAGTGGGGGGTGAGCTGGGCCAGGCGTGGCGGGTGGGGAGGTACGCGAGCGGGGCGGAGCGTGGCGGGGCGGGGCGGAGCGGGGCGGGAGCGGGGGCGGAGCGGGGCGGTACAAAGGCGAGGCGTGGAGAGGCGGGCGTGACATGGCAGCAGGGTGGGTCGGGGTGGAGACCAGGGCGTGACGTGGCGTGAACGGGCCACGGTAGGGGCGGGGTAGAGCTAAAATGGCAAAGACAGAGGTAGGAAGCGTCCGTTGGGGCGGGGTATGGAGCTGGGCTGTGCTGGCTGAGCGAGGCATAACATGACGGTACCGAGGGAAGAGGGGTCGGAACCGGGGGGATGGGCCGGGGCGGAGGGAGAGGAGGAGGCAAGCGGAAGGAGTGTTAGAGGAAACGCGGAAGGGGTGTTAGAGGTGGCGGGTCTGGGCGGGACAGACGTGACGTGAGGTGCGGGGAGGTCGGGGTGTAGCGGGCGGGGGCCTTGAGTGCGGTCGGAGAGCGCCGGGGAGGGGCGTGGTGTAATGGGGCGGAGCTGGGCGGTGCAGGGCAGGGCAGGGCAGGGCAGGCACGCGGGTCCTTCAGGGAAAGCAGCTGCGAGTGCTGTGCGTGGCTCTGGGTGCGGCGGGGGGGCAGCGGGGCAGCGAGAGGCGGGAGCGGAGCGGAGCCGGGCAGGGTGTGGCGAGGGCACGGGAGAGGGATCAGGGCGTGTGATGCGACGCGGAGCAGTACTTCTGCGTTGAGTAGGGGGCGGGGCTTGCGTGGGAAGGGAAAATGAACGGGGGAAATGAGGAAGAAGCGGGGAAGAAACTGTGGAGACACGAGGTTGGTGGTGTAGAGAAATGGCGCTGGGGGAGAAAATGTAGGGGAAGTAATTGGTTGGGAAAATGAAAACGGATTTGAAATGTAGTTGCATTTGGGGGAGGACCACCTTGTGATGATTATGACGGCGGAAGCAAACAGATAGGGGGTGAAAAAAAGAAATGAAGAGAAATTTTATGTTCTGATGATTGAAGTAGAGGAAGGGAAACAACGGAAGGAAGATGGAAAGTCAGAAGAAACAATCTGAAAGTGAGAAAAAAACAAAAATTGAAAGTTAGAAATGATGAAGTAAGGAGTGGACTACAGAAGGAAATGATTAACATCGCAATTTCAATTTATTTCAAGCTAATGAGACACATCGATCAAATTTTTGTAAATTTGTTGTACTTTTTGTTTTCCTTGTGATATGAATGCGAAGCAACTATTTCTGTAAAAACGATTCAACGTTTCAGTAAAATGTTAACATGCGCGTTTGGTGTTACATAAAATAGTAATTAAAATACTAAAATGAAAACAAGTGTACTGTGTGAATAATAAGAAAAAAATCATGTAAATTTACTTTTGTCTTGACCCTAGCGTTACTGATGTTGGCGCTCAGAGGCGCATCGATTCTTTGAAGGATATCATGTTAGTGACTTTTCTGTGAGTTGATTTTCACCTTTCGTACCAAATATTTTGTATTTGAGAAAATATATTGTTTTACCAGTCGTTAAATCTATTTGAAACTTCAGTAAAATCTGCAGCAGTTACGCTGGTTATCATTTCTACATCGATAGTAATCGTTATTCAGTGTTCCCTAAAAGAACGATAATAATTGTTTTTAGTGGGGTGGGTACTACTTTGTAGTTCGTGAATTAACAGTACGCACCGTAAGTACAATGGTATAATAAAAGTATAATGATACAATATTCCTTAAATTCTTAATTTAAAAAACTCAATTAAATTATTTTTAAAAAGCATTTGTGACGTCATTTATGGCAAATACCTACAGTTGCAAGGAGCCTTGAATTTTTCTACTTCCTTCCATGACTTAAGCCAAAGAGTCTCATATTCTCGAACTCAAAAACCACTTGAATGCTGTGAATAATGTACGAAGTTTCCAAAAGCAGATAGGTTCCTGGGTTTTGTTAAGAGTTGCCACATTCCAAGCAACAAGAGAAACGCGAAAAAAGTTAATCGAGGAATTACTGTACGAATTAATGGAGGAATTACTGTAGTACATAATGATGATGCACCTAGGCAGGGGAAATGCGAGTATCTTGAGAAAGCCTGCCACAAGTGTCACAGGAAGTGACCGGGATTTGAACCCTGGTGAGGTGGAATCTAGGCGGGCTTGGGTAAGTTTAAACAAAACGTTCCGTATGCCGTAGATCATTATCACTGCAGGTGTTCTTTTTGTGCGTGCCTCTCAGCACCGCTCCGGCGCCGTTCCCCCGCGGAGGCGGAGCTGAGCGCCACCTCTCCCTATGCACACGCGTGTAATTGCCAGTGACAAATCTGGCCGCTGGGGTGTCGTTCCGAGAACGCAAGGCTTCCCTCAACAGCGCGGAATAAATAAATTAGGTGTTCTGTCCCGCCAGTTGTCGCCATTTTATATCACTAGCGCACCCGTGCGAGAACTCTCGAGTGTGGGAACCCTCCCCTCGCAACCGGATGAAGAGGACAATGTTAACGAAACTTTTTTATTATACAATTTGAGACACCGCGAACTCGATGTACCGCATTTCCTACCCGTAGAACGGAATGGAGTACTCAACAGAGTTGGACTGCACAAAATCTAAGAGAAGATGCCAAGATCGAATTTGCAGGTTACAGTGTCAGGATCTTGCCTCGTTGTCTTCGGCAGTAATACGCTGTTTAAAGGTTCTGGAACGCGCCATTTTCGAGTTCTATGTAATTGATGTTTTCGAAACAGTGTTAAGTTACCTGGGTGTTGCAAAATTGCATTGGCACTGGCTAATTAGACTTGATTTTCAACTAATATTAATATTCACAAATTGATTGTGTGATTCGTTACCTCCAAGAGTTTCTGATTGTTCATTAGATAAGCTTTGGGAACCTAATCTATATTTTTTTGCGAATTTCGGTTTTCTCCCTCTTCCCCCCCTCTCTCTCTCTCTCTCTCTCTCTCTCTCTCTCTCTCTCTCTCACACACACACACACACACTCACTCACTCTCTGTACTCTCTGTGACTAGTAGTCGTATATTTCGTTGTTATAAATCATGCATGTTTATCTCAGTAAGTGTTGGTGTTTGATACTTGTGAGCGATCGGGCTAGAACGCAACTGTGAACAAAAGGGAACAAAGTAGGAAACTTCAGGTGAGATGAGTGTTGACAAGAAATAAAGGAAATACCGCATAATTCTTTATATTATGAGAAACAACCATTACTTTAAGAATCAGGTACATGAAAATGAATACTCACGCTGAATTAATGAAAACAAAACGATGCATTTGTTATAATCATTATATCATATAGGTTTGATTGCTTAGAGTGATGAATATTGTAATTATTTGTCATACGCTGTAACATTTGCGCCAACAAATTCAATGAACATCACAGTTGTGACTCTTTTGCAGTTTTTGGGTGTTGCTGCACATTTTAAGGTCTGCCTGATTTACCTAAGGATACAAATATTTTTTCTTTTCCATGATTTTCAAATGAAGGTATTTTTATATTACATTTTGCCTATTTACCAATGATGAATAATTCTATGAAACTTTTGTAATATGCATTGCCGCTTGCCATATTAACTAATAAATATGCCCAGTGCAGGATTTCTGGCGGAACGCGACGAAACGGCGTTCCGCTACTTTGGGAATAATCAATTCTATAATAAACATCTAAATATTTCTATTAAATAAATCATTAATTTGAGACGCGTTCCGGGACCTAATATTTTGTAAATCATGCACTGAATATACCTATTTGAAAGCAACTTGTTATGTGTTCACTGTAGGTGTTTTTGGGAATGTTTATTCGAGGAACGATAACACTACGTAGTTAACAACAAAAAACGTAAATGGCGCTTGTCATGCGAATCACTCGTGAAATTCTCATCTCCAACACTTGTCACGTGGATGCTAATACTTGAAGAGCGGCAGGAATTGAAAAACGCAAACCACTCTGAGCCGGCGGCAGCACGCAGGCCCGCGCTTCCGCTGCCTCAGGGAAATTCCCTCCCGCTCCGGCCCCCGGCCCCTCAGCCCGCCATTCCACCCGCTGCAGCTGTGGCTGGCCCCGCCTGATTCCGCCACTCCGCATTACATGTTATATACCCGCCACTCCACGTCACTTTCCCAAAACTCCACGTCCATTTCCCGCCACTCCGTCACCTCCCCGCCACTTCCGCCACCTACGTACATCTCCGCCACTACGCCACGCCTAGCCACTACACGTCAGCTTCCCAGCTACTACGTCACGTCCCCACCACCCACGTCACGTTCCCCTGCACTCCAAGTCACGTTCTCCTCCACCCCATTACTTCCCGCGCCACCCTACGTCACTTCCCCACCACTACAAGTCACCTTCCCGCAACTTCATGTCACAACCCGCCACACCACGATCAGTTCCTCACCATTCACGTTCACGTCCCCGCCACTCCACGTCACGTTCCCGCCCACGACGTCCACTACCGCCACCCCCGATCTTCTCCGTCTCCCTCGCAACTACCATGCCGCTTTCCCTACCCCATAATTCCCGACCTTCTTCTTGGTCCGCCTGAACCCCGCCACATCGACATATTTTCGTATACCCACGCGCACTTCACCGCCACTTCCGTTTCACTGCCTCGCCACTCTTACGTCACTTGCCCGCCACTCCATGTATTTCCTCCTTTTCTCCCTCAGCACCTCGCTACTTTCCGTCTCCCCACATTCCCGACCGACTTCTCTATTTCATCTGTCATTACATACGTATTCCCCCCTTCTCCTATGCCAACGACATGTTCCACCTCGCCATTTCCACAATTATTCTCTTCTTCATCTCTTCCTTTCTTATACTCGCGCTTCTTCTTATTGTTCCCTTTCCCTTCCAACTGCCACCTCTCTTCTTTCCAAATGTCCTCTCTTCTTCTTTACCCAACTCTCCTTCTTCCTCTTTACTCCTTCATTCTCGCCGTTTCTTCCTCCCATTTTTCTTCCTCTCCCTCTTTCATATTCTCCTCAGAGCTTCCTGCAGGCGGCGCTTATTCGTTTTATGGAACAGTGTTTACGCGGTATAAATAATTAAAAGTATTTATATGCAAGCATGATAATGGCATTGGCTCGCGCCCGCCCGGGCCTCCGCCCTGCGCCCGCTTCCCCCTCCACCCGCGCCTGAGACGCGCACCGCCGCTCCCTGCTGCTCCCCGCACTCGGTCCCACCTTCGTTCCACCCCGCCCTCCCGTCTCAGATCGTTAACATACGACCTGCCTCAGCCCGCGCCGCTCCGTCTCATCCCTTTCAAGTCGCATCACCACACCGCCGTGCCCGCACCACCCATTTCGCCCCGGTCCACCCCACCCCACCCCACCCCGCCTCGCCTGTCTGCATACCTCCTCGGCCGTCTCACCGCATTCCATCCGCCTCGTGCCTCCACCCGTTCCCATCTCGTACCTCGCCACTCCGCCACGCCCCGCTCTGTGCCGACGCGAACTGACTCTGACCACCCCCCCGCCCGCCTCGTCCGTCCCTCGCGCCCGTCCCCCGTCCCTCCGCCCCGCTCCCGGTCCCGCCGCCCGTCCCCGTCGCGTCCCGTCCCGTCCCGTCCCGTCCTCCGCGTCCCGCCCGCTCCGATCCGTCCCGTCGTCCCGTCCCGCCCGCCGTCCCGTCCCTCCCGTCCCGTCCCGTCCCGTCCCGTCCCGTGTTCCGCGTCCGTCCCGTCCTGTCCCGTCCGCCCCGCCCGCCTGTCCGGTCCGCCGTCCGTGCTCCCTCCCGTTGCGCCCCCGCCCTGCCCCCCCTCGCCCGCGTCCGCCCCGCTCCGTACCCTCCTTTCCTCCGCCCGTCCGTGTTGTCTCGTCCGCGTCCCGTCCCGTTCCGTCCGCGTCTTCGTCCCTCGCGTGTCCAAAGCTCCGATTTCCATCGGTTCCGTCACCAGTTATTTCAAGCGCTTTTCATTTCCCACCAGCCAACTTGATTACTTTCATCCGACGACTCAGTCTTGCCCCATGTATGTCTTGCTTCTTTGTGCCGTCACATGTATCACACCTTCTATTTCGTACAGTGCATGTTATAGTATTCCATTCCCATCTCTCGCTAGTGATTCCTTTTTGCTTTTGCTCATTTCTTCGCATGCGTAAATCGTTTTTTACGCTTCGTCATTTATATTCCAGTTCATTCAATACCTACACCCAGCGCTTGCACCTCACCTACCCATAATTACCAGTGGTCCCTCCTTTGCCAAGTCTTTCCCAGAAATCCCAGTTTCATATTCTATAAAATGCCCTCCTTCCCGGTGGCTGTTGAACGGGAGCTTTCCCCACGGACGTTTGTTTGGCAACCTCGACTCGCTTCTCGACTTCGCTATCGGCTCTCTTAACGCTTCATTCCGCTCTAGCATTGCTCCCCAAGTGCCCACGTACTCATCGAAGCGTCCCTTGCCCCATCTTTCATGAATCTATTACTCACATGAGAACCGCTACGATTTCCATTTCGACAAATACATCACAAACTCGCAATTTTTCCGTCTGTCACTTTGTATCTACAAACTTTCTGTCCCGCTTCTGCCTATCTCTTTTCACTTCACATTCAATTCACTCTATTAATTTCGTATATATCAATCACTAAATATCCCCCACGTGACACACTGATTCAGTCCGGCCAGTATGCCCTGCACTACGTCCGCGCCCCTACGTTGCCGCCTCAAATACTCGTCTCACGCCTCCGCCCTACGTCCCACCGAACGTCGCCGCCCTCAGTGTCCCCGCTTGGCGATCCCGTCTCGCCTCGCCTCGCGCACAGTCGCGCGCCGCGCTCGTCTAAGTAGCTCTTTTGTTTTTAAGCCCTCATTTTCCCGCGCGCTCCCATACATCCCGGCACGGCGCGATCGCCTCAACTATTTACTCGTGCGGGAGCTCGCTCCCCCTTCCCCCCCTCCCCCCCGTCCTCCGCCCCGCCCCCGCCGGCGCCGAGGCCCCGACCTCCGGCCTGGCCCGCGCGAGGACCCTTCTCTCGGAGTTTTATGTGGAAAACGCGGGGAAGGGCGTGCGGAGCGGCGCGGTCTCGAGGTTTTTAAATCCACGCCGCCCTGCTCCGCCCGCGCCCGTACCCCCGCCTCCGCATCCGTCGCCGAGGCTGTGTCGCCCCGCCGCAGAGGACCCGCCCCCCGCCCCTGCCCCGCCCCCGGCGTGCAGCATAAATAGCTCTCCGATCGATGCAGCGGCCCATTAAGAGCCGAACAACACCGGCCCGACCCTCGCGCCCTGCCCTCCCCCTCCCCCCTTCCCCCCCCCCCCCCCCCCGCTCCCGCTCCGCCCCGGGCCGCGCCTTTCTCGCTCGCAGCTCGCGACCGGTGGCGGTGGCGGGAGATGGGCCGGAGCGGGGAGCGGGAAGAGGTGGGGCGTGGCGTGCGAGGGTGAGGTGGGGGAGAATTATGCGAGAGGAAGTGGAGAGCGGTTCATGAGCTGGGGACGCGTGCGCCGAAAGGGTGATCTAACCTTGCACATGCACATTTATTTTTTGTTCCACAAGGCGCACGCTCGGCTCCGTGGGACCTCAGAAATATATTTGAATTTTAAGAAAGAAGGATACGGTATTTCCTTCGTAAAACAAAACTGCCTGTAAATGTACTAAATGTAATGTGATGTATTTCATGTTATTATTTTACTTAATTGTAGGGTTCTATGTATGTAGTACATGCGCTGATTCACTGAATTGTAGAGAATACAAAAATTTGTCACAAATGTGCGTATGCATTGGGGATCGATTATAATTATCACAATATGTACACAGTTATTCTCTTTTTTACCTTCAACGTACATAATTCTCGTCTTCTCTCTTTTGCTCTCTGAGGCAAATCGCGCATGTCCACCACATCTGAAAGCACGTTTATCCACCGCAAAAAAGCACTAAACGAAGTAGCGCAATCACACTTGAGGCAATGCTCAACAGTTTTTTTTACGTGATACTGACTGCCAGAGAGTAGCAAATTTTTTGAGGTAACCTCCTGCTGTGATCTCTCAGTCACCATTAGTTTCAACGAAAGTTAAGGAGAACTGTCACTGATATCCGTCAGAACCGTTATTCGTCAAACTGTAGCGTGCGAGTAGTTTGTTGAGTGCGGGTTGGGGTGCTGCTTTGCGTCGTGATCATCGCCAGCACCCTATGAAAGCACGTGAAGTCAGATGGAGATGTATTATTATATTACCAGTCGCGTATCACTGCCATTCGTCTGGCTGAAGAACAGTAATAGATGAAGCCTAACAGTAATAGGCGAACCCCATAATAAATTGTAACAAAATTGAAGGTTTTTTGTATTTAACAACTAATGAGGCATATACTTAGCAATTCATTTTCTGCAAGCTTATGCTACAATATTTTTAGTTTAAATGTATGGTAAGGATATAAATATTTTGAAAACTTTCTGAACTTTTCACTTTATTTTTACAATTTTATTTATAGTGTAAATTCTTCTTAAGCTATTTTCCTAAAGAAGGTTGTTGAAAAATGGATATATTCCAGCAGTTGGACAACCCTTTAGGAGCCGAATTTAACAAAATTCAAGATTGTTCCCCTGCTATTTTGTTGATATAAAACATTTTCAGCCGTGACTTAATAGGATTGATGCAAAACAATAAATTGCGGATTTTTGTTATTTTCCATTTTCTGAGTCTCCTTCTCCTATAATCGTGAGCGTATGATTTTATATTCATTTTACCGTCGGTCTCTTCTACATTCATCGCTACACCGCCGATACCGCAGACTTCGAGTGTTAGCAAACATGAAAGATGAATTGAGAAAAAACGTTCATTTGATAGTTTCGTAGGCCGCTATCACAAATCCGAAACGTAAATTGCTCTTTCATCTTGTCTTGTGTAAATTCTGGCAACTATTAACTCTTAAAACAAACCTTATTCACACACCAATTGGTCAATCTGATGAACAAACATCCGAATTCTGTGGTGGTATTCATTACTCGTAACGCTTCAGTGGAGTGCACTGGAAGGCAGAACGAATCATTAGAGATCCGAGAGTTTTTATCCGGTACTCGACTGCTGGTTGGAAATCGCATGGAATTGAACGGTGTAAATAACCTATTCTCTCCCGTGGTGTATTTGCACACAGGGCAAGCAAAAATCGTAGAGAAATGCGCGTCGAGTTTCATACTGTGAGCTGTTCACACAATATCTCAGTGGAACCCAAAATGACTACCGACTAACTACGATCTCTTCAACCAGGATGCAAATAACAAAGTGAAACTCTTCCAACCATGCGTAATAGAGGTTAATCAAGTGCTTCTAAACCCCAAGAAAATATGGAGTTAGTGCTTGATATTGTTTTCATAATCTGTAGTGTTATAATTCCAACTTAATGCATCTAAACCAAGGCACAAATAGCCACTCGTCACTCCCGAAAAGCGTCCGTTAAGGATTTAACATTACTCCATTCGTTAAGACCAATTGAAATAAAAGAATTGGAGATAAAAATTGCGTCTGAGTTCACTTATTCCAAGAAATAGTATTTGTTATTTATGTCATGTTTTTCTTATAAACATATCGCATTAGAAAATGTATTGAACGAAATGCGGCGAATAACACAGATAACAGACTTGCTCAGACTTATAAACATCGACTGTCGCCACGGTTTCAACAACGCGGCATCTTGCTGTTAGGCATCTGCCTGATGACATGAATTATTATTTTGACTGTTATCTCATTGCATTTGCAGTTCTTATTGAAAATAGTTTTAAATTATTTATTTACAAATGTACCTGTACATCTTTTTCTGTACTGTATCACCGTATAGCTGCATGAAATACTGACTACATTTAAACCCTTAAAGGTCCCTGGTAGCCAATACGAGTTTTCTTTTCTTTTCCATATGCGTAGTATATTTTTATATACATTGTATAGTTGAAATACATATTTTGGAGATTATTAATGCTAAAAATGTGTTTTTCAAAATGGCCGGCCGTCAGTTTGTCTTTAAGTAAACAACACCGGAGCATAAAACATACACAGGATTTTCACCAAAATAAATATTGTTCGAGCAATCGAAATGTCGCAGCCCATCATATTTTAATCGAACCTTTAAATTTTGGGGGTACTTTACTTGAAGCCCCTAAGCACATTTTTGAACAAACAGGATACTGAGTAATTATATATGTGTATTTTCTGTTGATTAGTCAACTCTTCTTGGCACTCACGGGCAGCGGGTACCCGAAATCTCTTGGACGTCTGAATATGCTTCTGTCAAACAACAATGTCCGATGAGTCTTCTGCCAATAAGGAGCACATGCCATTACTCCTATGTGGATGTTCGGTAAATGAGATTTTCGATAATAAGTTTATTTCCAAAAAGGTGGTAATCTTTGCTCCACTCTAAATGCTCTAAAAGTTCGTAACGTTTATTCCAAGATACTTTAGAAAAATAATGTAAAACAATCTTTGCGTTTTGACGAACAAGTAGTGTTTAACTCGGAGTTGGAACGTTGCTGCTCTCCACCGCTGTAGTGCGCTTTCAATTCCCGACCAATCCAAGTGAAATATGTGACGGACAAAAGAAACTCTCGGTAGGTTTTTTAGAGATTTCCCCTCTCTGGCCTTTTAATATTCCTTCATCATCGTTCACCCCATCCTTATTATTGGTATTATCTAATGAGCTTCAGTACCCGCAATATCTGAAGGTCTCCTAAAGCAATGATTAAAAGTTAGGAGGAAACCGAAAACAAAAATGCACGAACAATTTGTAGGTTACATAAAAGAAATATATGATTACAACAAATGTGATGAATAGTCTAACGATGAACCTTGGAGGTTACCTAAGCGATGGTATCCTGTAGAACAAAGAGGAGGTTACGTAATTATTGACATTTAGCGTAACAAATATAAATGTTGCCCAATAGGTCGCATATTTATCACTGTTCTTGAGTTTCTTACCGAAAAAATTGTGGCTAGGTCATTTCACATCATTCTTAGCCAAACCTTTCCAGAATATTTAATCGAACGACCACATTCTTGGTAAAAGCAATAACCCGCCTGGAAGTATTCCTCTGTCAGGGCACGAAAATCGAACGAAATTCTTATTTCATCCGCACATCCAATTAAACGGACGAAAGCTGCGGTACGTTTCATCTTTGCGTCGAAATCGTATTAAAACGTTTCATCCGTCTGCATTCCTCTCCCTGGCTGTTTTGCTACTGGCCCCACAAAGGTCTCTCAAAGGGCTGGATCTCCTCCCCCCCCCC
>BOPP01000050.1:427672-438712 GCA_017312745.1 Gryllus bimaculatus | reverse complement strand
ACGTGTACGCCACCATTCTTCCGGCCGCTCCCCGCCACGCCCCCTCCGCGCGCTGCGCCCCTCCAGTGCCTGCATCCTGCGTGCAGGCGTCCACGGTTGCCAACTGCGCGTCGTCCGCGGCGCCGGAGAAGGTCCCGAACAGTCAGCGTCTAGAGAGAACTCTAACAAGTTTTTCGGAAAGTTAAATCGTATTTCGTTATTCCCACCAGCCTATTCTGTGTCTGTGATTGGAACAGCGTGTGAGGCGACAGCGTCTAAGTACACTCGAAGGATGCCAATCCGTTTTTAGATATGGGCGGTTATACTATGTGATTGGGAAGTGGTTAGCTTGACATACCACAACGTATTTCATTCAAACCATAAGAATTCATGTCATTCTTTACTTACCCCTCACTATCTTCATTAAAGTTTAAACCTATTTCCTCATTTTCTATCGGCAGCACAGCATGGCATTCGTAGTCATCACCAACATCAACAGCAGCGAGCCATAAGAACCGTTTTTTTGAAAATACGAGATCGGTTTCTCGATGCCATCTTAGCGGTTGTAACTTTTCGTAAATTAACTTCAAAACGACCTTACGGATCTCGACTAACTGAGAGAATGACTACACAAATTCACGGTCTTAAGAATTTAGGTTGAATTCACACTAGTCTCAAGCGCCTTTGTTCGATTGGCTATTAATTTAATGAAGGTTACTTAAATACCTCTCTGACCTGCATCCTCCACATCCTCTCCCCGTTGGAGGATCGACAACACAGCGACGGAGCAACGAATTTATAAACATTATAAATTTGAATAATATTCGCATAGGTAGTTCGCTCGTCTTAAAAACATTTACATTTCGTATAAAAGTTCAAATTTCGGCAATTTTATTAACGACCAAATTTATGTAGACAGCTCTCTAAAAGTTCCCATTAAAACATTACGTCGTTTCCACTATTGTTTATAAAATGCTTCAGGTATTAGTCTTTAGATTATTTCCTTATAACCTTCAGACTGTTATTTGTGGATAAAAAAATCTGATTCTGACCTGTAACTAGGGAGTGAAAATGTAGTTTTCAAATTTCTCTAGCCTCGTTTGGTTTCGCTACTTTTATTCATCATTCAACTCTGCATAGTAAACAAAGTAGGATTTTGGAACCTCAGAAAACATGCACAGATAAATATTCTCACCCGTACGACAAATATGTCCTTTTGTTACTGTTTATTGCAGAAGTAAATAAATAAAATAAAATCGACAATAAATTAAATTACAGTACTCTGATTTATATTTTGTATAGAATTATGCTCATCTTCATCATCGCATAGTGATGTGATGGTTAATGCGATCGTTATCAGTTTAAAATATGTTATCATCTTTTTTGTACCTTTAAATTAAACGCATTTCTCTTTTGATTTTACGATCATCATTCGGTCATCATTTTTTATTACAATACTATTTAAATCTGTTATTTATTTATTTATTTAATAGGTAATTATTACAGACAAATTAGCTTACTTGATCCTATGTGGCTAGGCCGACGGCCTTTAAGCCATTACAATACCTACATCCTTTCGCGTTCTAATCTTTCGAATTCTGGTATTCACCCCAAATGGTCTCTCCATCTCATCAAAGCCGCGGAAAAGAGACCATAAGGTACGGCTCAGGAAAAAAACCCTGAATGGGGAAAAACCTGCCGTCAGAAGCCGAGTACATTCTAATCTATCCGACGTTTATTTTTGCTATTTTATTTTCTGGCGCGGGCGTCCCGCCGTCTCCTTCCAGTGCTTGGCCTCCTCAGCACCTGAAAAACAAGCGCCACAGAAGATCGTCCGCACCAACGCCTCTGCCCTTATATTTTCGTTGCATATGATGATCCGAGAATTGATAGGAATTTAAATCCGTTTCTATCATATATAATTCGAAATATCAGCACCTTTCTTTCTCGTGTCCTTCTACATTTCACTACACACGACTTAAAGAACGACGTCGTGGCATGCTGTGGCGAAATTCCATCTCGCTAAATGTGCCTCCCGCGCGCGCATCTCCCAAGCGCACGTCGCAGCCGGGGACCTCCCGCGCGCCCTCGAGACATTCGTCAGCGGCAACGGCTCGGGTGAGCGCCTTGACCAATGGGCCGGGAGAGAAGCAATCCCGCGCCAGCCTCGCGCCAGCCTTGCGCCAGCCATGCGCCAGCCATGCCCCAATATGGCGACTTTCGCACGCGCCGCACCGCGCTCGCAACTTGCCCGACCGCGCGCCCTCCCGCTCGACGGTTTTTTGCTCGTAACTCGGCGCCGTCCTCGGTTCTCAGGGCGCTGCCAGAGGAGTCCTCTTCCGCGCCGTCTCCCGCGTCCTCGCCGCCCTGCGCCCTCTGCGTCTCCTTTGCCGCGTCCCCTTTACGCCACATCTCATCTTGACCGTCTCATACTTTCTCCCCTTCTCGCTCTCCCTGCCTCACGTCTTCTATCTCGCGCCCCCACCGTCCTTTTCCCCTCAACTCCTCACCGCTTCACGCTCTCACGCTGTCACCGCCTCACGCTGTCCCTACAGCACGCTCTCACCCTTCACGCTCTCCCCGCCTCACGCTCTCCCCGCCCCACGCTCTCCACACCTCACGCTCTCTCCACCTCACGCAGTCCTCGCCTCACGTTCTCCCCGCTTCATGCTCTCACCGCCTCACGCTCTCCCCGCTTCTCGCTCTCCCTACCTCAAGCCTTCACTGCATCACGCTCCGCACTTCGTCTACCCCTCCATGCCTCACGCCCCGCTCTCCGCCTCACGCTCTCCCTATTTCAACACCCTCCTCCCCCCCTATTCCACCTCACTCCCTCCCCGCCTACCACAGAGTCCGCAACCTGCCTGCCTCGCACCGTCCCCGCTTCTAGCCTTTGATCTCGCGCTCACTTCCCGCCTCCACTCCGCCCGCCAAGGTTGCCCGTCTGGGTTCCAAGGCTTCGCTACGACGCAGCGTCTGCCTTTTCTTACCCTTCTGACCCTTGCGCTCAATTCACTTCGTATTCCTGTTCTATTACTTTGCACGTTTCCATTCAGGCTCTTCGTTTCACCTCTCTGATCTTCCGCATCCTGATCCGCTATTTTTCTCCCACGATGTTGTCTCTCCCCGTACAGTAGTTTTTCTCCCTTTCTCGGACACCCACATATTTACACGCAAAGGCGCACACATACACAATCTTCGACATTTTCTTTTTTTGTTTTTCATCCTTCATTCACATTCGCTCCACATCTTTCCCTCTTATTCTTCGCCATCCCTTGTGTTCATACCAATGTCGTTTCCCTTGAATTTTTTACATGAACCTATCAATTACCTGTTGGCTTCCTCAAACATCTTACGTTCCGCTCCGGTGGCCGAGATCGCTAAGGCAGTAGTGCCGTAGCGAACTCGGACCGAAGGATCGCGGGTTCGATTCCCGCCTCGGGAATGGTTGTATTGTGTTCGTCCTTTCACCCCCTATCATCATTATCGTGTCAACCCACAGTTACCATACCGTTACAAGCAATAGTGGTCGATAATGACCTAGTAGTTTATGCGACCTTAAATAACAAAAAAAAAAAATCTTACGCAACATCCACCACAATGCGGTTGCCTGCCTCTCCAGCCTCCGACGTCAATTTGCCGCCTCTTCTCTTCCGCCGCCTGTTCTGTTCAGCCTCTCCCCCACGTCCGTCGCACTATCGGTTTGTCCACTTCTTCTCATCTTACGAATATTTCATTTTGTTTTTTTCAACTCGTGGTGCCTCTTGTTCTTTTCAGTAGTCTTCATGTAGTCCCCTTTTTGCATAGTCTCTCGCGCCACATTTTTCTATTCTCAACATCACTTTGAATGCCCCCCCCCCCATTTGAGTTTGCCGTCCCATCAATTTCTTTCACATATGTCTGGGTCTGATTGCCCCCCCCTCACTCTCACTCTCTCGCTCTCTCTCTCACTCACACACACACACACGCTTACTTACACACATTGTATTTCCTACTCTCTCTTTTTACTCTTTCCATCGGTGAAATAGAGCATCCTTATATCTTTCTTCTTTCTCATTCTTTATTTTGTCCCTTTCGTCCTATCCCCGTCGCACCAAAATGTTCCTCACCTCCTATCGTATCTCTCGCGTCCCTTCCACCGCAATGCGCGTGTTTCGCGTCTCCCGTAGGCCCTCGTCGCCTCTTCAGTCCTCCGGCGCCCGCGCTCCCCCGCAGCTGCTGCTGAGAGATTCTCTCCAACGGTGTCCTCCTCTTTTCGCCTGGCGCCCTCCGGCCCGCGCACCCCCCGCCGCTGCCCCTCCCGCCGCCCCCGCACCCTTGGCCGCCTGCTGTTGTCCTATTTTTTCTGGCGCATTTCTTAACCGGCGCGACGCTTCGCGCACCGTGCGGCTCGCTCCTGGTTTCCTTTCGCATTCTCTACGCCCAGTCCCCCGCTTCCGCTCCCTCCGACACCCCTCTCCCTCCTCGCCCACCGCTTGTCTTGCTGCGCGGAAGCTCATACAGCGTGTTGGGTGAATTAAAGTGCGTCGTTGCTTTAGTGGGTCTGTTTTTTCCGTTGCCGTGTAGTAAGCTTAGAATTGCATCATTTATACTTCTCTCCGAAAACTATGTTGTAGAAGAGTGAAAGAGGTCTAGTGTGAAATACGCTTGTTTTTAACTCCAGTTTATCTGGAAACTTTTCTTATACGCTCTCATAACGTTGTGTGGTAATAGCTAGCAATAAAAGGGTACAGAGGAAATGAGAAGTAGGTTTGCAGAGAGGCAACTGTTATTGCGTAATACTAAGTTAATTCCCGCTGCGACTAAAAATACATGCATAATAGAATACAGCCCAACGCACATGATTCCTTTAGATGTGGAAACTACAAATATTGTTTCATTTTTAATACAAATATTCAACTATTATAAAGCATCTACTGAAAATTTTAAAACCAGTTGTCCAATCAAGAGTTCATAAAAGATGCGATGCATGTACTATGGACACGAGCCTGGTAAGGGTGTACTTAATATTGCATAATACAACGCACTAAAATTGCGATGCCTCCCATTATTCATTACTGCATCTATATTACTCCATGATCATAACTCCCCAGTGGCAAAATGAGACCTAGGTGGCGTAATTGGTTGTATTATTATTTGCTCTGGGAGGGAATCGGCGTACTGCATGGATGTTTCCACTTATTCTGGCAATGCAAAATGCAATTGAATCGGTGATTTGAAACGGGAAACAACTTATTGTTCCACAGTTCTAAGAAAAAACCTTCATAACGTCCACAGTTGGCATCTGGGACATTTATGTGCCGCACAAAAGTTGTAGAGCTAGTCGTAATTGATTGCTTCTACTACTCTGTAACTTCAAATTTGCGTTTCTGTGATGTAAATGATCGCTTTTAAACCGTTCACTAATTTCCATTACAAAATAATTTTTAAAAACTTTTTTATTTCTTTATTTTTGGACTTATGAAGTAATATAATCATAGGACTAATATAATAATGTGAATTAGCATAATGTGCAATGTGGATATGAAAAATATTCCTACAAAATTAATAATATCAGCAAATACTCATCATCGATTTTCAGTTGAGTCTGTGAATATGTCAAAACTGTCTGGTAGAAATAGGGATATTCTTGTGGGATGTATTTTACTATAGTTTGAACATCGGTTATTTTCTTTATTGATTTAAAAACAGCTGAGACAAATATTCTTGAAAGGCGTGCCTTCTCTTTTGCCAAAATTTATTTATTAATTTACCTCAAAAACAGTTAAAATCTGTGTGTAGCATGCAATGGGAAGAAGTTAAATTGAAGTTACATTTATGTCCAGAAGCAAAACAAGCGGCCATCTCAGCGGCTTTGCTCAAGGGTCAGGGAAACTAAACGAAAACCTGATCGATATAGGGTTCATTGACCCAGAAGTTGAAGTACAACACTTTTTACAGGTTCTTTAGAATTATACAATTCAAATGGTAAATAGTACACTAAATTTCGTTGTTAAATTTAATATTTATTTCCTTTTGTATGCTTGGTATAGTCGGTAATTGAACAGAAACAGTTGTGCAGCAGAAAACATTATACTTGGGACTTAAACTTTTGTATCGAATTTAATCATCTGGCAAGGTGCTGCAAAATAATGTACATGTATTGGCGACGGTGTGCGCCCGGAAATGCACATTCCCATCGTACCATGCCTATATTCTTGGAATATATATAGATGTGAAAGCTATAAGTTGGCAAAGTTGTATCGCAATAGGTTGAAGGGTATGGTAGTGCATTGAGCACGAACGAAAAACAAATAAACAAACATTGTCTTTTATGTATTAGGTTCTAGCGATGTTTTAGGCCATGGAAATCTACCTCTGCTAATGACTTGGTGTGTGTTTGTGCGTGCGCAGACGTGCCGACGTGCAAGGACGAGCGCGAGGAGCTGTACGGCGCCCTCAAGCACGAGACGGTGGCCCTGCGCTGCGAGGTGGACGCCAACCCGCCGCTGGTCACCTTCCACTGGACCTTCAACAACTCGGGCGACCTCACCGAGGTGCCCGCCACGCGCTACACGAGCTCCGGGGAGGTGTCGCGCCTCAACTACACGCCCGTGTCCGACATGGACTACGGCACGCTGGCGTGCTGGGGCTCCAACGTGGTGGGCCACCAGCGCACGCCGTGCGTCTTCCAGGTGGTGGCCGCCGGTGAGTCGCATGCCTAGAGCGAGTTATTAGGTTTACACAGCCTGGTGGCCGATTACTGCAATTCACATATTGCTATTAGGAATATTAATACAATGTTATTTTAGATTATTTTAAGACAACGACAATAAAATAATAATAATAATAATAATAATAATAATAATAATAATAATAATAATAATAATAATAATATAAAAAAAATAAAATCAATAATAACTATAATAGCGTTAATTCTACATTTCATGGCTTTCCTGACACAGCTAAATCACACTACACAGGGACAGAGAATTAAAAACAGACTCGCAGATGCATCTATTCCATTAAGAATATTTTGCGTCTCTCTGAAAATTACATTCAATTCACAGGAATTACGTTTCATAAACTTTTTCCACCCGGAGGTCATGAATTTCGTTCCGTTTCCGCGTTGGACATGTTCCATTTTATGCTGTGTAAAATGCCATATCATTTCACAGCCCAGAGAAAAATTTCTGGTTAAGGCTGGCTTCCCGCTTGGGCAGATTTCGGTTTAGACAGATTTTAGTGAAATATATAGACTAACGTGAAGAGGAGTTACTCTAAGATGCGACCAGTTTGGAAGGTCGGGAAACAAATGAACGTCATGTAGAGTGATGGCATTGCAAGAGATAGGGATGAAACGATTTAGAAATGAGATAACTGTAAATGAACGCAATTGAGAGCGTAGACATAACCCGCATTAATGTAGCCAGCAGTAGCCAACCGTAGCTGTGAACGCGGTCCCTTCTTTCAAAAATGTGTCTATATTATGGATAATGTGTATATTGTAATATGGAACGTGTTAGAATAAATGTTAGAAACTTCTAGACCATGTATTGGGTCGATGATGATGACTCTTTTGCAACGAACCTGTGGTGGGAATTTTCATATAAATTTTATCATGAGTTGCTTTTCATTTATGTGAAATGTCTTTGCGTCAGAGCGTTACCTGCCAAACGCTAGTGCAAGTGTGCGCAATAGTGTAAATTCACTATACATTTCATATATACGCATCAAATGCATTTCACATTCTATGAAATCTCCATGTTCATTATGAAACCGTAACCATACTTGACTTTCATAGATGCCCTAGAAATTTTATTTTCCTACTTTCTCACATAATCCATACGGATTTGGTTCAAAACGTTTTGGGTCATTTTGTGCATTCTTATTCCAGTGAAGATTTTGTAAAAGCATTAAGCCTTACCTACTCTTCTGCCACACTAAATTATTTGCCCTTAACTACAACCTTGATTATTTTTTAGTGACTTTTCCTTACCACCCGAAACATTTTATGCCATTACATCTCAAATCAGTGAAGTAACATAATTTTATATTTCCACTTTTCAAATTTTCTCTCTTTTCATAATATCAACGTGGGCAATTTTATTTGATTCTTTTGTCTTATTTCTCTATCGTCATTTTAAAGAAATACATCATAATTTAAAATACAATATGAAACTCTATAGGCTTATCATTTTATCAATAACTTTACAGTTGTAGTAATCTTTTGAAACAATGATTTCGAGATGGGCTCTTCAAGTGTGGTTCAAGAGTTCCTGTTATCCTAATGATAAATTCCTGATTATTGATTGACCTGAAGTATTAAATTATTAATGTTCAGAATTGACGTAATGAACCAAAATTGTATTAATTACTACTACGTTATGTTCTACTTTGCATATTTCAACGCCTATATCGAAATGCTGCTTTGTTTTACATTTCGCTGCTCAATTTATTTGCTCAAACCCATGAAACAATGAAAAAATACGCATAGGGTCCCGATAGAGTTCGTGTATTATTTGAAATGATTTATTAGACACTGCAATATTTAGAGCGAGCAATATCGTTTTCATATAGTTGAATGGGAGCCAGAAATGGTTGCCAAAGCATTGGTTCCAGATGTGTTGGCAGCGAACGATAAGAAAGAATTTCAAATCAGCTCTTAAATGATGTCCACACGCCGTATGATATAACAGCCGCTGTCATGTCTTGCTGCCCAGATTGTCTTTTTGAAGCAACAGACCTATCATTTTGAGAAAGTCTTGACAGCGTTAAGTTTCAAAACGACCGTGAAGGACCTACAGTTGACCCTTGTTTTAGAGAGAATAATAAAAGAAGACCAAAGATATTTCACGAGGTGAAGTATCATTTGCTGTCCTGAGAGAACATAAAATACCACTTCGTAGTGCTATAAATTAGTTGACTTTTCTTATCTTCCAGAACAAACATGGAAAGGTAATTTCTACTTCCTTTGTGTATAAACAGTTCTAGACATAACAACCTAATTGGATGGCAGAGAAACAACCGTACATGAAATATCGTCATAAATTCCGCCACTGTGTAGTGATATATCTGTAGAGTGGCAGACTATATCAAACTTACTCTTGAAAAGTTTTAAGAAAGTGGAACTGTAGAACGCGTTTTCATATTTTCGACGAAGGATTATATCCAGTAACAACATACATTGGAGCATTTCAGTAAATTTTAAATGACATGATTGCAATAGAATGCATTGTAATTGATTTTATCTCGTTATCTAAGGTATTCCTTTCTCACGGACTTTAGACGATCAGTTCATTGTATTGGAATTTTAAGGCTATTTAATATTAAAAGCAGCGCGAAGTACGAGCTGACAAGCAATATTTTCATCTTGCTTTTTAACTCTACGTGGTGACGACATTTCTTCATAAAAAGTATTACTGTTTGACTTCACATTTTGGACGTGAATAAGACATTGCAGCGGAAATATCATTCATGCAGTCGGGAAGGGAGTCAGAAAGACATTTCCTCACACGCAAAGTAAAAGAACGGAAAATTTTGAATCAACGTGAAAGAAACATACAGCTCGAAAATTAAAGTACACAAACTGTTTAATTATTTGGGCTGCACAAACTTCAGAGAAGCATTAAATTATAGAAACTTTGTTTACGTGAAAGGAATGGTATGAGTATTTTTCTCAAAAGTAGTACAGTTTAACTTTCATAAACTCATAAATTATTGGTCTATGTCTATATTCAATTTATTTTAAATTTTTCACATCGCTACTTCAATAGAAATCAGAAATGTTTGTAATCATGCGCCGGAAATTTGCTGTATTTCGACAGAAAAACTCTTTTTATCGTGAACGTAAAAGTTTCTTTCAGTGAACGCTCACATCCATACACAAAGATGTTCGGCACCAGATACATCATGAACTAAAATGACATTCGTATGTGAAAGTTTTTTTTTCAGTGAACGCATGCACAATTATGCACAGATGTTCAGCATGATGCGTTTTGACGCAGTGAAGGAAAATTCATGACCTGCAGAACATCTATGCATCTGGGATTGCCTAAAAATCAGGAGCAACTGCAACGTGTGCAAATGCAGACACCTCCTTTGTATACATTACCCACATTACCCACAATATGCACCATGGACGTTTTGCCGCTGGTTTAATAACCCCTGGCAATAAATATGTGCGCAACAACGTTTAATTATACAAGGGTAGTGTTTACTAATTTATAATTAAAATTTAACTGAAAACAGAATTAAACAATATCAAGAATAGTGAACAACACTGCCCAGGATCATCTTAGAGGGGCAGTCTTGCGTTCGCCGAAGAAAGGAGAGGTCCTATACCCCTAGTGCATTCATTGACTTTCTTCCCACGTGCGGAATACGAAGAAAGACGTAGCAAGAAATACCGGTCATCTCAGTAGTTTCCGGAGAGGTCGAAGTCTGGTTGATGAAGGTAGAATGAACAGCGTGCGTTTGATTCGAACACTTAAACTGACGGACATTGGACAGCTCTTATAAAGTATAAAGTCTCCCTACATCACCCATCGCTTGTGCGATCAAACTGTGCCTATTCACTGTGACTGCAGAAGACTTCTGAACCAACCAGTTTCAGGCGCCAAAACTACGCATAATTGTTTCAGGTAAACCGGGAAATCTTTTTGTTTAACTTTATAAACACTACGAAAAGATTGTTTATTGCATTTCGAAATCCAATCAACCAGAGGTGATCGTTTGCTTTTATCACTTGAAAACAGATTATCGAAAATCAATTTTTATCATTAGAAGCTACTTAAGACGTTTTCCTGCTTACCTGCACTTCCCGAGTGTCTCCTCCTTCCTTATTTTTTTTTGTAAATTCCATTTTTTCAGCAGCTAAGTCTTTGTGACCCTAATAATCATGTGAGGCTAACAGTGACTGATAAAAACATTCAAGGCAGCCACGGCGCTACAGACTCTTCCCTGTTATTCCGGTTGAGGTCGACCTCGTCCGGCAGCCTTACCGCTAGCCGCTCAGCGTTCCTCGGCGTTCGCTGTGACCCCGGTGCTGCTGCGCTCTCGCCCCGCTAGCGCCCCGCCCCC
>BOPP01000050.1:399662-427029 GCA_017312745.1 Gryllus bimaculatus | reverse complement strand
CAGGGCAGCGCAGCGCTGGGCAGGCGTGCCCTTGACGCGGCCGTGCCCAGCGGCCCGCGAGGGCACAGGGCGCCAGCGCGAGGGCGCAAGGGCGCGAGCACCCACGGTCTGGCGCCCGCCGTCGCACGCGCAGATGCGCTGCACTGGCGCTCCTCCGCGGCTCTGCTGGCGCAAGATCAGCTCCAGACGCAGCAAATACGACCTTCCATGAAACCGCACACGACGAAGAATAAGTTTGCGCCAGTACAAATACGCTTAAAATTATATTATTTACGATTTCTTAATGACATTAATAATGAGGGGAAATTTTAAAACAGTGTCTTTCAACGTTTTCTGTGTAATCAATGATCGTGTAATTTGAATAGGAAAAATATTATTAGTAGAATGATTTTTAAAAAAATGTTAAACATTTCAGTGCTGTTTAAAAAATTAATATACACGCGTCGAAACTAACATGCGATTTAAATAATTACTATAAATATACTTGCTTACTTGTTTCCTTTATCGTCCCCTAAAATATTTTTTGAAGCCACCCCTGTCTGCCTCCACCTCCCAGATTTCGCGATAGTGTGCAATCCTCCCTGTAATTTATATTTCTACTATGACGAACTTGACGGTACTCCGAGCTCGGTGGGAAACTCTGCGTAGAATTTGGTTGGGGGTAATTAATTATCGTTCTAAATTCTAGATTTCGATCTTAGAAACCAGTTTACTAATAACATGTGTTACACCAGAATACAAATTAAATAATTACATTCATATTTAAGTATTTTATTGTCTTAGATATCAAACACTACTAGTCATCATCTCTCTTTGAAGGGAGTAAACGTTACACTTGCGGTCTTCTGTTTTGATCCTTGGTACTTAATTGTCGAGATAGGACCTATTTTGGCATACAGTCACTGGCAGTTCGGACTCCATTTCGAAGAGTGTAATGATGAATATCAACAATTGAAAATTCCATTTCGTTTCTCTCAATCATCTCTTCTGATCGCTGATCCCTTTTCTGTTGGTTGTGAGTACTCTAATTATTTTGCTATGTCGTGATGGGCCAATTGAATGAAAAAAGGCCGTTTATGAATACGTAAAAATGTATATGAAAATAAAAAAGAGTATTTAACAAAGTTTCCATTCTACGCTAAAAAATATGTAAATATTGTAATATAAACATAAAAAACAATTAAATATCAAGGCATTGTTTACTTTCTGACTTCACTTGAAGATAATAAATAATATTTTATTTCTAAACCACAGTGTCCAATGTTATAAAAGGAGCAGAAAATTTTATACTGTGTACACTAGCTTCATTTTAATTGCAATCGATTGTAACCCGGTGGGAGTAACTGTAGAAGAACAAAAATAGCAACTAAAACATGACAGTAATAGTATATATCAATACTCACAGAGATAAATATTAAAAACATTTTTGTCGATTCAACAAGTGAATTGTTTGGGTTGAAGAATTCACTGAACCATAATAAGAAATAAATACAATTAATCATATTTACTCCGACTTTTCTTTTAGATACATGATTAATACACATAATTTGCACAAAATAGTTTCTTCATATGAGAAAGTGAAATTTTAAAATTAAAAACTTCGCTTATCATGAGGCATCGCAGTGGTAATATTCCCAACTCAACAAAATAAAATTTGTTCATCAACTCGATTGTTTATTTTTGTTGAAGAACCAAGAAAAACGTTGCATTTTCTATTCCGTAATATCTTTCCAAATAACTGTTTTCAATGTGCATCAATTGATCTATTGTTCTCAATTTGCTTTCACCCACATAAACCCGGAACTTCCCGACTTGGACGCATGTAAGCTATCAGCTCACTCGCAGCGGTTGTGAGGTACACAGCACTCAAAACATCGATAACGAGACGCGTTTTGTTGGCTCAGTTTACGTTGCATTCTGCACACACCGCTGTTATGTTCTCAATAAACCGATCGATCATGGATACCTTCGTTGGTGTGTACACTGTGTAACTGGGGTTATCGTAATAAAGGGAGGAGATGTATTGTGGTAATAAGGTACTTTGTATAGGTAGGAGTAAGACACAACCTAGCACTAATTGTGGTGTGTTGTGGTCGGTCGAAAATATTACAATATCTGCAGACTAGGAAGATCATTGTTTTCCCAGGGCACTTCCTCTTCACATTACTATTTTACTAGAAATGCAATAACTGGAATAAAGAATTCATTTTTTATGGATAAATTGTCGGGAAATATCCTTTCCCTTCTAAGACGAGAAACTGCGGTTGTTCGAGTTCTACCAACCAAAATAATATATCATATAATTTGTTGTTGAAAGTTTTGCAAAATTGAATGAGACTTGCTTGCTAATACTCAGAGTTAATTGAAGTGTGACCGAATTTAATTAACCAACACTTGTTTGGAACCGAATGCTTTAAAAATCAAAGAAGAGAAATAAGAATTGACATTATCCTACAGACGTGCGCTGCTTTGCTAGCGTAATATTATTAAAAATATAATAAACTATATAATCAGTATGGTATTACTTCGATCTCGTAACTTTACTTTAACTGTTCATTTGGCTAGGCTCCTGGATAAATTCTGTGGCAAATTAACAGTTATAAACCCGTGAATCCTGAGCATTATGAATTATTAGTTTGTGTAATAAATGGTGATTCACAATCCTTTTCAGCGAAGTCTAGCTCATTAATCTGCAATGCGGTAGCGACCACATTCACACTCTCTAGAGTTCTCTAAACGAGTTCAGGTACCTCAAAAATTCCAAAATGTAACACATACTTCTATTTCTCTCTCTTCTCTCTCTCTCTCTCCCTTTCTCTTCCTCTCACTCCCTCTCTCCCTTTGATTTCACAGACCCCTCTCTACCACTCTTTCTTTTCCTCCCATCCCCTCCCTCTCTTCGCCACTCCTCCCCCTCTCTCTTCATCCCTCCCTCTCTCTTCATCACACCCTCTCTCTTCATCCCATCCCTCACGCACTTGCTTAGTGCCCCTCTATTCATGGGATTCCCTTTACTCCGGAAAAGGTTCTTAAATTATTCGCAAAATATCATAGAATGTTTGTATCTGTGCACTATCTGTTAGTCGAATAATCTACTATACAGCTTTTATTTAAAAATTTAAAAAATCCTTTTTAATATTATATTATCAATATTCAATTAGTCGAATATTAATGCATAAATTATTGTAATTTTTCCGAAAGGGGGAGGGGGAAACAAGGTTTTATATTTGGGGGCCCCGTAGTACTCGAACCCGGCCCTGCTGGTAAAGTTCGCACGAGAAATCCACGCACTCAACGACCGTTGACATGCCAGCGAGACTTACCGGAAGGGAGACACTGTGCACGCAAATAGCGCCATCTACGTGTACTACGCTTCAGAAAACATCGCTTAGCCCAATGCAGGGATCGCAATGGCTACATTGTCGACCAGAAATTTGTTGCGGTTGTGTTTGTAATTTGTTTCATTCGTTTTGTTGTGTACTTTCCTATACGAAATAATAGTTATAATTGTTTTAGTGCCGAAGCTTCCTGTCGAAAAGCCAGACAGTGAATTTTGTTGCCACATTCAACAGTTCGCTCGTAGTATTTTTGTTCGATCGACCACTTTGAAATCCCCCACAAATGTATTCTAAATGAAAGAAATATATCTGTTCATCAAAATGGTAAGAAAAAATTTGGCCATAGCTCCCTATTTTTTTTAATGAAATTAGTGCAAATTATTACAGGCTCTTATAAGAAATATTTCGTGGGCATAGGTATTTTTAAGACTTGATACAGTCAAAGTACTTTTTCCTTTTATTCAATTTAGATTCAATTCAAACACTTTTTGGGGAAATAAGATGATATCAAATGTAACATATCTCTTCGGCCAATCTAAGAAGTAAATAATAAAACATCTTCCGCGAAATTCATGGCAATCGGAAGTATTGGCTCTCAGCTTAAAAACTATGCTGTAAATATCATTACATTCCTACTGTCTGCACTGTTGCTCTTTGCATATGATTGAAATTCGCGATAACTCAAAAGATTGTAGCACTTGCTGATAATTGTATTTGGAAGCAAACAATGTAGACTGATATTCAAAGTAAAGAGAAAAAAGTGCCGGAGCCGAAATTAATCTAACCTTGTAGATGATGTATTGCCAACTTAATAACATGAAAAATCATACGAGAGACTAAATTTAATATTAAACATTGTTTTTATAGTACAGCCACTCTCTACTATCCTTTTAACTATTTACAAATAATTATTTAATTGATCCATTAACATTTACAAGTAGCTATTGTAAATTATAGACGTAATATATGGTTAAATATTTGACTAGCGTCTGTCACAAACATACTGCCTAAAGGTCGTGATTTTTTTTCTTTTCTGCCACAGTGCCACTGAGGAGGAGAGAAGTTTTTTCTTACTTTAGTGTACAGTATGCTGCTGTCTTACGGCTTAAGCTGCTGAGGAAGGGGGATTTTCTTAATAACTAATTAAAACTTAATTTTAGCTAAATATTATCTTAATCTAATATGAGAGTTTGGCATACCTAACGTGAAACAAAAAATACATCTAAAGTGCAATTTCTGAGAAAGAATCTTGCAAATTCTGCAAAAAAAAAAAAAAAAGTAATCTGAGTATCTCTTACAATGAACATCGCCAAATGACAGTGGATTGGCTTAGCCATTAGGATGATTATCCCTCAAGTGAAGAAGTACTTGAATTTTTATTTTCATTTAGTTACTATATTATTATTATTATTATTATTATTATTATCATTATTATTGTTATTATTATTACCATTATCTTTTTTGGCCTTGACGCATCATTCCTTGTTCCATTATGTACAAATGCATTGAAGGACGTGCCTTCCCCTCCCAGGACGGCCGTTCCCGCTGGTCAACTGCTCGGTGGTGAACCAGACGTCCGACTCCCTGCACGTGGAGTGCCTGGAGAGCTTCGACGGCGGCCTGCCGCAGAGCTTCCTCATGGAGCTGCTGGAGCTGCCGTCGCTGCGGCTGCGCTACAACGTGACGGTGGCCCGCGCGCCGCCCGTCTTCGACGTGTACGGCATCGAGACCGGCTCGCGCTACCAGGTGCACCTGTACGCCGTCAACGCCAAGGGCCGCAGCGAGCCGGCCGTCATCGAGGCCGTCACCTTCAAGGGCGTCGCCAAGTTCACTGGTGAGTGCGACCTCCTCCTCCTCCTCCTTCTTCTTCTTCTTCTTCTTTCATACAGTACCATACAGTGATTAATGTGCCTCCAAAAGGCTCTAACGCCTGTGAGTCTTATCTTGAGCAAGTATACGTAGGGTAGTTTCTCATTGCTTTTCGTGCGGGCGGTAGTGTACCAATATTAACGTTTGATTTGAATATAAGATAGCGCAGGCTAACATACAATATTCGCAATCTTATCCAGATATTCAAATCGAAACTCTGATTGGTATTAAATGGCTAGAGCATTTAATTTTGCCAGGATCGGCCAAGTGCCTTTCCTGGGATCTGTTTTACACGTCGACAAGTGTCCGCATGTCGTCGATTTTTGGCACCTCAAAAATCTCCGCCCCCGACTGTGACCGTGTTTGAACCAGCGAACTAGGGATCAGCCCGGCATGATAACCACTATGCGTGTACCATCAAAGTCGGTTGAGTAGAATCGAGCTTGGAAATCGCTCGGTGAAACAGGCGCTCCTTTTCTTGAGCTCTTGTTTTGCTAGATGCGAGAGAAGTTACGGGTTGGGTTATGTAGTCAACAGTACATTGCCAAAATAAATATTTCTTTTACCGGGAGAGAATATGTCTTGTTATCAAATATTGTTTCTGCATTTATTCATAATTCAATCTGTATGGTATAAAGAAGAGGTCGTGATTCAGAAGCTCAAGAACACATGTGTGAATATTATCTGTATGGGCTGTTAATAACTGCTAGTTAATTTTCTCTACGCTTCAGAGCACGACTTTTAAATTTTGTATACTTGTTTAAAATAGGAATTTTGTAATAAATCGATGCAATTTGGTAAAAAGTAAGTTAATTTTTTAGTAACTTCTCATTGTTACAAAGCCAGTGTAATGACTGCCATCAGTATTGATAGTCGTTTAAGGCGTGCCCTGAAAAATAGAGAAAATTTGACTTAATCATCTATTTACTGCACATGCACCATGTTAGTTGGGTGTACTTTTCGTATTGTTTAGGTTTCATTCGTTTTATCTTTTGTGTTATCGTCTGTAACGTTTTCAATAAAAATTGTCTTGTTCGTAAGTTTGCGTCAGAGTGCGGTAAACTAGATACCTTTTCCTCAGAGAGATAGTTGAGCTCAAACTGCTCCGACTTTGTTTAGTTTCTAAGTTTACAGGTGAGAACTAGTGCCGCGAAAACTTAATTTTTATGTTTCACATTTTCCGTCTCAGGTTATTAGAACTTCGTAGTTTCGTCAAGTTTTCAGCTGAGTACGGCAAACTAGAAAACGCGATGGTTCTTTTTTGAAATTCGAGAGATAGTAGGGCTCAGAGCAAGCCTACTAAACTGCTTTGTGATTAAGTTTACAAGTAGATAAACACAAGTGTTGCCATTTTTGTTTTTTATCTGATTTCGTAACAATTGAGCTCTGATCTTGATTTGCCGCCGTGTTTACACGTAAGTAAGACACTGATACCAGGGCTACCTCAGCGAATGAGGATAAGGTTACCTATTGGACTACTTGAGTGAATGAGAACAGTATGTGTTTTCACTCCTTATTCTGTGTTACTACAAAGGTTCCAAAAATGTCAATGTATTTAATAAAGGTATATCTACGAATATGTTGTTTTCTTCAGTAATTTTAGGTTTTTGCTGATATTTTTATCAAGTTATTATTACTGAAATTTATGCTTAAATAACACGATAAATTTAATTATATTTTCTGTGAAAATCAATCTCCTAATAGTAATAGAGTAATGGCAAAATCGTATCCTAATGCCACGCTTATAGAACACTAGAGGGATGCTTGAAAAACAAGTGGGTTTTCCAAATTTAGTATTTGATTTCCATAATTTACAAGTTACAAGTTACAATTTATTATTCACGTTTGTACCAATGAAGTATGAAACGTTTTTTTTACAATTTTAATGCTCTCAATTCTTACTTCAGCTATTGGAAAAGGAATATTAGGTGCAATATAAAAATTTCAATTGGAGATGGAAAGGATTACCCTATGACTAATGTAGTGTTCCTTCCCAGTGAATTGTAACCCCTCAGAAGGAAGAAAAAGAATTAAACAGGAAATGAATTTATTACAGGTTCCGTTTTCATCAATAATCAAAACTCCAGTTGATGTTCTGACCTCACTTTGCTCAAGAATGACGATATCTCTTCATTCGTGACTGTAAAAGGGTTCCACACAGCAACAGGATCCGTAAATAAAGCTCCCAATGTGACTAGTCAATACTCCATGTATATTTATGAATGATATTTATTTCTGATATAACATTGTAATTGAAAAATGTTATAGAGCTGGATCAGGGAAAGAAATACCTGATAATTGTGTTACGCTGAATGCAAACGTAGCTTGGAAGAACATCAGAAAAATGCCGTAATATAATTATTGAGCTTTGGAGAAAAAGGCGGGGAGCGAAAATTAGCCTTTTTATAAGAGGGGGCAGAGATACTTGTTAAGGCACGCCTTCCGTACTGCATTGCGATACAGCGCAAATGACGTCTCTTTAATTAATCCTAATTACCAAGATGAATATTTATGCTGCGGTGTTCGCAAAGAAAATGAAGCACATGAGTTCTCGCAGCGACACTTTTACGGTTCCGGGCAGAAGTTCCGTGGTATTGTGTTACCGGCCCTTGGATACCTATCGACTTGCACGCTACTTCCTTCTGCGATATGTCGACCTGCGACCGTAATATCTCTCGCATGTGCTGCGTGCGAGATAGTTTCCGACGAACGCCGGCGATAGCCGATATATTTATTGTACGTTTGGAGCGTTGTTTCGATTCCACCCCTTTGCCCGATCCCCACCCCTCACCTTCCCCTTTACACCACTTCTCGTCCCACACTCCCCTCGCCTTCCCACTCCTTTCCCTCTTCACTTACTGCACATCTCCTTCACACACTTCACCATCCTCCCCGTCTCGCCTCTCTTCTCACCCTCAGTGGCCCCTCCGCTTCTTCCCCCCGCTTCTTCCCCCCACTCCTTCCCCTCCATCCCCATTTCCTCGCCCTCTCTTTTACATTCCCTCAACCTCTTCTCCCCTCACTATCCCTCCCCTCCCAACCCCTCCCCTTCCCATGTTTCGGTCAGCACCGGCACAGCAGCTACACATTGAGCTGTAAACATGCGGTTCACGACTTAATGAGGGGCAGCAAGAGCGAGCGCGTTGCCCCGCCGCATTCGAGGGAGGAGTCCCCTCGCAGTAGCTTCCGTGAGTGGGGAAGGCTTCCTCCTCTAGATCCCTTCCACCCTCCCTCCCCGCCACGAACTTCACACGCTACAAATGCCAGGTCGATCTACCTTCTCTGTTTTAGGCATGATGGAAACTATGATGATCAATCGGACGCATTAATCGTCTACAATTTCTGTTTACAACTGGAGCACAAAATTTTAAAAGCCTGGTCTCGCAGTGTAATATTGATGTGGGAATTTAATCGAGATTTATCGAGGTTCTCTCATGTTCCTGGCTCATATTTGACTATTACGCCATTATCACTATATTTTCATCACGTATTTGAACATTCCTAGTACAACGCTAAAAACAGGGTATGAAGACATGTTAAAAATGTAATAAATATTTATCAGAAATGTGTCAATTAAAATATTTGTACTAACAATGTGCACATTTGATCTTTAATCTCATATTCCTGACTGATATTCACGAATAAACGTGCTCTGTTTTAATTAATGTAATGTTCTTGAATCTAAGCTGTATCCATCTCCAAACTGTGAAATTGAAACAAGTAAATTAGGTTTTCGAAAATTGAAAGAATACAACTAGATTCATGCTTGAAAAATTGTCTGAATAATGTCATGTCCTACCATAATTCTTGGCATGTTAGTGAATGTATTTCAGATATTAAAGACGAGATGACACTGCAGTAGAGTTGTTAATGCAGACGTATACGCCTAACATGTAAAATACGTATGAGAATGTGTTGTAATTTGGCAGGATTCAATTATAACGCTGATTTGGTCAGTGATGTACTCAGAAAGAAGATAATGTCATGCATCTGACCTCCGGAAAGATATATTTGGAGAAAGACAGGAGAAATGGGAGGGAAGACCAGTGAGGTCATTTACATAATATTCTTCTTCCGTTCACCAACAACATTGGCCTGTCGTCCAAGCACATATTCACCCATCTGACACTCCCTCTCCATGTGATTCCTTGCCTCCATGGAGTTATATACCCCACACTTGCATCCCAGGCAGCCGTCCTGTCTTGTTTGCATCATCCCGGTGTTCTCCATTCCACAGCTGCGCCATAGTCCCACCGCCTCCCGCGCCCCTAAACCAACCTCCGGTTCTCACCGCCTCCCCCGTCTCGCCTAACACCACTTCCAACGCCACCTCCGCCCTCACCTCCGCCCCCCTTCTCCTCTCACCTCCGCCCCTGTGCCGTCTCCCACACCTTTCACGTCTGCACGCAACGTTTCTTCACCGCCCGCTCTCCTTCGCCCCGTTTCGCCATCTGGACCCACCCTCATCACATCCAACGCTGTCCCACGCCTCACCGTCCCCTTCGCCACCACCCCTCCAGTCTGCCCGCCACTCATCTGCAACCCAACCGCATATCCGTCTGCAACAGCCATCTCCACGTACACAATTTACTTGTTCTCGCTTCGTCTGTCGGGCCCCCCTCTCACACCGCCCTCCTGTCTTCGGCACCCCTTCGCCCTGCGCGAGCCCGCTGCCTGTCCACCTTCAAGGCCTACACCACAACATGTTTCCCGTTTAAACCGCAACGCGTTCCCGCCTCCACCCCTCCACATCACCTGGTTCCCATTAGCCCCTCCGCCCGCAACCCCTCCCAAACTCTAACATCCGGCGAATATCCTTCACCCCCGAGCCGCTTCTATCTCCGCCTACACTGCCACGCACTGCGGCTAGCACATACACTTTTTCGTCCCACAGCAAGGCTATTCCCACTAAACACTCCCTCCTAAGCACGCCGTCACTTCGTGCGCCGCCCTGGCTTGTTTCGCGCGTGCGCCGGCGGCGGGGGCGGCGGGCCGGGGGGGGCGGGGCGGGTGCGGGCGTTAAAGGGCGCGCGGCGCATGCGCAGATCGGATGCGGGGTATAAATCTTGGGCGCGGGACCTGGAGATTTGTTTAGGGGGAGATAAAACTCCGCTGCTCTGGGCGGGGCGCTGCGCCGCGGAGCGCCGCGGAGCCGACTGAGCTTATTTAGGACTCGTGGAGAACGGTCGTCGGCGCGGGGCCGGTCGCGCTGGGCGGGGCGGGCCGGGGCTGGGCTGGGCGGGGGAGCGGTTGGGCGGGGAAGGGGTAGGGTGGGGAGGGGCTGGTTGGGCGGGATGGGAGGGGCGGGGCGGGGCGGGGCGGGGCGGGGTACGTCGGCGACGGACCGGAGCGCGCCGCCCCGCGTGGCCGCGCTTGCAGCGCGGAACAGCGGCGCGAGGAAAAGGAGGGACAAGCATAGATTTATTATTTGTGCAGGGAGCTTTATACAACCTCGGGGCAAAACACAATAATTTACATATTACAATTAAGAATATTAAAACAATGTATTTTTTAAATTATTTCAAGACGATAATAATAAAAGGAATAAATTCAATAATAACAATAATGGCATTAACTCTACATATCGTGTCTGTCCTGCACAGATATTGTAACTAATAAATTCGCTCTTTCAAAGACACTGTACTCCACTTCACAACACGTGCACGTCACCTCTCGTCTTTCTACCTCTCTATTGCACTACACAACACAATTCCGGTACTCGGAGAACACTTTTTTTCTTTATTTTCTCCTTCTGAAAGTAAATACATTGATAATTATTTCAACTTTACTTGCGTAATTTTAATTAATGACTCACTAACCTATTCTAAATTTACATACTATACGTTGGGGGAAGTTTCCCATTATGGGTGCTTTAATCAAGTTCTATGTTTGCGAATTTGATTTGAAAGAAATGGAATGTGAATTTATTTTGAATTCCGGTTCTTCGAATTGAATTTTTTGTGAGTCTGAATTCGGCGAGTGCTGGGATTTTATGTATGTTGTGATAGAAGTTTTTAGCAAGGTGGCATGATCTAATGAGACAATGCTGATAAGAACATCAATGTGGAGGGCATTGTATTATAAACTTCATATATTCAAAAACATATTTTTCATGAATTTTGTAACATATTACCTTTATTATCTGTAAGTTTGTTTCTGATCAAATATTTTTGATTTTTGAGATGTGGCATATGCATATGAACATTTTCTGTCCTACCTCTCCTTTTTGCGGGGGCACAAATGCCTACGTCCTTTTTCTGAAGAACTAGTTCAACATTCGCCGATCCGGTGGCCGAGATCGCTAAGGCAGTAGTGCCGTAGCGATCTCGTACCGAAAGAACGCGGGTCCGAGTCCCGCCTCGGGCATGGTTGTATTGTGTTCGTCCTTTCACCCCCTATCATCATCATATCAGGGAAGGCAACGGGAAACCACCCTGAATAATTTATCCCAAGAAAACCCGTTATGGGTCACCTAACTTCCTTATATGGAAGATAGGACCAAAGAGGAAGAAGTTCAACAATCACTCTCTTGCTCCGATTGCAGAACTGTTCTTTACATCGACAGATACTAAAATAAGATATCTCCTTGATTACAGACAGGCCTTGCATTGGCATTTTCACGAATGGTGACGGCTTCTATTTTTTCACATTCGAATTCAGTTTGACACACAAAACCCTCATTAAGAGTTTAGAATGGTTCTATAAATAAAAGTCCTAAGTAATGAAACAGTAATTCTTTGCCTAAACACAAATACAGCGAAACAAAACACACTGTATGCCTTTATTTACCCATGGATATGCGACTTAAATGGGGGTGAAAGCAATAGAGGAATAATGAACGGCCGTGAGCAAAGGAAACTGAAGAGGAGGAAGAAGGGAGCTGCAGAAAGCGGAGTGGAGTTGAGAGGGAAAGAGAAAGAGAGGATGAGAGGTAACGAATGACAGGGAGAGGGAAGAAAGAGGGAGAAAGAGGATATGGCAGATGAGGTTTCAAGAGCGAAAGATGAAGATGACCAATGAAAGACGTTATTGAATGCGTAGAGATTGTAGAGAGAGGGGAAGGGAGAACGAAGTTAAATAGAATAAATGTAAAAAGAAATGTAAAAAGTGAAAATGTGGAGATAAAATATTAATATAGTAGGCGTAAATTAGTCATATTATAGATGTGTGGTTATATAGTGAATCTGGCGTAATAAACTAACGGGCTTTCAGTGGCCAGTTTTGACATTGAAGTGACTATAAGTTTTGAATTTGAAGCGACTATAAGTTTTGAATTTGAAGCAACGTAAACGGTTAACACAGGGTGACCTACTATGGAGTTAATGCATTAAACAAATAGATCGATATTTCTCGCGTTTAAGACGCAACGTATTGACCAAAGGCTTCTTGTTGCATAGTATGTAAGAATTGTGTTCGAAAATTATATGTTGAAATATCGGTTTCTTTTGAGATGTACGATTCTTTGAATCATAATATTTGTTTCGTGTTTTCCATGTTCACCATAAATCATGTATGTATAACGTTACGAAGCCAGAAAGATATTTTATCAGGTTTTTTTTATATTTCCAATCGACATCTTATATCCCGATAAATATATAATTTGTCTTAGAAATTAATAGTTTAGTTCCTAAGCAATTATATTATTTAGTTTCTCATCACTGAATTATTGCATTACCTTAATCCTTCAATAACATAGTTACTCAATGCATGGGTTCTCATTTGAAAATCATCATTTGAGTTATGACTTCTCATTTTTTATTATTGTCGAGAAATGTATGGGCAATATTTAATTCACACATTTAGCGGAATGAACGTGAATGGATATGAAACCAGGACTATGGATATAAAAAATAAATAAGATAGGGACTGCCCAAATGAAGTTTTAAGGGAATGTTTTGGGGTCACATGGAGAGACAGGATACGGATTGAGGGAATTCGAAGCTACTTAGGAATTTATGATCTAAATGGAAAAAGTGACGAATACAGAAACGCTTGGAGAGACTGCGTCGAAAAAATGGAGAACTGAAGTGTAAGCTGAGAGGGCAAAGGAATATTGGAAGACCCACGAGAAGATGGATGGACCAATTTCGGAAACGTAAGCTCCGATGCTTGAAGAAGGAGGAAAATGCAGGATGAAAGAAATAACAATATTCTGTTGAAGATACTTTCATTTTCTCATATTTGTGTCAAGAATAATCGTGAAATAAGTCGGGTAAATTTTACGATAGAGGAATCCTGTAATCTTAAGTCTTCATCGCGAATCTCAATATTCTAAGTGCAATTCACTTCCTTTTGTTGTTAGAAGTCTCCAGAAATTTCAGATATATTCGTATTTTTCTACTATTCCATCTAAGGTTTCTAAACTGCATCTTGCGTTATTAATTTTTATGATACGTGGTATAATTGTGCAGCAATTTGGTGTCATCAAGTATGCAAATGTCCCTTGACAGTCGCACTGTGTACCAACCATACAAGAAATGTCATGAGTTTTTTTGAATTGAATTGAATTGAATTTGCCTTATTTTACGTGGCGAGACTCGCGCCATCAGACCCGCTCTTCCGTCTGACCACGCAAATTTCGCTACGTTCCTTTCACCAACTAGGAGAGAAAGGAGGTATTTCTTGGGCGAGAAACAGGCGATTTGAATTTAGCTCAGAGGCGTCATTTAGGCTTGAGGATCTTTTACATGCAAGTAAATCTACGAACATGGGACAGCCGGCTTTACTTCCCCTCCGAAGGAAGGCGTACCAAGGATTTTTTCGCCCTTAAAAATCCACGGCTTCGATCAGGTTTGAACCCGCCAACTTGGGTACAACAGACCAGTACGCTAACCGTTACACCATCGCCATGAGTTTGACTACAACACAGTAATTGCTGTATCTTCGAGAAAGATACGTAATATAATCGCGTTATCCAGGTTAGCGCGAGCAACATGAAGCAAGGCGGAAAACATCAAGTCGACGTAATCCCAACGGGAAAGGAAGAAAAGGCCACTTTTGACTTCCGCCCCTCTCTTCCTTTAAACGCATCTTCTTTCCTGTAACCTCTGCATCTTAAGATTTCTTCGTCCCATACAGAAGTTGTTATATTTTGGATTCATGAATTGCACTATTCTTGTTTTTGATAAACGCAGCACGAAAAGCGAAATTCGCTTTCGTTGAATAGATGAAGAAAACTGCTTTTGTTACCTAAATGATGAGATGAATAACCTGATTCCAGGTTTAAGATCGTCGTAAATAAATATAATTTACCAAAGACAGACGTAAAGATTGAGTAGAAAAAAGATCTCAATTCTATTTTTTTAAATCTAATTAACTATTCAGGAAAGCCTTTGATTACCCAGCAATGAAGAATATTTCCTTAATTTGAAATTATTTATCGTTAATAGTCGATATTTAAAGTAGCAAGTGGTTCATGAGGTTTGTTAACTTCGGCATATTGATATATTGTTGAAGGCAATGTAATGGAGGTTTGTAAAATGGAGTTAAGCAGAATATGTTTTATCATTACAAATATGTAACGTAATTTCAACATATGAAGTGACTGTCACATTTTTTTAACCAAATATTGCACTGAAGCACCGAACATATGACCTTCACATTCTTGACCTGTGTTCAAATTTCGAAAAAAAAAGAAAAAAAAAGAAAAAATAAAGCATCTTCTTCTCATGATTTTTGCCGATCCTTACACACATATATTTGAAACGTTACCCAATAAAACGTTGAACCAATGACTACGGTTTCGAATTCAGCGCTAATTGTGGACAACTACAAATTAGGTCAGGAAAGGGTTTGGCAAACCCGCAACGTATCAATGAAATTCACGAACACTAGAACGCCGAACGCCGCGGCCTCTGTTCGACTCTCGGTGCATTTTACTGCTCGTTATTTGCGTGTTCGTTTAGACGATACTTTGCAATTCCATGGTATTCTATCATATGCGTTTAGTTACTGTGTTGATAGTCAAAACATCTCAAATATATTTCTTGAAAATAGTCTAGTGTACCAAGAACGAGGGGGAACGTCAGTTTAAATCGACCACGTACAGCAGTTTCTGTTTAATGTATTTCAACTCTGAAAAGTTTTCAATGTAGCTTTATTATTTTGAATGAGTTCTGAAGAGCTCTATGAACATATCTCCTTCTTTGCAATGTTTTCTATACTTTCTGAAAAATATATATAAACAATTCTGAGAGTCCCCAGTCCTCTTCCAGCTTACGCCCTTCGTGATGCCCGAGGTACTGTGTGTCCAAATCGGTGCTTGCCCCTTTCTCTTGGAATACGGGGATCTTTTTTGAATGCTACCGGGTAGGGCTACCCGAAAAAGACAGGATACGGACATATAGATAAAAAGAGAACGGATAATGCCCATGTCACAATCAGAACTACTAATATCCATGGCTTACATTGGACTCCACTTGGGCATACTCGTCCCACACGTCTGCGCCACTAGGCCTGCTAGATGGGTACTAAGAGGTAGTAAAATAATATGAATATTGGTGTCTCCAATCTAATCCCGGCTGCCGCGAGAACTCCTTTGCAAGTCATTTTTCGTCACCGACCGCCCTGCACTGAGGAGCGCGGTCTGCAGCTGCCTCGGCCGGAGCGGTGCAAACTCACTCAGCCACACACCAGGGGTCGGCGCGGCGCAAGGAGCCTGCAAGTCAAGAAGGGTCGGGAAAGGCGAATCAGGCAGGAAGCTGCGCGGCCTCCTCCCGTCCCCAGCGGGGCGTGGGCGGGGCGGGGCGCGGCGGGCGGGCGGGGCGGGGGCGCGGACGCTGCGGAATTTACGTGTCGGCCCGGACAGTACGCTGCGTCCGCAAGAAAAGCCAGTGCTGGAGCAGCAAAAGGGACGAGCGGCGAGCTGACTGCGCGGCACACGCGGCGGCCCTCGAGCGGTGTGATGGCGGCGTGGGACGTACGGAGAGCGGTGCGGGGGGCGCGGGGCGGGCGGGAGCGTAGGGCGGGGTGATGTCTTCCGCTCGCAAGTTCTGCCCGGGAGCGCTGCATAATCGAGAACTTGTGCCCGCGCGAGGCGTCCGATCTGGGAGCGGGAAGGGGGCGGAGCGGAGGTCGGAGCCGGGGGGGCCGGGGCGGGGCGGGCGGGATTGAACGCGAGGAAAAGAGGGACGCGCGCTTATTAGGGAATCCACCCCTGACGCATCCCTCGCGAAGAGAACGACCGAAGCCGGAAAAGAGTGCGCTGAGGTTGCGGGGTGAAGCAGACGGTGGAAAAGCGAGCGCGGCTTATCGTTAAACAGTGCCAACGCGAAGAGTTCTCGGAATGATTCACTGAGTTTAAATGGTGGAAAACAAGTAAAAATGCCAGTTAGGGTACACTGAATGTCCTTTTGGAGCAACAGCGGAGAACAACATCGTGTCTCTCATTCCATGGGGGATTGTTCAGATGTTCGCAGGAAAGGAAACTTCAGCGTCGAGCTTGTAATAGGACTCCCAACTTTGTCAATGGAGTGCAGTTATACAGTTATGCTCATAACGCACTTTCGTGATAAGTGCTTGTTTCAAATTTCGCATCGATCTGGACGAGGAAGCAAATGTTTAAAGGATGCTTCGTTAACGAGTGTTTTAAATGTTGCTCTTAAATTAATTCGTTATAATGAGCTAACATTCTCTAAGCGTCCCTTTCCTTATTTATGTAGACATTTTAATGTAGACTACAAAATGTGTATGGAAATGTACTTTATGAGCTGGAGATTGAGATCGCTGAGGCTGGGGCACACCTTAGCGCTGTCCCAAAGGTCACGGGTTCTAAACCCGCCGCGAACACGGATGTTCGTGTGTGTGTGTGTGTGTGTGTGTGTGTACGTCTGAGAGTTGTCAAGCTCCTTCATTCACTTAATATTACTATTCAACCCCCTTTCCTCCATTCTTTGTCGGCCCGGATGTCGTATATGCGTTACATACGAGCTATGGATCCGTATATTGCACAAGGCGTAGACGTTTGTATTCTGACATGGTGTGCATTCCCAGCGCATCGTGTATGTGTGTTGAACTATCATCACCTTGATTCTATTCGTTTCCCCGAGAAGTCCTGTGAGCGCGCAGGTGCGCTTACGGGTTGCGTGTCAGCGCCATCTAGAGGAATCCTAGTTCTCTTTCGTTGGTACAGGGCAGATCATGATGGGTTCACGAGCTATATTTGTTCAAATCGATGTTTGGGATCCATCGAGTCTCACGAGCAACATCGGGGCTGTGAATCGTAGGTATCCCGGTGGCCGCGGAGTGAGGCGTCTTACACAGGGAAGGCAACGTCTGGATGCGAGACAGGGAAACGAACATAGCTGATATTAAAATTTTAAACCCATTGTATAAAATACAAGAATATCCAAAATTAAGTTATTTAGCAATGGAGGTTTAAATGGCACACTAAAGTTTTCGCATATGAGTCAACCACTTATGCGCTCAAAGATAAAAAAATTGCAATCATATGTTAGAGGCACGTGAAGAAACATTAAACAAATTAATGACAAAATCTAACATCAATAAAGTATTAACCTACCGTTTTTTTGGAAAACTAGGGCAAATCATCGCCTAAGCTAAGAATTCGTCTTATTGTATTCATTTTCATCTATGTGGTTTACATGTCAATCACAACGATAAACAGAAACGTTTCCGGTAATTGTGTTGTTATATCTTTGGAAAGAGTAGTCATAACCGCAAACACGACGATAATTATTTATTGAATGTGTTCCAAAGGAACCACTTCATAGTAATAGAGCGTTTCATAATGTTTGCAGCAAATAATTGTAACCGCTTGACAGACCGCAGAATGCCGCGCGGGTGGTCACTGACACAGGAAAATAACGTATTTCTGGCAACAAAAGTTACATCATTGTTTTGTCGTACGTTTTTCAATTACATACGTAATAATCTGTGTTGGCGTTGGCTCGTGAAATTGATTGCTGTATTCATCATTCGCCGCACGCAGCACACGCAGTCTTTCCCACAACGGTCTGTAGATTGTTCTCTGGAGGTGGAGCTTACTTTTAATGTGGACTATGCCACATGTACAAATTGCGTTGATTGTTCATGCTGCTAATTGTTGCGTGATCTAAATAATACGATTGGCATCGGGGTTGGGACTGTTCGTCGGTAATGTTTCTGGCATTTTCAGCATCCACTGCGTTTCGGAGAATGGAACTGCGCTTTTCAATTTAACCATGAGAAAACAAGTTGTGTTAATACGTAGAAATTACATTTTTGATTCATTATCATAGTTTTCTGATATTCTAATCACCCTTGCTTTGCATGTTTTCAATTGAAATAATAAACAATAGAAATGTATCACTAGAAATTATATTACGAGGGTAATGACAGCTCCAGAAACATCATTCTGAGTATTTACAATAGATATAAATTACAATGCAAAAGCTTTATATTTTGTCATAGCCTTACCAGAGATTGCAATTACAGAAAAGATGGCATGACACTAAAATAATCGTTGCGTAAAATAAAACTAGAAAAGTAAACTATAGTTCCGCGTGAGGCCGAAGAACATGAAAGAAAACTGTGCAGATATGGGAAAAAATATGACTTTTTGTATTGTGTGCTACATTATATCACTTTCATCAAAAAAGTAAATGTTTATAAATAGAATGTACCTGGTGAGGTGAACACATCTGTTCACGAAACGTTGTACTTGAAAAAAATCTGCAGTTTGGAAATGATTTTTAAAGGACATATCCTGTACTGATCTGGATGTATAATTAATTGTGTATAAAGTTAAGATACCAAACAATAAAAAAGTAATTATTTACTTCAATTAATAAAAGAAGTTGGTCTAGAAGAACCACACTTGAAAGCAATCGCACACACGTGCTCATACAAACATCTACATTTTTATTGTAATATCAGATTTCAACGGAACTACTTTATTGCGTACAATTCAACAGAAAGATAATTCAGAATTATTTTTACATTAAAGGGCACTCTTTTAAAGATAATTAAAAGAATGTTTCAATCATTAATAAATGTTTCAATCTATTTCGACCACAACAAAATATTGAGAACATAAAAGTATAAGTCACTTCTTAGGTTCTTACGTTGCTGGTCAGTTTTTAACTCTTCCCTCCTTTTCATCTTTTCGCAGCATTAACCCGCACTGCCTGCCCCTTCGAAAATCATACGCTTTCCGTATTATCCATAAAGACGACAAACGCTCTAAGAATAAACACCTACAAAGACACAAACCAAGATCAAACAAAAACGTCTCCCACGTGTTTGTTTCTTTCCACTTCAAACCCATCTCTTGTACTGAAACTTTCTGAGATGAAAAACAAGTGCGGAAAATAGGACCAATACAAAGATGCACCCCCAACTCCCCACGTATTCAGTTGAATCAATAGCTTTTATCGCCGCAGAATACACATGCCCTGGGGTCGTCAGTTTCTCTCTTGCAACCGCTCGAGCGTAACCCCGGCCCTGCTTCCCTCTCCCCATTTCTCCTCTCTTTCCCCTTCCAGGTCCCTCTCACCCCCCGCCGCCTCTCGGGCGCTCGCTCAGAGTGTTTACCTTTGACGTGGGACAGGGTACTTTACTTTCCGTCCGCAGTCGGACGTCAGCAAATCTGGCCTAGGCTGCGCGTCCGGTCCCAAGCCCCGCAATATGGCGTATGCGACACTGCTCTTTGAGGGTTCTCATGGTGAACAATGAAGGGAAGAGAATACTCACGAACACGTGATTTGACGTCGCAATGAATATGATTCTCTCATTCGAAGGCTATTTTACTGTTTGAGTTAACTGAATGAACAGATAAATTTGTATAATTTGTTATTACAAAGATTGAATTAAACAAAAAATTAAATATTTTTATTTAATAAAATATTGATGGGTTTCAATGATGATCACCTTTTTTCAATGAACATTAGAAAAGATCTTTTATAATGAAGTTAATCATGATCCATTTTTCACATAATACCCCTGATAGGTGTACATCTATGTTGAGCACGTTCACGAACCCTCAGTATACTTTCTGTCCATTCGCAATATCGGTATCGAGTATTTGGTTTCTACTGTTCAGCATTACCTCTAAACGTGTATCTCAGCTGTAAAACGTCATGACCGTCAAAGAGATAATTTTCTCAACCAACTCAGTATTCGCTCTCGGGATCGCAAGGACCTATGTTTCTACGTCGCCGAGGTTTCGGTGATCCTGGGAAACAACCTTTAATAATTATCATTCGGAGAATGAACGATTCCAAAACGTGAGTCGAGATACTGCACGTCGCTCAACGGAATTTCGCTTGAATTTTTTACCTTTTCCTGAAAAGCGGTACATTATTAGTCGGGCGTTTAGTGAATTCAAATAAAAATCTGCGTCAATAATATATAAATCTCATGACGTCTGTAGTACGTGATACAAAAGCTTAACTATCATAGTTGAAGATGTTCTGTGTGGAAATTCTCTTGCGTTTTGAGTTAGACGCTAACCGTGAACTATTCATAGTCAGTAGCGATGTTTTGTATCTGCAACACTTCCATCTCAACATGGTGCACATCAAAATTTGGAACCCAATTACGAGAATTAAAAATCAATTACACGAATATATAAATCAATTTAATAAAAACATGCATCAGAATATGTGATCAACATTGAAGTTGAAAACGAAACTATAGTAGTTTTGCTATAATTTACCTCAATATACTGGACTGTGACTAATTCGCAAGAAATCTCTACTTTCCGATATCGCTCATAAAATTAGTATTTAATCTATTATTTAGTTCGTTCGGTCATAATCGACAATGAAAAATAACTTTTTACCATTAGACCAAAATATTAGCTCTGAACTAATCCAAGATGACATTATATGTCACTTTGAATTCAATATGGCGGATAGTTTGAGACACCACATCAGTATGGCATACAACTCCTTCACAATATGGCTATCTATCGAACAATATACAACAATAATTCGCTGTATACTCATTCTTCAAGGGCATAGTTTTTTCGACACATTCAAACAATTGAGCAGCGCAACGCCGCACTACAGGTCGCCATAGTTACCTAATCTTTACCTAATTTTACCTAATCTTTATAACACAGGCTAACTTCTAAAAATGTCAGTTACGTGGCTTTTGTTGCTGGCTCCCGGCCTCTATGTAGCTAGTGTGGAAAGTCCTCCACCCTTGGGACTCCAACCTCCCTGTTAACAATGCTGCAAGTCGACGGGCATGCCACGGAGCCGTCACAGCCGGTTCCCGCAGCCGTCTCTGTGGGTCGTACCGGGCTCCGCGACCGCCTTGGTAGCGGCTATATCGGCGCGTTTGACGCGCGAGATTCGCCTTAGTTAACAAAAGCGAAGGCAGCGTCCGGAGGACGAACGATTGCCGCGGGGAACGCGCGTTTGTCTGCTCCCGTGGACCGCCACCCCCACCCCCCCCCGCCGCCACCCCAACGCGCGTCCCTATCTTCCTCAGCGCCGCGGCCAGTTGCCCCAAACAGCGGTCAAGCTTGCACCTCCCCGCTCTCTCTCTCTGCTTCACCAGCATTCGCGACCTGGCGTTTACACCCTTCGTGCCTGGTTACCGCGACGGGAATGTTGTCGCTAGAACGACCAGCCGCGCGCCGTCTAGCTGCGTGGCTGCGTGCGGATACTTACTCACTTCACGGGCTACTCTCTCCACCTTCCCGCGGAGTCCTTTCCAGGCACGGCCACGCCACGCCGCGGTTGTAATTTTGCAGTGGACAGGACTCATTCACGTGGCCCTTGTGTCCGGGACAAGCGTCAAATGGCGTTTTCTACACTACAGTGGAGAGCCGTGTGCGACGAAATTATCCAGAAGTTATCCAGCTTTCGCTGGGCAGATTGGATAATTACGGTGCGCGGACGTTTTGACAACAAAACCAGGTGACTCTGAGAATTAATCCGCTCTGAAATTACGGGCACAATTAATGATCAAGTTGTACAGAAGGGGTCTAAACGATGCAGTTTCCGGAAGATGTGCAGCATTAGCGCGTGCATTGCAAGTCGTATTTGCTAAAGTGTCGTGTAAATCGCGGGACTGACCTCCCTTTGCCCTTTCAATTTGCTCCTTTATAAGCGATGGAAACCTCTCTCTTCTTTTATTTTGTTATGTGCGATTGCCAGTTCTTTATGTGAGCACTTTGCTCTAATTTGCCATTCAAACCTAGCAATGTCAGGTACTTTGGGAAATTAATCCTCTTTGAAATTACAAACACATGAATGAGAAATGAGTGCATGTAATAAATATTTACCTATGAGCTGTTCCACGTAGCAAAAACGTGATATATTATCTCTTGCTCGTAAATCCTATTTTCGGTAATAACTTTTAATACTAGGAGTTATATCTATTTTACGTTCATTTGGTAGTTTTATAAACTGTCTTTACTTTTTATTAGTGTTTAACGTAAGACAATTACTACTCTCTGTTATAAAACATTGCCGTACAAATGCACCAACCCAAGATGATTATGTGAACTGATCCACATTAAACATAGATGTGCAATTAATTGACATAAATATAATTATAACAAAATTAACATAAACATAATTGTGAATTAGAAGCGGGCTGCTCTGACTGTCGGTACGCTATTGCACTCTACCGAATTTCAGGTGAATGCCGAACCATTCTCTAAACGTTTTTTTTTCCTTTCGCGCCTTACAAATTCTCCGTCAGAAGAGAAAGTTATGTAATCGTGAACCAGAAAACGGCCAATTTTTGCAAGAAAAATTCTTATTGCCGGGCTATACTAACGAAAAAGTGGATAAATCCTGTTGCTAAATTTAGGTACAAAATCCTCTAACACGTGTTGTAGCCAGAATCCATGTTTTGATGGTTCTTGATACCGAAAACTCGAATGTAACTCACAAGAGTGGTCTATCATGTCAAGTAAAAGCGCGCATTGCTATTTTTCAGTTGTAGTTACGGTAATATGCAGTAGATATTCTTAAATTTAAACGCCCACAGAAGCTGGAGGTTGTTAAAAAATCATGATTATTAAAATTATTACAATTGAGGTTCAGTGAGGAATGTGACAGTTCTCAGAAACTCTCATCCACTCGCGCGTGTGACTTACTTAATTATTTATGATTTAAAGGTCACTCAACTTGTGAGTTCATGGAGGCAGAGAGTGATTTTCTAACGAGTAGGCATAGCGATGATGACGGAGTGAATGATGAGCAGAAACGGGTGAATGGGGAAAAGAAGAAACGGGAGAACCCCGAGAAAACCTGCCGTGAGCTCCGTGCATTCAACGCAAATTCCACGTCAATTCCCGGGGCTCGAACATGCGACCTGGCAATGGGGGTCTAAGCGCCAGGCAATTCGTCGTGAGTCCTATAGTATGGCTGTACAAACTAACGTTTCTGGGATATTGCATTTATGTTTTTGAGTAATTTGTAGTGTTTTCGGGTAGCTAAAACTTTGTATACCAACCATATGTGTTCCTAATCTTCTGAAAAAATAAAGTCAGTTTTCAACATGAAACAAAAGTTCATTCTGTTCGGTCACTTCTTCACCAACGCCCTTTTGACCACGAACACTTCTCGCGTAATCGTCTTTCAGAATTACGTACGTCTTCGTGTTAAGAAGGAAAATCCACGACACAAATACTCTAAATAGATGGCCAAGCCATCGAAAGCAGCTATTGTAATAAATAATATTGTTGGTAATGACGACTCATATAATTATTTCACTCCAAATAGACTATGTAATCTTTTCAACATTACACAGTAAAATTTTGAAACGATTTCTCTTTCTCAACTCGATTGCCCTTCTGGCACACGTTATCTTCACATTCTTCTAGCCAACGCATCACTCCCTTCACACCCATTTATCATCAGTCGCACTGGGACTCGATCGAATATTTTGAGTCCAGTGCTCACTTTTCATCGTCGTCCGAACAAAAGTCCGCGTGCGCTCTGCGTCTCGTTGCGCGTCACTTAGGCGCCAAGCAGAGCGTCACTTAGGCGGCGCGCCCTTCACCTCGATACCCCGCCTGCCCGTCCTTGCGAGGGCGGCCAACTCGCGTTGTGCACTCTCCCTTGTCACCTAGTAACAACCGCAAAACTCGCCCGGCTAACCTGTCTCTCGCCGCTCGCCCGCCCGCCTGCCGCGCACAGTGGTCCGAAGCGAGGCACTTCGCACCGGGGTAAGCGGCTCAGGGCATCAACTGATGTCACTGCAGTGCCGCTGCCCGGGGGGTTCTAGGTTCGAGTTCTGACCGACTGTGGCAGCATTTTAGATACTAGCTAGATAGCTTTTTCGAGTTCAGTTGCTGTCTGGAGGAGAATTCTAGCAAGCGGCGGCTCTGATGGGTAGTTTTCCCGTGGTTTCTCCCTTTAATACCAGGCGAATGTGGTGGTAATACCCAAACAATCGGGCCACGGACCACGCGCATTCTTTTCTTCCTCTTGCTTTCCCTATCCTCACACACACACACACACACACACACACATACACACACATGCATCCACTACACTACCACATATGCCGGGAGACCCATTTGGAGATTATAGCTTGTCCCCGGTGGGGAGGTGTCCAGCTGATGGGAGATTCCTGATTGGGGAAAACTTCACTAGCCGACGATAGGTCGGCGCGAGATCTCAGCATCCAACGGGTGAAGATCAACGCCGCCTCCCGAGAAGAATATGTGCACTACACTTGCGGAACTAATTATCCTATCAGTTGAAGCGCCCGGAATCATCAGTCAATTAATTAACTGAGAAACTTCGTAGGCAAAGACTGTCAGCCAAGGACTGTTTAGGACTAGTGGCCTGCAATAGCAAAATGGTTTCACAAAAAGGACAACTTAACGGAATATACAACAAATCAGCAATACTTTTTCACCCTTCTTCCGTCTTGTACAAGTGCACAGATATTTTATCTAGGAAAATGCTACAATTCCAAACCGTATTATCTCCCGATACCCCAAAATCACGCCGGAGTTTCCATTCAGTCCAATTCACCATCGATCCAGACCAATTCAGTCGAATTAACCAGTTCCGATGCCGAAAAAATTAAATAAAACACTTGAGAAAAATCGCTTCTGAATTATTGTTCTTCAGCATTTTTCACGATCTAACCGTGTGGCCTTCCTCGATTACTGTACTGTCTAGAAATATGAATAGTATATAAAATGTATATTAAACCCCCTGAAAAGCATATTATGCCGTGCAGTCAGTAAATGATTTTAAAAAAAGGACCACAAACGCTGGTCGACCACAAATAAAATGCTCTCATATAAAACTGCAATAAATTAAAGATTTTAACAAAAACAATCTTGACTAATATAGTGTAGTAGTATATAATAATTATAAATATAATAGTGCAATAATATAGTGTAGTATACTCCTATATACAGTATAACGGTTCTTCAAACACAAATAGTTATAAAGTGGCGGTTCCATAACGCAGCACGTAAATCGCAAATGTTTAATGGCGAGTGGTCTCTTCCTTGGATCCTTTCTGTCGTGTGATATCAGCTCTGTTGGAAGTCAGTAGGTACGCGCAATATTAGAATAGTTGGAATAAAAAATTAAATATTTGCATTTTTCAGTCAAAATCGAACCTGTTTCATCGTTCTGGGTTATCTAATGAAACCATAGATATCTCTCATATAGCCATAGGCTGCACAGTTCTCAATTCCCTGGCGCAATGGAAATCGCTATTATAAATTCTACAGATTGATCGTGCATAAGCATGACTCTCATTGCGCATGCAAGTTGATTAATAGTTGTTCCTGGGAGTCTCCTGACGTAATTGCTAGCTGATATCCCTTCTACCGATAGGGCCCGGCTTTCATCTCCGCTAGTTGTGCTAATGCATGTGGTGGGCACTGCACTGTCTCGGTATGATTTCTCTGAGTTCTCAAGTTTCCACTCTTCATTCCGCTCACATCATTCACTTCTTGTCTTTATTGCAGTAACTAACTCATTAGAACGCACTAGATCACACTAGATCACAAACATCACCTCTAAAACTCAATAGAAAACTATGCCATCGGCTGCCACTGTGTATCCTCTCATTCAAAGAGGTATCAGTATGAGTTGATGCTATTGGAGTAGAATTGTGTCACACGCATGGAGCGAAAATCGCGTACAGCAGTGAACCGTTTCATGACCAATGAGCAAAAGAGTAACCAATAGGTTAGATTGTGGCAGAACATTGGTCCAAGCCCGTAAATAGATATAAAATCATGTGGTACTCTATGGTACCGTCAGTGAAATAAAGGTTAAAGATCTCAAGGTTAGAATGGGAGCATATCCTGACTTAACATACGATCAAAATTTAATAGAATTAACTTTTTCTTTGTTTTAAACTTCATCATTGTGGGAATTCAGCACCCTCATACTACACATCCAATTTTCAAACATGTGCATCAAAGATGACGCCAGAAACATCCAATACTAATACTATACTATACTCTTACTATACTATACTATACTATACTATACTATACTATACTATACTATACTCTTGAACGTATAATATATTAATTATGAATTTATTGTAATACCATCGATAATTAACGTAGTTTAAAAATATTTTTAAACAGTGCATTTGGCTTAAATTCTTTGTATTTGTAATATACCACTAGTACTGGTAGAAAGGTGTACACGGATAAAAGTATCGCTTAGATGTTTTATTTTCTAATCGTTTGTAAATGATAATACACAAATTAATGGTCATGTATATCAAAAATAAATATTACTATACATAAATTTAATGTAATGTAGTCGGGGGATTCATTGGGAGGAAAATGAAGGAAATTTCGTCCTTCAAAATGTTCAGTAACTATAAAAAGTTATGAGGAAAGTTTCAAGCAAAAATATTTTCGGATAATCATTAAAATGAATAAAATCATTTCGCAGCATGAGCGGAGCATATCCTGCGACATTTTACAAAATTTGTAATATGAAACATATGAACAAATTAAAATTGAATACCCCCTCCCAAAATTTGTTTTCGGATCTGCCCCTGAATGTATGTTTCTATTAATGTTTCCTGAAGCAGCCCGCTTGTAAGTGCCAGGGTCTGTGACCCCCTAGACTCGCCTTTCCAACCAGTGTGCGTGTCCCTCACGCGGCGTCGGGGCTGTGTCACTCTGTGCTAGGCGTCGCCCGTTACGCAGCCACTCACCACGCCCTCTTCCCCTCGCCCTTGGCGTCCCGCCCCTT
>BOPP01000050.1:372814-399646 GCA_017312745.1 Gryllus bimaculatus | reverse complement strand
CAGCGTCCGCATCCTCAACCTCTCGCCCTCGCGCTCGCCCTGCCGTGCCGCGCGTCCCGCTGCTTGCCGCCACTCCCCGTCCGCCCCACATTACCTCGAAAATTACTCGAGTTAACATGCGGGTTTGTGCACTCGTTAAAGAAGAATGAATCTCCCTTATTCGGGGCAGGCGTATTGTGTGCTTTCGTTTGGACTTAAAATTGAATCTCCTCACGCATTCTGCAACATGAGCGTGGAATTGTTTTATCTTCTTTGAATACACAAAAGCAACGTCGTCGGGTCGTAGTAGAAAATGGATTCCACCGGAGTATACTTCGTTCGCTCTTTAATGACCACGAAAAAATCTTGAATACCGGGCCAACTACACGCCACGTGCTCTTGGGATGGTAGAAAGAAAAAATAATTGGCAATTGCCAGAACTTACTCTTTTTCATCTTTCGTGTGCTTTCGTTGTTTCTTTAGAAATATGTCTCTACACAATTGACGCCACACAATGTGCACAAATGACGTCTAGAATTCCTTTCACCATTCTCTTCCTTTAGAATCCAGGGACCGGTTTTGTGTGTCCCACGGGTTCTTTCTCTATTGTCGGCTCGAAAACGATGGGTACATTCAGTGACTTGTGTACGAATCCCTCACAAAAGATCGCAGCGATACATGGAGACAAATATAACCTTCAGAATTCACACAAATAACGAAATTAGAAATGTGCTATTATGCGAAAAGGCTCAGTTATGCAAATGTCAAGGCATTATGACATAAGAATAGCCTGTATATTTGTATATAAGAAATACTTAAATAAAATACTTCATCATTGTATACGTGGTTAATAATATTACACCAATCTGTTCTATTTTCAATTACTGTTAAATTCTGCAAATAATAGAATGTGAATTGACAGACATTTTCTCGGTCGTAACAATGGGGGGAAAATCATCATAATAGCAACGGAAGATCTATTTATATTTGCTTAGCTGCTCATACCAAGTTGAAACCTGCAAATACGAAATAAACCTTATTCTATACGGCTAATCATTTACTAACACCAAAATTGTCTCGATACGAAGTAATACAGATGTGGATAATACAATTTATTGACCACATACCAACAATGAGAATTATTTCTTTACATTTCGTTCTCATAGTGCCAAGCAAGCAAAATGTATAACTGTATTTATATTTGTGACTAGACAGGAGTCCTCACGCCTCACCACATTACTCATTAAAATTAAAATTCAGATTTCATATTCTTCAAATTTAGAAAAAACTGAACTATATTTACATTACTTACACGTGACGTTTTCTGGAACACAAAAAGGTGATAATGTTGCAGAATTTCCATTAAGAACTCGAGAAAATCAAGAACTCGAGAAAAACAAAGGAAAATGTACATGCTCTGTAACATGGTTAGGAAAGTAATGTATTTGAAAAATCTTCAAATCCATTAGAAAGAAAGGAAAAGCTAAGCGTGATACCATACACCGCGTGCCAGTGAGTACAACTACTTTACCGATAGTTAACAACTCTATATGTATATGACTCTCTCTCTCTCTCTCTCTCTCTCTCTCTCTCTCTGTCTTTCTCTCTACCCCTCTTCTTTTCTCTCCCTTTCTCTATTTTTAAGCGATAGATTTACACAAAAATATTACTCTCTGAAAGATATCTGTTGTTCGTAATTGATATTTTATATGCATCTTTTGTTCACGATTAACTCGTTTGATTTACCCAACTTTGTTCAAGCTGTGACCAAGCCTTAGCTAACATATCCGAAATGGATACGCAAATTCTTTGAACAGGAAAGAAACTCCTATTCCCGTTAAGGAATGTTTTATGAAGTTCAATTTTTGAAACAAGATATGAGAATTCCTTCCTCTACCTTCCCTTCGCGAACAAACCATTTTCGTCAGACGTCTTTAATTCCCTTCTCGTTCTCTCTGCCTCATACAAACGGAGAAATTACGTAAGTATTAAAACGTTCTCTTCCCTCCATCGGGTTCACACAACTTAGCGGAGAGAAAGGCGACCAGTTGGTCGATACGCGGATTCGAATAACGGATTCTATTACAATTACCGACGCTTCTTCCCAAAGGAAAGTCGTGGAGACGGACCCGGAGATGGGCTGCGGGGGAGGGACGGAGTTGGAGCCCGGGGGTTGGGGAGGTGGAGGTTTTTGCATCGTCTCACGGTGCCCAAACCCCGCGCTGCTGGGGGTGGAAGGAAAATCGGGGCGGGGGAGGGAGGGTAGACCTCCTCTTTGCTAAATACACACGGCCCTTCTCAGAAGGCTGCGCGCTGTAAGTTTCTTCCCAGAGGGCCCACACGCGTCGCCGTTGGCTGTGGAAGTGGCGGCGGTGAAGGTGGTGGTTGTGCAAGAAGTGAAGGCAGTGGGGAAGCAGTCTGCTCTTGGTAGAGTTGGTGGCTACAGAAGAAGCGGTGGATGTGGAAGTAGCGATAGCAGTGAGGCCGCAGTCTGATGTCGGTAGAGTTGGTAGCTAGGGAAGTAGCGGTGGCTGTGGAAGTAGCGGTGGGGAAGCTGAAAGTTGTGGATGTAGCAATGTCAGTGAGGAAGCAGTCTGATGTCGTTAGAGTTGGTACAGAAGTAGTACGCTACAGAAGTAGCGGTACTGTGGAAATAGTGATACGAATAGTTTGTTAGCAGTGCAGAAAATAAAGCCTGCAGTTCGTTTACCGCTGCATATAAATTTTCTATAACTCGGGGATGAAAATGTATAGTTTTTCTAATGTTGCTAATCTCGCGCTTTTTTAAATTTTATTTTTATTTACTTATTTATCTTTAACTTTTACTGATCTTTCAACTATTTGTAGTCATGATGGGAAATGATTCAGGAACTCAAGAAAGCGTGCGCAGATGATCTTCTTCTCCATACATCATGTACAGTTCTTACTGTTTTTGACTAAATCTAAATCTAAATGACCGAATCCCACGACAGTTGCATTTAGAAGACCTTTTTCATGATTACGTTACTGAATATCACAGTAATGGGTATATTTGTAGTTTTAGTCTAGAAGGATTTGTTATGAAACTGCGCATTTTCATGGATGAAAGAGACGGAATGATAAAATACTTTCGCTGCTTGTAAGAGTGTCGAACAGAGCGAAATTGTAAACGCGCACCCGACGGAGTTGGAGGCAGGATTTCACTTAATTCTCTAGACCAGCACTGTCTAACAGGCGGTCAGCGGTGCCATTTATCGTGGCCCGCGAAAGGGTATTAGTTAAACTGTAAGTCCCTTGCATCCACATCGGGCGAGAACTCCCTCAGTGTAAAAATATGTGAAGGTTCGATTTAAAGAGTTTTTCTAGTAAATTCAGGAATTCAAAATCATTCCAATGTGTTTCCCTGAACACTGCATGGTATGGACTGATATTACGCATGGTTCAATCCGCCCTTCTCCGTTCACAGCAGCCGAGCGACCTGACGAAATCAAACACACGTGTGGGTCGCCCGAGTAATAAAAATATGGCCCTCAATCATATTAGAGGTTTTAGTTGTGGTCCTTGACGACTTGTAAGTTAGACACCCCTTCTCTAGACATGTGTTTACTAACGTATGCTATTTTAAGAAAATGAAAAAATCATCAACAACGATTTAATGAATGATGTAATTTAAATGGCCAATGAAATAGGGTTTGTATGAATCCTAAACGTTCACACAGGGCACAGAAGTAGCAGAAAAATATAATTAAAAATTAAAGATTTGGATTCATTTGAATTCAGAGAGGAAAAGGAAAGTAATTCCTCCGTGATCTAAGATTCAAGATAATTGCAATTTTGCTAATTAAGTACAAATATAAAATTCCGGGAGTCATTTATGCAGTATGGAAAAAAGTGAACAACCGCACTGGAGATCAGAGAAAAGAACCGGGAGACATAAGCGGCTCATGGCATGTTCCTGGGCACTTTTCCAGCACTCTTAGATAAGGCGCTCGTTCTAATATATCCAACCTTTCGCCGCCATTCTCTCGCTACTTTCAACTGCTTCCGCTTGATGGCTTCAAGACTTTGAACTCAACGGAGGAACGCAAGTCATGTGCTCATTTGCTCAATATTGAATTACATGGGGGAGATATCAATTGATCCATCATATGAACAACCCATGCCACCAAATTTGTATCCCCTGGAATTGTGTTTTTGAAACTTTGTTAATTTATTAATCTACAGACACACATTATGCATACATTACCTATGTTAGATTCAATGAAAGACTCGTAGTACTCTTCATTCAATTAATTTTATGTTTTGAATCTATTACGTATGTTTTTCTGAAGTAAATGTTTTTCTCCTTGTTTTCTAGTTTTTCTTTTTCTCCAAAGTTTTCAAATGTCAATGACTTAAAATGTAAAGAAACTAGGCAAAAAAACACAACTAAAACGACATTCTTGTATATGTTAGTGGTCAGTTTCTAAAGGTTATATTTAAGACATTAATCCAGGTATCATTAAAGTTTTTGAATTTTTCAAAATTGTTTCATACTGTTGAAGATTAAAACTCATACGTATTTATTGCTGAAAACATCAGCATTTAGTCGATATTAAAGCAAACATTTCAAGAAAATTTTTCTCGACATAAAAAGCAACAAGATATTTTCTTCCGTAAATGTCGAATCTTTTGTGAATATGTTTACTTAGAAGGTTCATAAATGCTTATTGCACAACAAAAATTAGTAGTAAGAAACAGAAACTAATATATTTTATTAAAACGTAATGAAATAATCAAAGTTTAAATATGTATGGTATATGAATTTAATTTCCACAAATGATCAGTTGTTACATCAAGAGATATAGATTCTGGTGGAAATAGGAATGAGGAAAGTCCACGTTGCACTCATCGTCTCTAAATATTGTCCATTGAGGAAAATGGAAGTATGAGGAAGACTTCAGCTCTTTCATTTGTGTTCTCAGAAGCGATCGAGCTGTTGCCCTACAAACATCGAAATAAGAGGGAAGCTCCTCCCTAAGATCTACTTTAGCCTCGTATGCTGTGTTTTTTTTATACAAGGAAAAAAGCCTGAAACGTAGCTGTTCGATTCTCTCTTTTCTCACTTTTAATATGAGAGGCGTTGCATTCAGGCAAAACAGTTTATCGCAGCCACTTTGTAGCAATTTGAAACTATAAACATTAAAAGAAGACACACAGACACTTGGGCTCGAAAATGCTATTTTCACGGACGAAATTAAAAATATTCCATACACGTTGTTTAGCTATATTGGTTTGTTATTTATGATGTTTTATTATTGACAAGAAATCAATAACTTATGATATTCAAAAAATTATGTAGTTTAGAAATAACTGGTTATGTTGTAATCCTGACTGATTTTGTACAATTCGATATGTGTGCCTTCCATTTATTATATTAAATTCCTTTAAAAAAAGTCCGCTGAAATACACCCAAATGTCGTATTATATAATCCTTTTGTGCTGAAACAAATAAATTTGATGTTTCAACACAAAAGGATTATATAATTTAGGATTATATTATTAGGAGTACATAATATAAGATAATATATTTAAAATGTTCATCAAATTTTCCTCAATGATAACTAAATGTACCTCTTCAGTATTTGGAAAGGATTTTAATAATGTTTATAATAAAATAAGGTAAAATATTTTTGCTAGATACTTAATACCTGGCAGTTTCATCTCTTATTCGGATCATATAGTATTGATACCAAATCAGGAGTAGTACGTAAGCAAACTTGCATATTTCTTGTCTACTACTTTCAAGAAAGTAACTAATTTATTTTAGTTAATGTATACATTTTAATGTGTATTGTATGCAAAACTTAACTTCTTTACTTGAATGGAAGCATGCAAATAGTTGAAGTTTGTAGAGTGAACATATTGTAACATATCATTTAATTAAACTAATATTAATATTGGGGCGTCAGATTGGGAGACAGATACCTTCTTATACAACATATCTCATATATTTTATGAGAACGAACATAGTTAGTTTATAATCTTACCGCATTTCTATTAATCATCTCTTGAGAAACAGAAAGAGAAAAATAGACAAACGGATGTTACTGACAAATTCGAGGAGAGCGGCGGACGAGCTCCATGGTAGTTCCAAAGTCGTTATCATATCTTGCATTAGCCACAGATATTACGAATACATCACCTCTTCCATTAGCTCCTTTATTCTATCTTCATTGCGAATCGTCCATCCTTTTGAAGCCTAATGTATTCCCATAGAAACTCCGCCACAATAGCAGACGAGAACGACGCGCAGCGTCGCAGAAGGAAGTGCAGCCTCTTTCCGACTGGCGCTTCCGACAGCAAGACGCGGTGCGGGCGGTAAATTACTGATCAAAGGGGGCGCAGGACAGTGGAGGAGATAGTATTTCAGTTCGGAACAAAGTTCTCGCTTCATTAGACACAACTCGCGAGGCGGGGCGAGAGGAGGCAGTGGAAGGCGGCGCGATGGACGCGTCGTGAAAGCGAACGAATGCAGGGGCGGGAAAGAGACGTGTGGGAGCGAGAGGGGCCGAGAGGGTGAGTGAAAGGCGAGCGATGTAGCCTGGTTCCGTCTTGCTAATAATTAACGACGAGTTTCTGGCGTCTGCAGTCGGTAGAATCGACCCTCGTCGAACGCTGCGCAGAAAAGCGAGTCCTTGACGAACTGCCTTAAAGGGTTCTGTGACCGTCGCAGGTTCGATTATTGGATGAAGACCCCTTCTAAACAGCGCGAATTAAGTGCTTGGGTGATAGTTACGAAGGAAATAGGCCAAAGAGAGGCTCAGATTTCCATCTACGTACGGCATTTGGTAATTTAGACATTAACCTTAGAAATCAGAAAGAAGGATATTAGTTGCGTGAAGTATTTAAAATGGAACGCCACTTCATTTATCTCATGTATACTATGATTGCGTCAACGCTTTTTGTGTTTAAAAGATAATATACCTACATTTATTTCTAATATGCTACCGGATACGTAACTATATATATTAAATAGTTAATACACAGTGTAGTGAACATCTACCATAAGTTCACTATATTGTAGACACTTTTTGTGCACTCATCAATCTGGACTCGGAATGCGATAAAAAAAAGTTTTGCAACGTGGTCACTTTGAGCAAAGAGACAACGTTGCCTCTTGTCTTGCGAACGAGTTAATGGTCTCGGGAGTTGAAAATGTCAATCTTCATCGAACAGTGCGCAGAGAACTGCGTCTATTACGAACCACCTCCCAGCTTTCCGCAAGTGTCTATTTTCGATTACTGGAAGGTCTCTTCTGAACCGCGCTAATCGGATGTTCAGACTATTGTTGGTCATGAAATCGGTCTATTGTTGAGAAAGTAGAATAGGGCCAGATTTAAACATCAATCGGGGTGTGAAGATGTTTACCTAACAGCAAGAGATCGTGGGTTACATTCTTGGTGGAGTAGGTAATTCCTTTCCCACCCCCACCCTGGTATTAATGTTGATAATAATCTTCTCCCCCATACGTCACATACAGTTTTTGTGTGTTTTTGACTAAATAAATCTTATAAGATTCAGTATTCATGCATTGTATTGACACACGCATTATCTCCTGCTTGCATAGCACTTACTCAATAGAAATAAAAAAGCTCACAATATCAAACAGACGATGGAGTCTTCAAAAAGTGTATCATATAGCGCAAAAAAATAATTTAATTTAAGATATTAACATTTGTGTAAATCAAAAGGTCTTTCACTTGACGTCCAAATTACAAATAGTGTCATGTTTAGTTTTTTACCCTTTGATGATTCGTATCTTATTCTGTTACTATTTTGGCAGCACCTCTAACCAGTTCATTTTAATTAATAGTTTTCCTCCGTTATTGAACGCCGCTTTTCTGCTTCGGCTAGAGATCATTAAACTGCGCGTACCACTTACTTTGACTGCCAAAGAATCCAACGTTGCAATAATTTATTTCCTAGATATTTAGTCGTCCAATGAGTGAGCAAAACAACTTGCAAAACACTCGTCAAATCGTTGGAACACATCCCAAAATTCTTTATAACTGTATTAGTGTGTGATGAAGAGAACATAATGCACTGTTAATGATGCGTAATTTCTGTCATTATAAGATGAAAATAAGTACAAAAATATTAGACAAGTCTATAGAACAGCCTAAAACCGATGAAAAGATGATTGATATCGTACTACGAACTTCCACATACGGAGCAAGATATCTCGGAGAACTCCCAAGCTTTCTTCCATGAGGACCTCGAACGTGTTGATTTCGACCATTATCTTTCATTGCAACTGAAGCAATCGTTATACGACTGCAAGGAAAGCTCTGAAGATGAGGGCTAAACTTGTGAGAAACCTACATGACAAAAAAAACACCCAAAATGTCGACATCAATTAAAATAAAACCCCACATTTAAATTCCCGTCCAAAGCAACCCATCCCCACTAGTAAACGCCGAGTCTCTTCCACAGTGGCGCCTCCCGAAAGAAAATATTTAAAGAAATTCCATTCATATTCAACTCCATGCTCTCTAACACGCGTCGCAAGAACACCGCATGCCGACACACCCTTAGGCCATATCCTCAGTCCTCGTCCCCTCACCCGAACCCTCGAGTCTTCAGTCCTCTTCCGGTCGCTGACTTCGTTCTCAATGAGTCGGGTGCTGTCAGTAACTCCGTCGCTGACTCCCCCACCGAAGCTGCAAAGGTAGACACTCGCATTATCTCAAGAGTTTTTTCTTCTTCCCCCTTTTTTTCATACGCGCCGCGGAAGCGTGACGGGGGAACATTAACAAGTGAGGGGAAGCGAGCGGGGGGGGGTTGAGGGAGGGAATGGTCTTCCCTTTGCGAGGGGCCACCGCTGCACAGTAAGTGGAAGTGCGATTCGACGAGGGCGAACATGTACCTTTTATATCCGACTTCCCAAAGGATGAAGGGTTATGTTTTACCACGGATTTGAGAGATTTTCTCAGATCTATTTTTTAACGTACAGGCATATTTTGATAATCGCTTAGCCAAATGGTGACACCAGGAGTTTGTTTGAGAAGGCAGGCAAAAACAATTATACGAGTTTCAGCCAACTTGAAGTTTTCCTCAATATAATTTTGCAGTTTATGATTGATTTAAAAGTATTTCTTTTGTTATTTAAGGACGCATCAACTTTGAGGTCATTAGCGAGGTTATTGCATGTAACGGTATGGTAACTATGAGGATGACACGATATGATGATGATAGGGGGTGGAAGGACGAACACAATACAACCATGCCCGAGGCGGGACTCGAACCCGCGATCCTTAGGTCCAAGATCACTACGGCACCTGAGCGTAGTGTCGAGTAACGAGCCTTAGCGATCTCGGCCATCCGGACCGGCAATTTTTCTTTGTTAATTTATTCCCATTCATAGGTGTATCAGCGAAATATTAAATAATTTTCGTAACTATAGAAAATATTTCGTAATATATATAACGGGGTAGTCTGCGTATGTGTATTCTGTCAGTCCACCTCTTCCGGTCCACCATTGGGGATAGGGAGGTGTTATTCGTCGCGAGTAAATCTGCTGCATTGTCAAAAATTTCTGCATTACTTTTAATGTACATGAAAGTAAGTATCATGTACGCACATTAAATTTACTGTATACGTACAGTAAATTTAGAGTACTTGTACATTAAATTTACTGAACTTGAACATTTAATTCAATATACACGTCCACTCTCTTTAATGTGCACGCACGTTTCTTTATGCACATTTATCTCGTCACTTCATTATTACTTTCTCGCCTACTATGTTTTTAAGTAGTAAGGAGAAAGAAGTATTGTAAAGCTGCAGGGAAAATTGTCAATTTTTTCGTCAGTAAATCTCGCATCGTGCGTCTCTTATACTGAAAAAAATAATATATCTTACTGCTGTATGACGAAAAGTACTTCCTCTAATATGCAAGAAAGGCGTCATTCATTCCGGCAATTGGTTTCAGGCAAAACTCCCGTCAAAATGTCCGTCCCTCGTCTGTCTGCTCGCGTCTCTCAGTCCGTCTATCCAACAGACCGTTTGTCCGCCCATGTGGCCTGCCTGATCGTCCGTACGTGGACAACAACAGCGCCTAAAGTATTCAATCGATTTGCTCCAAAATTCACATTCTTCAATTAATCTGGCTAAACTCGAGACACTAGGACTCTAAAACGGTACATTATATGGAACCTGGATACATCCAAAATTTTCTAGAAAAATGGCTGCAATTTTTTCTTGACATTCTTTTTCTTGACTACAGCAAAGTACATACTTGCATGTTACTTTATAACATTCTCACCTGATGACATTAGAAAATTAAAATAGATACCCATGTAATTTTTTGTCGTATTTCTACAATTTTGATATTGATAATAAATATTATTTTAATGAAATCTGCTCTCAAAAATCCTTAATGTAATGTAACTTTCATGTGACATTTTTTGCGTTATTTTGAGTAACCATTGCAAATAATGTAAAAAAATATGTGCTGTGGTAAATTCAATAATTTATTGTGATTATATATTCAAATCAATAATTAATTAGAATCTTAAACTATTTTCTCCTTTGTAAGAGTGTTCACGGTGCTTATGTCAAGCGAAACATACCGAAACTACCAACGACCAGCGTACAGGGCAGGTCCATGATACCGATACTGTGGATACCATCGAGAACAGGCGAGAATGAGCGTTACCGGCGGTTCTGAACTTTGACAGAAAACTACATATAGATTTCAACGGCAGATAAGGAGCACTCTCACCCTCTGAGACTGTGAAGGCAAGCCAGTGAGAACGATCGATAATAGAATGTTCTTGTCCGGAAGTAATTATATGTTTATAATGCATTATGTTTATAATTTCTTTCTAGTATGAACTTGGACAGTAGAAAAAAGTTCTTAATTCGAAAAAAAAGTCTTATAAAATACCCGGGGAGACTTAATTTCCGCCCCCTCCTCCACCCCCACCCATCAGTTCACCACTGCTTAATTAATATTTGGCAAATTATATTTCAATTTCAACCTATCATTTATAGGAGCAGTTCTAGCGTAGGAATATTGAAGACTATACCAAAACGCATAATGTTGTACGTCAGTACAAGATGGTTTAAAAGCAGAAAATAATGCACACAAACTTAAAATAGCACAGAACCAATTCTTTAGAAATATTAATGGATTTTTGCACATTGCCAACCACCAACATAAAAATGTTTTCAACTAGGAACACACTGACCATCATCGAATAACATTTTAGACATGCTACAAAAACATTTTTTCCTAACCAGAATTCGAAACAAGTACCCATGTCATATGTTTGTGAAAACGTGTGGCTTTAGTTCTAGACTGAGGACTCAAAGTGGGAATCCTATTGTTTATAATAGATTTTGTATTAGAAGATTAGTAAGAGTCGCTAATGATCCAGCAGTCGATGTGACTATAAATAAATTTTAAAAAAGAGATTAGTAAGTGAACCAGAAATACATTTGCATAGTACGATGTACTAAACTGGTGCGATCTTCAAAAATCAGAAAAGAGCAAGATTTTCTTTTAGTCTGGGAGTGATAGGAAGACCAGAAACACGGTGGCTAGCGGCATCGCGTTTCATCTCTGGGCCCCAAGATTCAAATACCATTTAATGCATATGGCATTTGTGGTTGCCAAAGCAGCTACGCCGCAAATTTTCTCATGGTTCTCAAGTTGATAGGCTTTCTCTCATGCCAACAGTGCTTCATCATAAAGTACATTGTATCATTACAATCACCTTCCCATCAAATCACCGTTCCAGGTCTGGCCCAGGCCTTGGTACTGGAGTCAGAATAAAGATGAGTTTGAGAGTAATACAGGCTGTATTACTGCATTACTTGAAATAATGGATGTGGTAAGCGAAAGGACATCAAGTCATCTAATTTCATTGATTTAATTAACAATAAAAAATGTATGTAATGCACACCCTACAAGCCCAACGATTTTACAAATATTTGAGTGTGGAACTGTTACATGAAACCTCGTAATAGTAAAAACTGTGCTCGCAGGACTGAATAAATCCTGTATGTTTCACTCTCGGACTTGTAACGTTCTACGAATTTCGATGGTAGTCGCGATTTAATTCTGGAAGGAAATCTGTTGGGTTTTTACATCAGATTACCATCTTCCAAGTCATCGCCATATCAATAATACGAAGTATGGTGGTTAAACAATATACAATAAAGGAGCAAATAACGGTAAAAGATTATTTGTAGGATTCCTTCTAGTATGAAGAGGATTGGTTCATTGAAAATTTATAGTTTTTTATGTAAAAAACTGTAATCGTACATCCCATAAGTGTAGTAAATGCTATATCCCGAGTATTCAAATTTTGCAACGGAAAATACGGCACATAACGAATCTCTAAAAAAGGTTGAGGAAATATAACATTAGAGAACGCTAGACTATGCCAAAGCGCCCACAGTAAATTGTATTTAGAAGTAAGCTACATTCAAGTTTTAATTAATTGACAGGAACAACTCCCCAAATGTTACAGAAGCCGCAAGGCTGTAACATCAGGCCATACGCCCCAAAAACTATCAAATAAAATTCCCAGTCATGGCCACTGCGGTGAGAAAAACCACCCTTTGCAGAACTAAAGTATCGCTTTTCAATGCAGTCCTGAGGCACGTGCGCGTGTGATGGCCGCGTGGTCGCGCGCTTCGGCCCACTGCGGCGTTGGCGGCGCGCGCGCCGCCCGCGGAGGCGCTAGAGGGCCCAGCGCGGCGGGGGGCCGGCGGGGCTGCTGCGGAGTTGGTGTTGCTATCGCGTGAGTCTCTAGGCTGTCATCGATGGCGGCACGGCTGAGTGGCGGCGGAGGCGGTGCAGGCGGCGGCTAGGTGGCGGCGCCCCCGCCGTTACGGCGCTCGCTCGTGGGCGCACGCCGTGAGGAGGGGAAGATGCGGGCGGGGGAGCGGGGCCCGGCGGGCTGAGGTTTGTTTATCGCCGGCGGGCGGGCGTCGGGGCATGGGGCGCGTATGCCCAGAGCGGCACGCGCCAGGCTCGCTTCCGGCCGACGAGATGTGCCCGTGTCGCGCGCCGCTGTTGCATGCGACGCTGCCCGGTGGAAAGGTCGCACGACGGTGTGCGACTTGTAACCTTTTCCCATTGCCTGCGGCAATCCGAATAAATAGTAAGTGTCGTTGCGGGTAAGGAACATTCTATTATGCCTCTTAACGGCTTTCTTACATTTAGGCTCTGCTTCGTCTCTTCATTACAGCATTTTACAATCTGTAATCAAAAATAGTCACTTCGTGCCGATAATTGGACACTCTTGTTCTCTCTAGAGATGGAGTAAATGCCATTTACACAATGCCTCAGAATACATTTATCAATCATGTTGGAAATTTAGAGAGACGAAAATGATCACTTTTAGACAATGATGGGAGTTTTCATATAAAGAAATAGTGCATGTGACATTGCCTTTGTTTCAGTAATTCTCACGTAGGGAGCGAGTGGAACATCTACTTCGTAATACGTACTACTTCACACTATTAGAACTCCTCCTCCGCACTCGACACTAGAACCTTTAAGAGAAAAATGGTTCTGCGGCTACTAACAGAAATTTCGATGATTCCCTCGAAATCCTCCAATTCCCCCACCCCTTTCGTCTTGTTAATATCAGATTGCCGCCGGACGCATGGGAGGCCTTACCTCACTGCAGAAATAATTCGGAAGGTAATTTGTTTATTGCGGCAGAGGCGGCTGCGGCAGCAGTACACACAGTAGAGGTAATGGCGGTAAAGGCAGCTGTAATAGATACAATAATAGGAATATTTGTACAAAGAGATGTCAGGTTGTCTCGTAGTTTTCGTACAATTGTAATATTGAAAATGAAGAGTTTTTTCTCCTGGATCAAATCTGTTGTTCAAAGATACACCTTGAAAAGAAGGTCATGTAGAATTTTTCAAAAGCATGAATACTTTTTTGCGTAATTAGGCATGAGCTAAGTAATTATTAAGCAATTATTTTCTCAAAACTGCTCCGAAGGTTTTGCTTTCCTTTTGCACTCGAAACCTTTCAAAATTTGAAAAATGTGGAAATAATGTGAAAACGTATATGCTGTTCTAGCTCCAGTAGTCGTGTGTAAAATCGCGACCAGTTTCAGAAAGCTTTGAACTCTGTGATCAAATAGAAGTAAACCTGTTCCACAGAGGGTATTTTCTTCGTCATTGGTTTTAATAGTATCGGAATTAAATTATCATTTGATTTGAAACGCACAATCGATAAGGTCATTAGTAATGCAAATATTTTCATCGATTATTTCGTTGCCCACCATTTCAATCCTGCATTGTAGACTTCCTTACAACTCGAGTTAAAAGCTACAGCATTTAAATAGGCCACGAAGATTCTTTTCTCCGAATATCTGCTAACCGCATGACCAAATCGCCATTCTCAATGCAGTACATCTCTAGTTCTCCTATCAATGCGAAATCTCCCTTTAGGAATGTAGAAAGAGAGTGTAATCTCCGCAGACTCTATTTGCTGTAGAAGCACGAAGAATAAAAACAGAGGATTTTTTCCCCTCCACTTGTCGTGTTTCCGTTTGTAATCACTTCCGCCAACGTATCATATATCTCCCCTTGCTTGGCGGATTTCATCCTTGGATTGGCAACGCGAGGGATTTCGGTCGACTTGTCACGTGGCGTTTCACGCCCCCGGGGGCGATACGCGAGAGGGGTTGGAGGGAAGGGGAGATGTGAAGAGAAGGAAGGAAGCAAGAAGGACAAACACATTGCTAAAAAGCATTCACTCACGGTTTACCTTGTTCCCCTTTAACCCGACGGCAGTCACGCCTCAATTGGTGACGTCATTGGTGAGCGTCTTTTCGTACATCGTTTAAACCTAATACGTACCTGCGTGCATCATTGTTCTTTGGCCAGCAATTGTTAGAACACATGATTGCTCACCTTCGTTTTCTTCTACATGATAATTCTGTTTACTCATTTACAAACGCTGCACGCAGAATGAATTGATATTTGATGTAATTTATTATTATTATTATAAAAATTATTATTGTTATTATATTTTATTAACGACCAATAGTTTTATACAAACATTTTGTTATCTAACGTTTGACCGATTTCCATGAAACTTGCCATATCGTACTTTATTTCATTGAGGTTTTTATGCTTATTACTTTGTGTAACTCCCCACTAGACGGGGCTTCCGTTTAATGCCATCCCCAGTCCACCTGGGCTTCATTGTCGCTTGGCGTTGCCATGCGACGCGGGGTGAAGGAAAGCAGGACAGGGCGCGCAGGCGGGATGTAGACACTGAGGTGGGAGACGGCAGCGAGGGGGCGATTGCAGGTCCACGCAGCGCTGAGGGAGAAAACGAGAGCGGGGCGTAATTCTGCTAGGACCATGTAAAGGAAATTTCCGTTCATTCTCGCGGCCGGTTTCGTTCATGTTTTTAGGGTTGTTCTCTCTGATTTGTGGAACATGATGGCCACACGTGATTTGAAAAGCATCATCAACATTACTGATTTTCAAGATGGATTCAACACCACGTAACATGCGAAACATTCATGATTTGGGTGTAAAATATCAACCATAATTCATATATAGCAAATTGGTATTATCTACAATGAACCATGTATACTCATTCTAAAATTAAATATTAAATTTATTAAAATAAAACTGTGAAACGATAAGCGTTCTTTCTCAAAATTGCAAAATAATTAGCAAATTGCAGAAATACGGCGCCTAAGTAAAAATACCAAGTATGCAGTACAAAATCATTTTTAAACAATTTGGAAACTTGTTTTATGCATATACCACAAAAACATATTTTCGAATTACAGGGAGAAAATGCATTTGCATTGAAATGCTGTCCCTAATTATAACTAAAGGTTTCATATTAAATTCAGAGTAGAAATTTCACGGCAAATTTGTGTCTTCTTAGGGGTGAAAGATACAAAATAAATTATAGCTTCTTCATCGTAACGTCACAAATCACATGTCACATATTAGAAGACATGATATCGAATGCAAAACTGGACGTATTCGTTGATTTACTGAATGTGCGGCGGTTGTGAGATGACAATTAAATGCAATTCACGATAAAGATCTTCGAACGCGTTGTGTTATGAAATTGTGAGCTTTAGTTTCTTCTCATTGTATGTCCATTTTTTTAAAGTCCGTGTTGGCAATTCTATTATTCACGAATTATTCGCGAACACGTGTTTACGACCGCGACAGAAATTACATTATCACAATAGCATCAATAATATCGGTAAGTGAAGTTCACTCTCCCGAGGGTATGTATGTCTGCAAAGACAATAGTTTTGCTCGACCAGTTTTGCACTTTTTTGTAGTAGCCGAGTTAACTACCAAAAACTTTGCAAGAATTCAAAATAAAATCGGAAATAATAAAAAAAAGTAAAATGTTCACTTTTTATATATTACATTAAACTCTAGGCAATTAGCTAGACTGTAAAAGCTACCAAGTTCTAGAATAATAATGCTAGAAAACACGAATTATTTTAGCTGTATAATTTTAAAAACCAGCTTTTTATTTGAAATTTAACTGTATTATAGTTAATGTTTTACAGTGGTAGATCGTTGTGTAATGGTAACGATTCTAATATTTTGGTGTTTTCATTGTTTTATTAGAATTTCACTTAAAATTCGGGAAAATAACAGAACATAATAACAGAATATAATAATATAATAATAATAAAAACATCAATTACTATAATAATTATAATAATAATAATATTATAATAATATAATAATAAAAACAGGTTTTCTTCTTAAGGATTTTATAGCTAATACGATAATGCCCTGCTGTATTGAATGATTAATACAAACTAGTTGTTGAAGAAGTGTAGCACCTACCATGTTATTGCATCAGACCTTCGTCGAGTTAATCAGAGCCCTGTAGTTTGTAGGGCTTAGTCACCTACTACGTTCCGCGGAGTAGTTAAACAAAGGTCTCGTGCGAAATATGGCAAGCGATAAAAACGGAGGCGGGGGTTCGGAAGTCCAAACTACAAGGCGCTCGACGGCGCCCTCGTGGCCCCGAGAGGACTTCTTCTCTTTGACGTTTAGGGCCGAGCGGGTCCTTAAGCCGAATCGCCGCGAATGGGTCACATACGAACGGTAACTGTGGCGCCACTTCTGCCGCAGCTCCTCCGACCCTGTGTTTCGGGAGGAAGACGCCCGCGGCGGTGCGGGTTGCGGGAGCGGGGCGGGGCGGAGCGGGGCGCGGCGGGCGGCGGCGGGGATAGGCGAGGGCGGGGCCGGGTAAAGGCGGGAAGCGGCAAACCGCGGTTTGATGGGGCGTCCGAGAGGCAGGTCAGGGGGAATGGCGCTGGGTGGGGAGGGGGACGGTAAGGGGAGGGGCGGGGAAGCGCCGGAGCGGAGGCATGGAGGGCACTGACTGGACTCCGTTTAGATCAAAACGTGGTCGCCTTTTTGAGTCCGCTGGCAGTCGTGATGGCCAGCTGCGGGGCGGAAGGGCGGGGAGGGTTAGGGGTTGGAGGGGGAGGGGCTTGCCCCTCCTCGCTGGTCGCAGAGGCTCCCCGCCGCCGTCGCCAGCCTGGCTCGCCCGCACCTGCACAGGCACCTTCGGAATTCTACTGCATTGCCGCTTATTTAGATTCTCATACGGCGCCGCTTGGCGGCTGGTTTCCGCCTCGGCTTAACATTCCCCTTCTGCCTGTCGGGGCCCACTGGACTCAACCTCCCACTGCCCATCGGTTGTCTTGGCCATGCTGGTCCATCACTCCCCCCATCTCGACCACCCTGCACTAACCAGCGTCCTGAGTCTCAATAACCCCTCAACCCACTCAGTACGTCAGAATGCCTCCCAAGCGCACGTTATCATCTCTCTCACCAAGCAAATGATCTGCTCCACAATAATCATTCCCTCAACCTTCTCTTCAAATCCTCCACCCTCTTCAAACCCTTCAAACCTCCCTCAACCCCCTCACTTCACAACTCCACCTGCCACCAGTCTCAACCATCCTCAAGGCTTCCTCACAAATTCCTCAGTCACCTCGTCCGCAGCCTCAATAACCACGCTCCTACCGGAATCAAAGCATACTGCAGCTACCCTCGAAGCAGACCTTGAACCCACTCAAGCAAAATCGAACCAATGTCAACCACCTGGGCATTTCTCCCTGCCCAACCGATTCCAACTAACACCTATTTTGCCTTTTCTCTCCCTTCTCCCATTCCAGTGTACTTGTTTTACACTCTGTGCTTCTCCGTTGGTAGACCGCTATTATTCAAGCACCGTCTCTCTATGCTCTTTTTTCATCCGATCTGCAACTGTTACCTGCAATACGCGTGCTCGCCTCCTCCCTGCCCTCTCCCGCCACCCCCTCGGCGCACCGATCCGCCTTCGCAGGTTCACCTACCTCCGCGCGTTCACGTGCCGGCTCGGTTTCGGCACACTCTCGCTGTTGACCCGTCCCCGCCCCTTCCCCGCTCGTCACCCCGCGGCTCCGCCTCGGCCGCCTCGGTCCGCTTGCGCCGCCACCGCACCTCCTCGTTAAAAGGGGATCGTGTCAGTTCGAGCGGCGCCTGACGCGGGGTAATAAATTTGTAACGGGCGGAGCAGACACCACACCCGCGATTCCTTCCCTCTCCCCCGTCGGCAGAACTACGCCCCGCCCCGCGCCCGGCCCCGCCCCCGCCCCCGCCCACTCCGCCACCGCCGGCCACCACGCACGACCGGCACTTACGTCAGCATCGTTCCTGGCCGCCGCGCGAACAGTGCTCTTTACATACGGACGGCGTATTTATGACTGAGCAGGCCGATGGCCGGTCTCCGGCATAATTACCATGTTAATACATTTTACAAGGTACGGTTACATAGACGTGCGGTCGGGAGCGGGGGCGGCAACGATCATTGTTTATTCAGCAAGATTTGATTTTATATCCGTGTTGTCAGTTTGGCCGAGAGCTATGAGAATAAAGACGGCTGTTGTAATGCTGAAATCGCAATTTATTCGAATGAAATGTCGGAAGAGAGCCCTCTGGGCGCCACGAATTTCGGCCCAATTATTGTTCGCTCGCCGCACTCGCCGCCTCGCCGCCGCCGGCCTCGCCGCCCGCCGCCCTCGGCCGCCGCCGCCCTCGGCCCGACGCCGCCGCTCGCCCGCCGCTGACGCGCCGGGGCTGTAAAGAAAGGAGACGAATCGTCGGGATCCGCCTGCGCAGGATATGATACGTACGCGAGGTACCGCCGCTGTGATGCTGCTTGCGATGAAAGATGCGTTGGGTGTTGAAATGTGAGTTTTATTGTATATGAGCTGCGGTCGCCTCTCTTGATGCATACCTGAATTCAACGGAATTGGTGTAAATTACGTGCGGTTAAGAATCCATGTTTGAATTGTGGATTTTCATACACAAACTCGTATCTTCTCTAACGTCGTCCATTTGCATATCACAGTGTGATGTGCATTTCAAAGATATGCTATGAAATGTAATAATGTTTACTTTCAATGATTACATTACTTGATTATTAAAACGATGCCCAGGAATATCAAATTCTATCTTTCAAATACGACTGTAAAACATTTTCATGGACTTCATGAAAGCTGATTCTAATTTGCTTCAGTACATACATATAAATTCTCTGAATATTTAAACAAGAAATTACATTATTACCGTATCTACTATATTTCTGTGATATGAAATACACTATCCTACATACATTTCATAGATACATCTAAAAGCTTCTATCATGTAATTTTAGAATTTACAAACTTAAAATATATAACTTAAGCCTAAAATTTGTAAATTAATTATATTTCTTCCAAACATTTACAGAGTGTACAACTGAATTCTAATTGCTCTCTTTCATTTGAAACCTGAAGATAATACATGCTTCAATCTTTTACTTTACTTATGTTATTATTTTCGTGTTAGTCCGGAAAAAATCTTCGTATCTAATCCGTAGAAGTTCGTAGATTTCAAAGATTTTCTTTCAAAAATAATGCCTCGAGGAAGTCATTTCATTTTAAATCAGAATTTAAATAAAAACAAAAGTCAATCTTTATATTTGTGTCTTATAATTTATACGAAATAGTTGTAGACTCAAGATTCCTAGTAATATTGAATTATATAGCAATTTTTCGAATAATATTAAATATCTAAAATAATGTTATTTGTGGTCTACTACATAATTTAATTTATATGCAATGAAATGCACAACACTAAATGCTCTCCCATATGTATAATAGTTGGCTTCAATGGCTTCATGAACTAAGTATGCAATATTCTATGTATGCAATTAGAGTTGTAATGATCTCGGAGGACAAAAGCCCCAAAAAATATTAGCACCAATTAACTAACACCCGTCACACACACATAATTTTATTTCCCAATTTTTTTCACATTTACTTATTTACTAATTAATTACATGTTAACTTGACTCGGTTTGTATTTTCATATTTTCCTCCCATATTATTCAACTGCTTTCATATTTCCCTCGTAATCACGATATTTTGGAAGGCAATAACAAGCTATAACTTAAAATAAATAAACTATAATATAATAAACTAAAATATAAATAAAATTAGTTTCTTGCGACACGCAATGCGTTGTGCCTGTAATAATTTACTAATTTAAAACAATCAATTATTATTATTATTATTATTATTATTATTATTATTATTATTATTATTATTATTATTATTATTAAATTTGCAATTCGTTGCTGTTCTACCCGTGTTATACACTATTTGATCATACGTATCTCGACACGTGGCTGAATATGACTTACCAATTCATGGCGCCCTCCAAAGGTAATGCTGGAATTGGGGTGATTGGGTTCAATGCTGGAAGGGTGTTGGCCCACCCTCACCCTTGATGACAGTTTCCATTCTCACAGGAATACATTCAATCAGATGCTGGAAGGTTTCTTGGGGAATGGTAGCACATTCTTCACGGAGTGCTGCACTGAGGAGAGAGATCGATGTAGGTCGGTGAGGCGCGAAGTCGGCGTTCCTAAACATCCCAAAGGATTTCGATAGGATTCAAGTAAGTCTCTGTGCAGGCCAGTCCATTACATGTTATTGTCATGTAACCACTCCGCCACAGGCCGTGAAGTATGAGCAGGTACTCGATCGTGTTGAAAGATGCAATCGCTATTCTCGAATTGTTCTTCAACAGTGGGAAGCAACAAGGTGTTTAAATCATCAACGTAGACCTGTGCCGTGCCACACAAAACAACAACGGGTGCAAGATCCGTCCATAAAAAACACGATCATAACACAATTTTGGACGTGTCTGCATACTTTTGATCACATAGTAAATGTAATGTAATTGTGATTTCAAAACTTTTTTTCAAGTTCAATAAACATATGTTATACAAGAATGTGAATGAGTTAAATGAAAGTAGACTACAATTATGCCTTTGCACTTTTCATATGTATTTAGTGTACTACGAAATATATTCAACGATAAACTATTTACACATTAAAAATATATCAACAGTGACACAAGAATGTATAAGGAATAAGTTATTGTTAGCATAAAATGTTTTCTAATTTTTTTTGAAAAAGCAAATGAAACTTTCTGGACAATTTTTTATGTATCTTTTTTGTAAAAATTGCAACATTCCACGTGAATGATTGGAAATTTAAAAAAAGTCTCCATCTCTCTAATATTTTCATTTAACTATAGATTCAATACTAATCTCAAGAACTATTCCGTCTCGCTGCATATAAATAAAATTGCTGATTTCCATTTAGTTAAGTTCCTGAGATTCAAGAGTTAATTTTTGAAAATATCGTTTCATTTCGGAATGCGCAAATATCAACATGGCGCGAATGATGTTCAGTATTTTCCGACAGAGTTTGTCAAAATTTTAGAAACATTTTCAACGACCCTCTTTTCGGTGTAGTGAGATGAAAATGCTTTTAAAACGTTTAATTAGCGTCCTCTAAGGGCTCTTCAGTGTTTACAAACCGCAAGGTCACTTGAGACGCATGAAATGGTGGGCTATTTATTCCACGCATTTACTTTCATGTTAATGGTAAATATGCATGGAGTAGCCCCGGTACATCAACAGTTTCGATCCCTGCCTATGCATATTAAAAGACGGAAAAAGATGCAGACTACATTTTCAAAATGCCCTCTCAACACGTGGCGGATAGGAATAAATAACGTGCTATTATTTTGAATTTGAAAATTGTTTCCTGCAGTTTTCCAGAAGGAATTTTGAATAAAGCTGAAAAATGACTGAATGTATCTTTTTAGTAATTATCCTGATATCATACGGCATTGCAATTATTTTATTGATCGTGGAAAACACTTAGAAAATGAAATAGTTGCATATAAAGTTATTTTTAATTTCTTGTATTTCATACTTCAGAAGTATATACTGTACTTCGTAGCCTATAAAATAAGTATGGTTGTGAATAGCAACATAACAATAATCATAATTGTTATAATTATAAAAGCACATCTATATAATAGGTATGTTTTTAATTATTTAAAACTTAACTGACTATAAAACTTTCTGAAAAATAAACCAAAGAAATATTCACAGCATTGTCAAAACCAAAAAGAATATATATTGTAAAAAAATTTGCCATTTCAAAATATTACAGATTTTGAAAAATAAATCAGTAATATCAAAAGGAATTTACCGAGAAACAAATTAATATAATAATAACTTATTAATATTTTTGATATGTTATACTACATATTAAGAAGTCTTATGTATCTTCATCAACATACATTTTTATATCTGTTGTTGATATATTGACATAAACATTTAACGCCTTTGCGACAGTCTCTCTCAGACACGAAATCCAAGAATATTTCCGTCTAAATAATAAAAAACCATGATTTCTCGAAGACAAAATGTTTCAGAATGAAATAATAAACTTGGCAAGATCCAATACGTTTAAATCACTTAGTGAAAATATTTTCGCGGCTGTCACGTCGACGATACCCTGGCATTTGTCCAATAAATACTCTCACCAGTTCTTCCGAGTAATCAAATCTACGACCCTGTAAGAGAACACGCATATCCACGTGGAGGAAAAAAAAGAACATGATCTATTCCACGATGACAAATGCGTTATGGAGAGCCTTAAACACGGCGCCAAGAGAAAGAGAACAAAAGGACGTGGCATTTTGACAGTCCGCGGTAAAAACGACATTTCCACGGGCAACATTTTTCCTGCACCGCCTACAAGCCGGCTGGAAATTTTCCGCGGTGTCAGCATATTCATTCAGATTATACTTTAACCGCACCTATGTTCGCCAATGCTGAATGTAGCCATTTCGCTAGTCGCACGAGGACTGAATGTATGTAAAGGGGACCTGAATAATGCCCAGCGTGCCGCGCCGGAGCCTAGGGAGTTTTCGATCACGCCGCATAACAGCGCTGCGGGGCCCGCGCCGGCCTACGTTGGGTCGCCGTGCGGGAGGCTGCGGTTGCGGCGGCGGCGGCGGCGGGGCCGCGCCGACGGCCAGGGGAGGCGGGGACAGTGGCGGTGCTGATGGCGGTAGTTGTGGTAATGGAAGTGGCAGTGGTCGTAGGAGTGGTGGTAGTAGGCGACGGACAGGTGGCGAAGGCAGAGGTGGCTATGGAGGTTGTGGTGGCAGCTGAGTGAAGGTGATAGGGGAAGGGATAGGGAGGGAAGAGGGCAAGATCGATGTCAGGTCAAGGACATAGGACATATGTGAAGGGCGTGGGGAGTCGTGGGGGTGCCGTTGTGGTCATCGGTGGGAGGAAACTGTGTGGGGGAGCGAAGGGCTAGCAGCGCACGTAACGGTGGCGCGGTGAAGCATCGTCGTGCCTCAGGCCGCCAGTTTTAATTAATTACTGAATTAAGGTTTTTTTTTCAAGGTCTCGTATGCTTGCGTGCGAGGCAGGGCTCTCATTGGTCCAGCACCGCACCACAGAATTGTCGACGCTTTATAAATAACTACATCGAATTCAATCCCTGTCGATTGGAGAATTCTATCGGTCTGGCTTCTCTATCGATACGAATATTTTCCATGGTTACTCAGTGCCGGGGTAGTACCGTCACAAGTGGTACTCTTCGCCTCCCTGTATCTTCTCCTCTTATACATACACGTACACACAGGGTTAAATTTAACTTCACTACAATCCCACACATCTCAGGAAACAAGCAACTCGACGTGCGACATTTAGGGGATCTCACCATCCACAATGGGAGGAACACCGCCACCTTCAGGTATAAAAACATTCACTCCACTAACGAGCCTGATTACGACGTGTGAAATTAGGGGATTTCACCACCCACAATGTGAGGAACACCGCCACCTTCAGGTATAAAAACATTCACTCCACTATCGAGCCTGACGACCACGGCAGTTGAGGAGCACAGTAATACTAAATCGAACCGTGACCAATGTGAACATGACGGGAGCGTGTGCGGGGAAGGGAGCGCTGCAAGAAAGCAGAGGTGAGACCATCATCGACGGTGGCAAGGAATCCGGACGCAGTATTGGTTGGACGAACGGCACGTGAATAAATCAAACACGTGCATGCTGTGTAACGCATGCGAAAAAAAAATCTGTACGTGTTAAGTTCATTGATCCAAGTGATTGTTTGATTAAGCCAATTTGATATGCTCATTTTGACTACCGACGCTCGCGCGTTTCCAAGTCGACGGCGAGGCTTCAGATTTCTGCTAACGCGATTAACATAAAGCATTCAGTACAGCCAACGCAAATTTTCCAATGCTTTCTGAACCGAAATTAATTAAAAAGGGTATTCTAAACATGTTGCATTATTCACGTGCTTTCGCAGTTTGTCAAAAAATACTCTCGAGCCGTACGTCGGCAGTGACAAAGGGGCGGCGACATTACGGAGCAGATGGTGATGACGGTGGATGTGGGACAGATAGGGGCGGCAAGAGAATGCTACGGAACGAGGAGGAGATGAAGACGATGAGATCACATGCTATTGACAACGTGGTGAAATCGTTGATACATTAGAATGCGAACAGCGGGACAAAGGGACAAAGTACAACTGATTAGAACACGGACTATGATCATGATTATTTTAACTGAGAATACTGGGATTTAATGAGAATGTTTTCCCCTGAATATTGTCCCTATTAAACATCTAGCTGCGCTCAGGACGTTCTTTAGATCCATCGTCCAACCAGCTAGTCGAAGACCGTTCTAGTTCGACCGTTGTAGCTAGACCGTTCAAGTTCATTTTCGAGGTCAGCGTGTCGCTCGTCCTCCCCCGTTTCCCACACACTAGTAGCACTTGTCCAACTTCCACGTCTGCGCTTGCGAGAGCAACATGCGGTCGCCAAAGACTAGAGAGAACCCGTCTAAATAAGTTATCTCCGTTATACACCTAGAGTGAAAAATTCGGCATCGAGAGGACCAAAATCTAGGTCTACGAAACGTCGGTTGCGAACACGCAACTACATGCACTAATGCACGCGGTCTCTGCGTCATAGCAGCTGTTTATCCTCCCTCAGAGTCTGTCAGCAAATCACAGCCCGTTTGAAAGAGCGAGAGCCAGAAATCGGTACTACGCGCGTTGTCGTTACGCGACGTGCGCGGCGTAGGACGCGCCGAGAGCTCGCGAACAGGTGTGTTTGTTGACACGTGGGCTCAGAGTTGCCTCCAGATTAGCGCGCGGGAAAACAGGACGAGGCGCCGGCGCAGAGCATTCTCTGGGACGCGCATTACGAATCGAGTGCTTTGGTTCTGTGCCCAACCCCCATCCCCCATCCCCCAACCCACCAGCTGCGCCCGCTGTACTTATCAGCAAATGAGATGTAGCCGTACTCGCTTTCTAACTGATCATCTCGGATTTTCTTGTTCAAACAAATTCGTTCACCACAAGCACCGCCCTTTGTATCAGATAGTAATTTTCAAATACGATGTTAGCGTTTGTTTCGTTTGTGACAAAGAATTATTTTTATGTGTTTGTTTTATTTATTTTGCAAACAACCAAAAAACTGCGTGACGTTTGCGGTTGAAAATGGGCAGAAGCTGGGCAAGTGTCGATCTCAGAGTTGTCTGAATGGATGAAATCCACATCGAAATGAATGTTATAGACCCAGACTTCACAATAGTTGTTACAGTCATATAGTCTTGAGGAATTACGAATAAAACTTTAGTTATGCTTCAATAATATTACTTTAATATGCTATTTCAACTTTTTTTAAGCAGAAGTCTCAGTTATTGTTATGAAATAGAAATGTTCTTAAATCTTTACTAGTATACTGACGTAAAAACTACATTTAAATAGAAAATATCATAATTATTTCTGAAGTGACTCTATAACATACTGAAATCCTTCCATTTGAACGAAATTTTTGTTAAAAACAAGGGCGTAGAACCTTACACATAAGGACAATATTCCTAAACACAAGAAACAATATAGGGTGTTTCAGAAAAAGTGCACAAATGCTTAGGATAGTTTGGCGGCGTTACGGAGATTTGAATAATTGGGACGGGTGACTTAAATACAATATAATTATATTATATTATAATAAATACTGGGGGCGCCATCCTACACGTCGTCTAGTAGGGATTTCCCCTACCGGGTATCTCCGCCAGCAGGATACCGCTCCGATCGGAATAAGCTGGAAGCTCCCGACTGGTCACCCGACATGTTTGGTAGTGTATTGCATGTGAGTTTAATTGTGTTTAATTGTATGTATGTAAGGAGAGGGGGGAGAACAAAGATGAGGAAGGGAAAATCGCGCTAGGATGGTTTGTGACAGACATTCGCCTGGTATTCATGACAGTAACCTCGAAAAACTACTGCTCGCAGCATCGGCACCTAGAATTCTCCTCCAGACAGTGGATGGATTCGACCCAAGTAGTGTTGCAAATCCGCGAATCGAACCCTCCAACATCCCCGTCCGAGACGCTGCA
>BOPP01000050.1:330280-348201 GCA_017312745.1 Gryllus bimaculatus | reverse complement strand
GACCTTGGGTCTTAATATTCTGCTGCGCGGTCTCCGGGTCTCCGATAATTCTCAACTCGGCAAACTGAACCAGCATGGATCACACGGTCTAATGCTTGCCATGTCTCCCTTATCCACAGTATGTGAGATAATAAATACCCAAAAATCTCCAGCAGACCAAACTCCTCGAACGGTAACTAAGCAAGCTGGCTCAACAAGTCGGGCATAATGGTGACACTCAAATTCCAAATACTTACATACATATTCTTAGGTAAATAAGAAAACGAGAAGAGCCTTAATGAACATATCTAAGATATTTGCATTAATCTAAACTCGCGCTATTCATTATTCGTAATGAGGCAGCCCATATGTCTAGTGACAATTACCACTCTGTTCCCTCAATTCCATGTAACCGTTAAATGTGTACTCATTCTAGTAACAAACGATCTTCTTGGCAGAAATTTATTTTTGTAATTTACTAGAATTTTCCAGGTAAATTCTTTCGTTTGACTTAATTCTAGCTAGACGAAAAAAAAATAAAATTTTACAATAAGGAGTCGATAAAACTTAACGAATAAATTGCTTAACTGAACTATAATTTTGCTTCAAAATTCAAACACGTGAACAGCACTAGGATAAATTAAGGAGCCCAGAACACTATATTTAAATATATAATTACGGTGACACAATATTAAAGTACCGTAAAACAAGAATATAAATATTAAGAATCATCTGAAAACATGTATTTTTAGTCATTCATATTGATGCTTGTACTTAAAAAAGGTGATTCGAATTGTGGCCCCTTCAGCGAATATGAATTCGGAAAACACTCTGCCAATTCCTTACATCGGATTTATTGTAATTTCGTCTGCCGTCAAAAGCCAATCAACCTTTTCCGATACACCAAACACATACTCGCAATACAATGATACGCTACATCTGTTCCTCGGATCTCAAGCGATTCTCTACAATGGTGAGACTAGTATGCGCATGCTTCTCCATCACCTATCGATCCGATTCCCTGTTCCATAACATTCTCCCCAAGCTCTAATCAGGTGATTTCTTCGCCCCTCCCTATGCGCACGATTGGCCTAGAAAGTGCAACCAATGTTCTGCTGTCCCGTGAACGAAAACGTCCCTGCCGAGAACCGTCTAACTTGCCGTAATGAAAGGCTATACTGGCAATTTGTAGTAGTCGTCAAGCACGATTGGACGCTGTTTACCGTCGCCCTCCCCTGCCAGAGTGAGTCCTTACCTGACTTCCTCGCGCCCGAGCGGAGTTCTCGCCCTTATAATTCTTGTTCGCTTTTATTATCAATTCTAACTATTCCTGCGCCCGTATGCATCTGCACGTCCAGTACTATTTTCCCTGTTGTGCGCCGACTCTTTCACATTCCACGTCTTGTGGAAAATGGCTACTGGACTAAAGAACTGGCATACTCATTAAACGCATCTCGCATTTACTGGACAACCCAAAAGCTAGATTATTCATTTCAGGCTGTAAGGGGATACCCATACTATCATCTCTTAGCTACGACCAAAAGTGATTAATTGACCCTCTTATCATTTCGTTCTGAGATTCTGGAAAGTTTTGCCCATAAGATTGCATATAATTGAGGATTCCACAGCCAGATTTATATCACATCAAACAGCACTTTGCTACGAAAACCTACAAGTCGTTTGCAAACCGGTTTAGCTGATAACATTCGACATATTACAAATGCACTAAGACACCCTGCCAAGTGAATCAAATTGTCCTCCGCACGGAATATTTCTCGCGCTCTATTCGGATGAGGTGAGTGGGTCCCGGCCCACGCGCAGCAGTAACTACTCAGGTCGTTCAGTTCTAAGCGGTGTAGTGCATTTTCAGGTTCTTGCTTATTATCTCCCAGCTAGAAAGTGAAATCTAACGTGGCATCTACATGCCCGGCCTTTTTCTTTCATCCGAGCATCGGCCCCAGCCCGTTAGCACCTCCCGCGCCGCGGGACAATCTCTAAGCCGACCGCTCCTGGTCTCCACTGCACGTGCCAAACGTGAAGTGTGAGTATGTGGGGTAGGTCTGCTAGGGGAAAAGCGAGAGACAATTAGGAGAAAAGATGACAGCCCAGTCCGTACGTGAATTTTGTACAGCTACGCTCTCAGTAACTACGTCCTTTACATTGACAAGCATATGCCCAAGCACTTTACCTGATCGAAAATTCACCTTCCAGAAGTGGTTAAATCTCATTCCTAGCCTACGGAGGATTGGGACGCGAACCTCGGACCGTCGGCGAAGTGAAACAATGCTATCCAGCCTCTCATCTAACTTGTACTTGTGTCATTAAATGTAATGTTCTTTTGAAGGAAGGAAATAACTTATAAAGTTGTTCTTAAAAAAACAATCCTTCTAAATCTTTGTACAAATAAACACTGCTTAATTCATACCCTTTTACTTCTCATTAAGTACGATGACCAACCAACATGTTATTTACATTATGAATTTTTCAATCTTCGAAGGCAAAGAAACTTACAGTACGTAAATAATTTTTTTCGAACAATCAATCCATTCTTGTCTTATATACAAATTGTTATTTTTTACCCCACAAGAGCTTTACAGTACCGCTGAATTAAAAAAAACCAGCCACTATCTGTTCAAAATTAATTGTTGTTGCGTAGCTTTTCTATATGATACCATCTCGTGATATCGGCATATCGCAGTCGAAGGATCTTAGAGCCTCCATCCCGACTTATTCTTTAGTGCTTTTCGATTTCAACTTTCTACAAAAACCTGAAAATCTCTGATAGTGTTCCTGCATGTAGATCTTTTGTTCCCGATAACTTATTTTCACCAGGTTGACATGTAGTTAAAAAAGGAAAGACACCAATCCGAAAAATCCATGCCGCGACAACCGCGTCCTCGGCGGGGTCCGACGCTATATATCACAAGTGCATTAGAGCCCGTCCCCCGGTCGGCCGCCAAGCTCCTGGGCGGTCTGGTTCACCCGCGACAGACAGCCCTCCGACCCACGGCGCCCAAGAAGCGAAAATGCGACTCGGATGCCTCGACTGCGGAGGGTGAACGGGGAGGCGGTGAACCGCCGCTTCCCCTTGCGCCCCATATCACCCATCGCCTAACCCCACCGCGTACACTCCCACACCACCGCCCGGCCCACCATTTTAGGTTGCCATCCGTTCGACCACAAGCCCCACCCCACCTCCCAACCCCGCGCCCCCTGCAGGCCCCACCCGCCGCCCCCGCCACTCCACCCGCGTCGCCCAGGCGCCAGTCACCGCTCACCCCGCCACCATTGCCAACCGCTCGCCGCTCTCGCCTCTGCGGCTCCTGCACAACGCGCGAGATTGCGCGACACAGCGACATCCGCAAGATCTTGAGCCACCGCGACGCACATAACCAGAGAAGCATTCTGAGCACAGTACCACGAGTGTGACCCGGCGCAGGGCGGCGCAGGCGGAGCGCGACCCGCAGGGACAGTGATGCGTCTCTTAAAACAGAACGCCCGGTCGAAGCCGGCCGGGACCGACGACAGCGGGTGGAAGACCCCGGGGCGCTCAAAATACGACTTGTGATTGCGGAAAGATGGAGACTGGCGGGCGAGCGTGACGGGGCGTGGATCGTGGCGGGGACACGTGGGCGTGATGGGGACGTGCCACAGGTGACCGGGACGTCGGAGGTGACAGGGGGACGTCGCGTGTGATGGGAACGTCGTGATGGCGGGTGACCGGGGACCGTTGCCGTGACGGGGACGTGGCACGTGCGGGACTGGCGTGACCCCGGGGACGTGCCGTAGACGGGGAACGTTCCGGGCGGGGACGTTTGCGTAACGGCCGCGGCGACGTTGCGTGGCAGGGGCGCTGCGTCGCGTGGACGTCGAGCGTGGCGGGGGCGTCCGGTTATCGGCCCGGGGCGTGCCATCCCAAAGTGACGTGGCGCAGGACGTAACGTGGTCGGCGAGGAGCGACAATGGCCGGGAGGCACCGGGCATGGGTGTGCGAGCACGCGTGGGCGGGCGATGGGCGGAGCCGAGGTTGCCGTGGAGTGGCTAGTGCCTGGCGCCGGATTGTGCATCCGTGCCTTTGAAACGACCCCCGCCTTATTAAAAAGAGTCCCCACTGACGCGCCGCCGCCTGCCCTGAAGTCCTCTTGGCGCTGCCGACGCCCGAGCGCACGCGATTCCGCGTTCGCCTCTCGGCGCACCCAGACGCGGCGGCGGCCGAAAAGGAGCAGCGGAGCGAAGGCTGAGCGGAACCAGTGGGCGGGAAGCATTCTTATGCACTGAACGAGAATGTTGGATGGATTTCGAACACCGCTTGCCGAAGAACAATAGTTTTCCAATATACGCCTCTTCAGGACCTACAATATCCGACTAGTGGAAAGCTTTCAACAATAAAGGCAAAAGATCGTCTAGGCTATCAAAAAAGCTCTCTTGTAGGCGTTTTAAATGGAACACAGTTATTGTAATATGTTAAAGAGGAGTGTAATTTGAGATGAAATTTTACATTTTCTTTATCACATTTTATTATTACTGAAGATTATTAATTAATATCGAAACATATTTTCTTTTTATATAATAATATTCCTAAATGGGGTTGTAATATTCCCCCAATAAGCCCAATGCACCATGATCGTACACTTATCCTCATAACAAAACTTTTTTTAAATATCTTAACAAAATTTGACTCCACGATACTACCAAACCAAAAACCCTTCTCCAAATAATGAGGCTTTGGTCTAATGTCGTATTTTCAGTCACCCAAACCTACATATTCATCAGCCCAGCAAATCAGCCTTCTACTTTCTCACCACTTATTGTTTCGTACAATACTTATTTTTTTCGCCATAGTTGGTTACGTTGACTTTTAATTTGTCCTTCGTTTCGTCCCTCAGAAAGCTTTTCCATCCCCACGAAAACATTTTTTTGTGCCAAGATAACCTCTTTAGGTTGTAAATTGTGTTCCGTAATGGCTTTTCAACGAATTGTGTACCACACTTAACTCGAGGTTAATACTACAAATACCCCAATTCGATGATAGTTTGACAACAATCATTGGTCGCAGTACAATTATCGTAATTTGAAAACGGCACTTAGAAAGTTGAAAAAGCTCGATGAACTTCAGACGGAACAGAACTCCTCCTTCTTTATTGAACGTAACAAGTTGTACTTTAGGCATTTTTAAAATACCAACCAGATGTAGTATTTACAGACGACTTTGGATCTTTAGCCCCTGTGCTACGCCTAAATATGAATACAACTGTCCACCAACATAGCCACTTTTGACGGCACAGAAGTATATACTATTTGTGCTCTCTCGAGTATACATCTACACAGCACATGGAAACCGCACGTATGTAACTGTAATGGCGATGTCTACTCCAAGTAGAGATAAGAATATGCATGTGCACGTAAATTTACTTACAATCATATTCATTCCCGCTGAGGTCGACCCTCTAGACCTCCAGCTACTGCCAATTCCTAACCAATGACAACGTGTCCCCGCCCCAACGATTTTGGTACAAAAAACGGTCTATTTTGGGCCAGTGATGGAATTATAAACAAGACCACCGATCGCGAAAAGCTGAGAAAAAATTAAATGAGCACTTAAGACATAGAGAGATACTTCTCACTAAGAAAACTAATTCCCTTCACTTCCCAACCCGCCCGGTCAACCCAGCCTTGCCCTCAGGTCTTCTCATCTCCCCGGCCAAGAAGGGAAATGCGAAGGACATGGTTCTTTTGGCTCTGTGCGCAAAGACGCAATGAAGCAGCTGCCCTGTCTATAGAACCTCTAACCCTCTATGAAGTCACTGAAGCCTAGGAGCTTTATCTCAACGAACTAATTAATTGCATCTATAGTGTCGCTTTGAAATGTTCTCTTTTACCTTGTTCAGTGCAGCAACGTTTACTTATCTCAAAGTTGACAGGTATTCGCCTTAATCGATTCCACTGATTGTCTATAAAAAGCGTTTTACAACGATCTAACATACGCGCAAAAAGATTACAACTATGTGGATTATTCTGCCCAACCCATCAAACTAAAAATGATAACAGCATTTTAAACATTTACTTCCCAGCAACTGAACCCTACATACAACTATACTACCAGCAACGTGTAAAAACCCTCAAAATATTACCCTTCTCGGGCACAAACCCTACGAAAGACTAAATTAATCATCACACAACGCGCTGACATCGTTCAAAAACATATTAAACAAATATCATAATTAGTTGACCACATTTGTTTGCTTCGACCTTTCTTTAAGGTTACTGCGCAACCTATTAGATTGCAGGCATTGCCCGTTTAATTAGATCAATTCTGCCAAAGATACTTAACATTTGGTGTAGTAACTGTTAGTATTAGTCTAATACTATATAAACCGTTTACGCTATTCATTATCATCCAGCTAATGGGCACAAAATTTCTGAATTACATTTTCGATTCCCGTTATACAAAAATATATCGTAGATTTCCCAAATTCAAATCCATTGCGGAGACACGTTTAGCTCTGATCTCTATTACGGAAGCCCTATTTTTCGATTTTACATCCTCCAATTAACCAAATTTTATTATTTTACCCAAATACCAGTTTCTTATCAAACTAATTTTAAATACCAACTACTATTACTTACATTATCCCACTATATCTATACGTCACCAATATTAGATTTAAATGGCTTCTTACTGCCCACATAAAAACCACCTTTTGAAACACTCATAGGTTACAATCACATATCTAAACCTGCCACTCAACGCATCCATGATTTACTTAAAATATTAAACTAAATCTGACAAGTCCTCTTCTTAAAACCGCCAGTCACCCGCAGGATCCCCCTTCCCCTGGAATCCTGCGAATGGCGGTACTCGGCGGAGCGGAGACGGAACGCGCGGGGGCGGAAGGCGACGGTGGGCGCATCTCCCCGCCGTTCGCCTTCTCGGTGACCAGCCCTGAAGCGTCGAGAGCCTTCTTTAACTCCCCCGACGAACAATTTACTCGACACCAGCGCAGATAGCTGCGTACGCAACCTCGCTGGCCCAATAACCCCGCTGTCTCGCCTCTCTAGCCCCTCCCCCTGCTCACATTCCGCCCGCGCCCTGCGGTCTTCCGCCCGCTCCCGCCCCGCCCCGCCCCCGCTCGCTCCCGCGCCGCTCCGCCCCGCCTCCCCACCCCCGCCTGCCGCCCCGCCCCCCGCCCCTTCCCCCCGCCCCAGTTGACTCTGGCTTTCGCTGCGCGCGTACATCTGGCGCGCCGGCTCGTCACCACCGTCCGTCCGTCCCGGCGGCTGGCGCGCCGCCGCGTCTTTAGCTCCCGCGTTCCGCGACAATATGTACGCTCGAGGGAAGATAAAATGAGTGACGACCAAAAGTGCGCCAAGTGTCTCCGGGTGCTTTTTTCGGAAATGAAAAATCAGGAGTGAATAATTATTTATTCAATCAAATAAGTAAATCTTTGTTAAAATTACGTACTGATAATACGTTCTGATGAATCTTTATGTGAATGATTATGTCCACTGATGCGCTATGCGTTTTAAGCTATGTTCCACTCCTGTTGCACACCGACGGGAGGATAAAATGAACCAACAAGCCACAATGAAACCAGTGACATACTTGGAGTTCGTTGACATAATTTTCCGAAATGTAAATTAGGATGTGCATATTTATTTAAATAAATAAATAATAAAACATTATTTACAGTACTGATAATAATATGTGTATATTATGAGGCAGAATCCGTGTCCCATAACGAATGTCGTTGTAAGTCCGCTATTCAAAATGCAGGGAAGATTCGAGGATCCATACCCGACGGTGGTTGTATTCGACGCCAAAAAATAGGTTAGTCGGGTCTCACCACTGCTTAGATGCAAATTTTGGAAAGCCCCCACTCAATTTCAGGCGAATACTGAAGCGGTACATTAATCCTGTCTCCATTTCTCTCTAAAGCGTCGGGAAATAGGGTGTGTGTATCCAATTCGATATGACCCATCTTTGATGTGAGGAAAAAGAATTATTAAAAAAAGGTTATAGTTGTTTTTACAATGATTATCTCCCCAATCGTGATTACAAATTCATTACGAAGTTATCCACTTATTGTAATGAGAAAGAAGAATTATAGTGAACCTTTTCTATTTGTTCAACTGGAAGTTTAAATTATAGAGTACTCGTATACAGATACACGAGTTAGAACTTACACCTCCAACCATTTGAATGAGGAAATTCGGTGATCTCACCCAGCCGTATTGACACTCTTGTTCGAAGCTATTTGATTTTACGTCAGGGTTTTCTTCAAAAGATATTCATATCAACTACTTTCAAGTTATGCCAATTGAAATTATTAGAACCTGAAGCTGTTTGTGTAGTATTCTAATTGATTTTAAAGTCGACTTACTCCCCAGGAAACTATTTCTGACGTGAATTCAACCAATCCGAATCAATACCTTTAGGACACATATTCATATTGAAAGATATTTTTTACAATAGGAACACTTGCATCTCATAGTAATTTGCAGGATGAAAATAGGTGTAAATTAAATTGGATAAACGACTTAAAAATTACCCAGATTCTGAGGACACCAGCTACTGTATGTTCTCATTTTATCATTCCACGAGCGTACAGCTCTGCAAACTAGAACGTATTTCAATGAACATTGGCGAGAACTCTGTGACACGTGGATTGCAACTTTATTATATATTGGAATACGAGCCCGGTCAAACCGATGGTATCAAAGTAAAAGCACTTCGTTCTATTTCCAAGCAGCTTTGTGGCTGTTCGCAGTATTGGCGCAGTCTTCCTTAAGCGACATCCGACACGTGTTGAAATCGTTTCCGCGAAAGCCGCTCAGTTGAAAATCAGGTGCAGTTGTGTATGTAAATTATCGAAAAAAATTAGGACTATAAAGATACTCTATAATACATTAATATAAATTGTAATTTGATTTCGATTTAAAAAATCAAAAATTATGAACATACACCAGACTTTACATCTACAGTATTGCGAGACCTCTACAATAGTACAAAGGTGGAAAAGTATATAATTAATATTCTCAGAGTTAGTTAGAAAGCGTAAGTTAGAAAATAGTACAAAATTGACATTAAATGCTTCAAGTTCACCTCAATGAAGCAAATAGATACTATCAAGCAAACACCATCAAATATTCATTTTGAGACATCCAGAATGCTGGGAAAAATACAGAAAATTGGCAATTCGTAAGGTGAGCGAAGATTCGTTTACTATAAATGACCAGTGAAAGAGAGAAAATACCTTATTAATTTTGAACTATAAACAATGAAATGATTTTAAATACCAAATACCTTCGCCATACATGCATTTAATTATAAATAAAGGAAGTACATTTTTGTAATTGGTGGAAGTTGCCCAATTTTAGCCGATATGTTAATTTTCGTTTTCCCTGCTCTCAATAAAATTTCAATTAAAGTAAAGAATAAGAGCGCAATCGGGCCAAATTGGAATAACGGATACTTACTTTGAAGACACAGCCTCCTACGTTAGATCTCAGACGAAATGTACAATTGATAGTAAACAAATGTATTAAAAAAAGACTTTTTAAATATCAATAATACAATAGTCGTCGATAAATAAATCATATTGTTGAATTCATTAATAGAAACAAGTTTTTATGGGAAAACAAAATCGGCAGTTCACTCTTTTCTTTAATGAGTTTCACATTTTGTTCCACTGATCAAAATTATATTTACCATTTTACTATTTTAATATTTTAGAGTACAGAACCACCTACATTAACATCATCGCAATGGGTTTTGTGATCTTGCGAGCAGACCCTTTTTTCATTTTCAGTCTCTTGAAATATCCTGCCTCGCCTTACCTCTTGCAATACCTTAGTTTATATTTTGATGAATTCTTTCTTAAAACTGTTGTTTTCGCACTTTCTAATACATTATGTCTATTAGAAACTCTTAAGTAAAACTTGTTAATCGTCTTGTTAAACATCTGATTGGTAGTTTTCTGATTACCAGTTTCTCCGATTAATACTAGATGAATGCCTTAGCAGTACCCGAACAAACGGGCCACATAATTTTCTTTCTTCCTCCTTGTCCTGTTGCCTTCCCTTACAAACACACACGTGCACTACACTACCTCACATGACGCAAGACCAGTCGAGACTTAACATATTTCCCGTGGGGGGGGGGGTGCCCAGCTGGGAAGATACCTGGAGGAGTCATTCCTAGCAAGCATCGAATCGTTCGGTGCCGGGGAAGATCATCACCACCAGTCAGGGAAAACTCTCTACTCAAATGAGTCCAATGAACATTGCAATACACATACCTCAAAACATCAATCAATCAATCAAACAATCTGACCACCGATCACCATCTACAGGATTTTTCCAGTTCCTAAATTTCGCTGCTACGAAGAACAGAAGTCTCTTATTCTGGTATCGTCTGTTTCACACTACCGTCTCTTTCCGCCCTGATTGCTGACGCTATTGCAACTTCACCTTTCGCACTCTCTCCGCCAGCTCTGCCGCTTGTATCTGATCTCGCAGATCGCTAACCTCTCAGAGCATTACCCTTGTCCCAAATCTCTTGGCTACTCGCCTCCGTTTTCTCCTCGCACCATACACCTTCGACCCTTCGTCCGGCTCGCCACATCTGACTCCTTCGCCCCATTCCAAACCCGTTGCTCCTCGTCGCCCCATACCACTCTCAGAGGGGCCTCATCCGCCAACCTTCTGGTCTCTTGTCATCTTACCATTTCTCTTGAGTTCCATCCCCTCAATTGCCTGCCCCGTACCCCCCTTTCGCCCACTCTCCTCTCTTCTTTCTCTCCCAAACGTTTTGTCGACGTGACGGCTCCTCCACACCACCTCTTTATCTCACCTCTTCCATCGCCACTCCCATCGTTTACGTCTCTTCCCATCACCACTCCTGAGCTCGCTACTTAATTTCTCATACCCCCACCTTACATCCTTCACACTCCTCTTATCCTCCTTTCTCACTCTCTCTCACACACACACATCACCGCCTTCCTCCCTCCTCTCTCATGCCCTTCCCGCGCCTCTCCTCTTCACTTTCCATCGCCCCTGCCCCCTGACGCAAATATCTTGTCCTCGCGTCTCTCACCCGCGCGTGCCCCGCCTCTTCGCCTATCGCGATTTGCGTCCTTCCCATTTCGTTCATCCTTCCCTTCATCCTCTCCCCGTGTGCGCCCGCTCCTCTCTTCCTCCCCTGCAGCTACCTCGCTCCCGGGCGCTGCGCTCGCCTCCAGTGGCGCGACGTGGCGCGCGCCGATAAACGTAACAGCTCCCAAAAGACGCTAAAATCAGAAACAACGCCGGCAGCCGGCCGGCCGGCTCCGGGCCCGGTGCGGGAAAAACGACGGTTATCTGCCCATCTTTGAAAAGCTTCCCCCTGCCCCCGCACCGCCCCACACCCGTCCCCTGGCCTGCTCGTGCCGACTCCTCGTGTTATCCTCCTAGCGTCTTTTGCTATCCCGTTCGTGTTGCGCACAAGCCGTCTGACTTCGGACTACCTTCATCTGCGCCAGTTCGTCTCTTCTCTCTTTGGGCCGCTGATCTGGGCTCTTCTGTTTTCCCCCTTATCTCTTCACTTCTCCACCCAATTAGTTTAGCCAATCGATATTAACCATGCAGAATAGTCTCTGTGTCTATCATTATGATGGCATGTTCTACGTTTCTTAACAGTGGCAAACCAGTGTTAATACACAATATTTATATTATTTTACACAATATCGATAATTAAATTTATTTTTCCAGTTCTTTATTTATCAAATTTCATACACTTTAGGAGAATATTTATGAATTTGGTGAATGAAATACATTGTTTGTACAAGTCGTTTCGGCTATGGTCTTACATTAACTTAACTTCAATTCGCGTTAAATAAAATACATTATTTGCAATCAAGTGTCTCAGCACTGGCCTAACGCGGGTGCTAGATAGCTCAACAGATCATTCTATAAATGAGGTGGTGATTTAGTGAATTATTGCAATACCGAATGATGTGAATTACAAAATGAGCCACGAAAAATGGCTTCGCGTTGATTTCCCCTCGTCACATCCAATTGAAATGTGAATTAATTGGTCGCGAAACAAAGGTATACTCTTAAGTGCGTTACGGTGTGGCAAACAGTTTTTGGCAACGGGTGCTATTTCTCCTGGGAAAATTCGAATCAGTGTGTCTGTACCATTTATATTGTTCTAATCAATCGCTCGAATTTGTTTCGCCTCTTGTAAACATTATTGAGTTCACTATCACACATTTTATATATTTGAAAAACTATTGCGAATTGACTGAAATACTTTCGGCTTTTGTAATCTTGTTTAGGTTTAAAAGTTCACTCCTTTATTTAAAAAAATTCTCCCGTGAAAATTAAAAAACGTTACTGTTCTATATTAACATTACTACGTTTTCCTCTTGCCTTTGAATGAACAAGTGTGTGAAGTTTATGGATTGTCTTATCTTGCTGAAAATACACCAAAATTTTTAGTTATTTCAATCATAACAAAATATATATTTATTTTAAAAATGTGTTAAAATGATCAGGTATTTAAAAACTCATTCGATTTAAATCATGTTTTAAATCTGTGATATAAATCGACATCCTAATCGAGAAAGTTCTTGAGCAGCGTGCGTACTATTTTTTGAAAACCATTTTCTGTGGGATTGTTTTTTTTACCTGCATTTTTCTACCTGCAAACAGCATTTTTCTACCTGCAGCTCACTAGTGTTACATTAATTTACATTTTAATGTAATCAGTGCATCTTAATTAAGATATTTCTGTATCTTGTGCTTGCTCGAAACGAGTAGGATGTAATAGAGTAATTTTTAAAAGTAGAAAGTGTATTAGTTCCATTAGTTGGTGATATTTATTTAAGGTAATACTGGATTAAAGTGATACGGTGGCGTACCGGTGGCGTACCGTTTGGGATTACAGCTCCCCCTTCTCCGGAGCCGATGCGTTATTTTGCTCATACGATCGATGTAAATGTTAATAATATTTATTTATCATTTTTATTCCTTGTTGAACCACAATGAGTATGTACATAGTGGTTAAAATGTGGGTAGCCTATATTGGCTGCCAAAACGAAATGAAAATACGTTACTAATTCTTTCTGTAAAATGTCGCTTTGTAGTTTGTATCTTCAACTTTTTTAACGTAACAATTTTAACACAAAATATCGACAATACAGTACCAATCAATATCTCATTTGACTTTATTATTCAGTATTTCACTTGAATACTTAATAATTAACTATACGTTAATAATTAAAAGTTGCGTGCAAATTCAGCATAACTCCAAACTCATTATAAGAATACCTCTGTACACTACATCTGTAGCCTCAATAATTCTTGGTTGTTCCACTGTTAGTATGTATTCATTTTATTCTTAATTTCTCGAACAGTACTGGTGTCCATAAACGTAAATTGCAGTAGCACCTGGAAAGTCCAATTTGTTTTGCGATCTCCGCCAGCGCTCTTGAATTGTGGGAGCCCTTGTCATGCCATTGTTCAAGTCGAGGATTTTCATGAAGCGTTCGGGTGTGACTCAGACACCTAGAGTGGACTTTTAATTCGGAGCCCCCTCTAAGCCCTAGCCTGTTGTTACTAATTGCTTCCTCTTACGCATATATTGGAAACATTTCCAAATACCTTTTAACATCAGCAGGTGCTTCTGTCGGTCCGTTCTAGAGTGTACGTCGATTTTAATTAATTGTCATGCTAGAACAATTTGAGGAATTTTCTGCCGTTGTAATGAAGCGTGACTGGAGCCAGAGCACTTTATTTCCCGATAAAACAAGTGTCGCGTCCTGGCGTAATCCTACAAGCAAACACGTCTCTTCATTAATTAAAACATTAAAGTACTTTAAATGGGAACGCGAGGAGAAATTCAACCGTGACGATAAACTAAAAATGCTATCACATAAATATAATTTTCCGCGTGGCGTAACGACATAACATATTGACATCATATATTTGCATGGCATATTGACGTTCGAGTCATCTGTGTATTATTAACCGACAATGTTGAAAAGAAGGAAGGCATTCATTATCTTTCGGTATAGTATTGCTTTGCATAAAATATATTCGGAACAAAAATATCCTGAAAAGCATTTGTACTGGAGATGTACCGTAGAGAAATGAATGGGAACACGGCGTTTGTTTCTCGCAGCGAAGGTGTCCTAGAGTAGGCAACGGTAAACTGATACCACGTATTGAATCATATTACGGGTGACGCGCGTGTCCTCAAAAATCATCCACAGTCACCAATACTAAACCTGTGGCGACCTCTCGCTTTACGATGGAAGGGATATGAATCAGCAGCAGTCTGGCATAGGTAAGGATACAGCGTCATTCAAAATTTCAGCTCATTCGCACTGAAAGTTTTTGTTCTACGGGGTTCACCTACTCGATTTGTTCGCATTCCAAACTGTTAGTTAACAGCCCGTGTTCATGAAACTTGCATTGTCTGTGGTGACATACGAATACGATGCAACGTCTCTGAGCAGTATCGCTCGAACTTGGAACAGGCAATAACTAGCGTATGGTATGAGGCAACACGCGGCTTGTAGATGCGAATCTCCACCTGCTTTCCCCCACGTTCCATTGGACGCGCCTACCGTACACCCGCCTTCAACGCGAGTATATCATCCGCCGCTATTATTCGGCTCCCGCCCCCGCCCCCGCCGCCCCCGGGCCAGGGACCACGTCCGCTCTGCTTCGGCCGGCGGAAAAGCTCGGCTGGCAGGTCAAAGCGCCGCGCGCGGCCAGAGATCAAACCCGAGCCGTCCAGAGCGGCGGGGGACCGAGCGAGGAGGGCCCGCGCAGCGCCCCCTGGCCCCGCCCCCTGCCCCCCGCCCCCCCTCTTCCGAGCCCCGCGCCGCATCTTCTCTGCTCTCCCCGAACCTCTTTTTACGGGCTCCACGCATTTCTTTTTCTTCCCGCCCCGCTCAAACAGCCTACGCCTCAACATCAAACAAAACTCCAACTTTTGCCACTTTCCTTCGCAACTCCGTACTACCTTCTCCCGCGTTTGGCCTCAATCTCCTCACCCAGGTTTCGACTCCCCTCCCCTCACTTGGCATCACATCCCTTCTTCGGTCTCACCTCTTCCCGCTTCGGCTTCGCCACTTCTGCTTCGCCTTGCCTCTCCCTGTTCGCCTCGCCGCTCCCATTAGCACCCCGTCTCGTTTACGCCCGACCACACCTCTTTCCCCGAATCTTAGTGTCGCCTCGCCTCTTCCCTCCGACCCCGCTTCGCCCTCATCCGATCTTCCCAACTCGCCTTGATGTTGGAACACCGCCACGCTGCCCCACTCCAGCCGCGCTCCACCTCCCCGCCGGGCTTTCGCTGCAGCGGGCCCGGACCCCGCCCCAGGTAGAGGAAGGGAGGCGGACGAAGCGAGCGGGGGTGTGGAGGAGGGGCGATGGACTCAAAGTTGGCCGTCCCGAGCATACGCCACACTCACACATCGGGCGCGCGCTCCGGCGCTGCCGCTCCCACATGCGCCGCCGCCGCCGCCCCGCCGCCTTGCACTGCTGAGCGACGCGCGAGCGCGCGTGGCCTCAGGCCCCTCGCCTCCCGGCCGGGTCACCACCCGCCGCCCAACGCCCTATCGAAGCCCGTGTTTTGCCGACCGGCCGCAGGTTGGGTGAACACAAAACGCCAACCCGGCCTCGCTTTCCCGACGCGCGGCCGCTCGGCTCGCGCTCTTTCCCATGCAAAAACTGCGCTCGCCGCCCGCCCGCCGCCGAAGGCCGGAGGCCCTCACACCCGCCTTGTAGTCGCTTTCGCTGCCGCCCCTTCGCCTGCCCTTCGCACCCGCCCCGCCCCCGAAACCATCCCCACCCCTCGCCGCTATCGCCCTTCACGCTCGCGCTCTCCACTCGCCCTTCTCCACTCGCCCCCTCAACTCACCCCCTGACTCGCCCCCTCACTTCACTCCCTCACTCGCCCCCTCACTCGCCCCCTCACTCGCCCCTCCACTCGCCCCTCACTCGCTCCCTCACTCGCCCCCCTCACTCCGCCCCCCTCACTCGCCCCCCTCACTCGCCCCCCACTCGGCCCCCGCCACTCGCCCCCCTCCACTCGCCCCCTCACTCGCCCCCCTCACTCGCCCCCTCACTCCGCCCCCTCACTCCCGCCCCCTCACTCGCCCCCTCACTCGGCCCCCCTCACTCGCCCCCTCACTCGCCCCCTCACTCGCCCCTCACTCGCCCCCTCACTCGCCTCCCTCACTCCGCCCCTCACTCGCCCCCTCACTCGCCCCCCTCACCTCGCACCCCCACTCGCCCCCTCACTCGCCCCCTCACTCGCTCCCCTCACTCGCCCCCCTCACTCGCCCACTCACCTCGCCCCTCTCACTTCGCCCTCTCACTCGCCCCCTCACTCGCCCCCTCACTCGCCCCCATCACTCGCCCCCCACTTCGCCCCCCTCACTCGCCCCCTCACTCGCCCCCTCACTCGCCCCTCACTCGCCCCTCCACTCGCCCCTTTACTCGCCCGCACTCGCCCCTCACTCGCCCCCTCACTCGCCCTCTCACTCGCCCTCTCACTACGCCCTCTCACTCGCCCCTTTCAAAAAAAAAAAAAACTCGCCCTCTCCACTCGCCCTTCTCACTCGCCCTCTCACTTCCGCCCTTCTCACTCGCCCTCTCACTCACTCTATCATTCGCCCCCTCACCTCGCTCCTTCATCACCTTTTTCGCTCACCCTCTCACACATCTTCTTCCATACCTTATTGCCTCTCGCAGGCTCGCCGTCGGTCGTCCCCTGGCGTTCGCCTTTGCTCTTCTTCTTCACGACACGATGCCTACTTCGCACTCCCCGCGTGTCTTCGCACTCCCGAGCACTCAGTCGCCTTCTACGAGGCTACCCTGTATTCCATTTGTTCCGGTAAAGCTAAGGATGCGACGTTTTTAATTTTAAAACAAAAAATCGATTATTTTATACGATTAATTGAATTATTTTTATACGTATTTACAATTTGTTTAGAAACCTAGGTCCGATTGAGGTGCTGGGCTGATGGGAGCAAAGAATTCTACTGTTCGGCTGCTCTGACCGCCGGAAGTTTCCTGAGGTTTCACCAATCAGTACGGAGGAAACGCCGCTTCGCGAGATATTTCCTTTCTCCATCATCGCCCCTTCTCATGTCTTTAGACACACAAACGCACTTTACATTTGCACTATTAGTATCTCCATTATGCCGCTTGGAGAATCAGTCGGCGAGCTTTGAACTTTTCCGGTTGGGTGGAAGGCCCAACTGGGGAAGGATACCTAGCGTGGTTAAACATCGCAAGCTTAACGTATGAAGATGGCACCGGATCTCACGTTTTAGCGGCGGGAGGAACATCACACCACCATTTTTCCTGCTATTAACATTGCCAACTACCACACGGAGACTTCATGAATGAAGTACCTTGACGCACCCAGAAATATTGAAATAACTCACTCGACACAAAGCTGGTGGATCCTCACCACTTCCCGGCCCCGTGCCTGCCTCTCCCACCTCCCTTTCCGCCCCGCCGTTCTGGGCCCTGTCGTTGTTTACGCCTCCAACGCCCACAACCCCTCGTCTCCATTCCAGTCTCCCTTCCAGTCCCCCGCCGTTATTCCCGTTCGGTGTATGGCCATCTCAACCACTGCCGCTCTGCAACCCAGTCTCTTTCTCGCAAGCTTAATTCCTTGTTCCCGCCGCTTTGCCGCCCTCGTCCCGCTCTCCGCTCCCCCCACCCCTCCTTGCGACTCCCTCCGAAAGGCCAAGGCGAAGCGGGGGACGCCAAAAACAACGCCTCTGCGGCCCCCGGCCCGCCCCCCGCCCGGGGCCCCCGCCCGGGGGCCCGGCCCCGCCCGCGCCTTCCGCCCCCCCGCCCCTTTCCCCCGCCCCCCTTCCCCGGGCCCCCGCCCCTTCCCACCCCCGGGCCGACGGGCAATTTCTTTCTTTCTTCTG
>BOPP01000050.1:302062-330255 GCA_017312745.1 Gryllus bimaculatus | reverse complement strand
CCGGGGCTGAATTCGGGGCCGCGATTTCCTCGAAGCGTTTTCTTTCGCTGCCTCCTTTCGCAGGCCATCGATTTTCCCCGGGAGAGGGAAAGGGAAAGAAAACTGTAGGTACTTTAAACGATTTACCGCGATTGACAAGGGCTCTATTTTTGTTGTGCACTGAAGGATTCTTTCCAAATTTTGAAGCTATTGTTTGGACGATTTAAATTCTTTAAGAAACTTTGAAAACGTTATAACCGTTATAAACGTTATAACCGCAAAACGTTAGGAACATTTCTGGAAGATCATTGTAAATGCTTCAGTCTTCTCTCGTTTACGTTTTCAAGTCTTGAGGTTTTGAATCGTCATCATATTTCTTATAATTTTTTCGTGTATCATGAGAAGTGGATTCTGAGGAGAAAGATTTGAGGGAAGAGAGTACTATATCCGCGAACGGATGTTTCACGACATGTAAATAAGATAAGAAATATATTAGAACACAAACAAGAAAAAGAGAAAAAGTATATGGAAGAAAATGTTAGAAGAATGTTAATCAAAGGGAGAATATTTGCTTCTCTTCTAGAATATTTAGTTTTTATCACGTCAAATTTTTAACTTGTAATAACGGTTTACCAGATATTGTAATAACGGTTTACGTTCCCTTCTCCCAAATTTTTAACTTGTAATAACGGTTTACCAGATATTGTAATAACGGTTTACGTTCCCTTCTCCCTCAAAGTAAAGAAAATTGTTAAAATGAACCAGAATGGAAATTATGCATATTTGTTTTATTCGATCTGGATTTTTAATTTACCGTGCGTATGTGTATTAAGTTTCCTGTAATTTATATTTTCTTATGCATACAATAGGCAATGTCATTACCTCTGAATGCTCGAACGAATTATATTTGTTCGCTTGTATAATATCTTTGTAAATTAATTGCCTTTTAAAGAAAATATATAATTATTCATGAACGAAACCGGAGGAAAACAATGCCAGAAGTTGGAAAGGTTGGAGATACTGAATATTTACAAGGTGTGTATATTAAATAACTTCTCTTTAAATATTAAAAAAATATATTTATACTAAAATTAGTGTATGATGCGACCTTTTTATCTTGCAAGCAAGTTGAGTAGAGTAGCAAATAAAGTTACATGTAACTACGTTGTTGAAGATTAATTTTAAATATTAGTAGTAAAACTACTTCACCTCGCAATTGCTTTCTGAAGATTTTGGATCTGAACCAAACCGCTAATTGTAAGACTTTTTGACTAACACTGATTGAATCATCTCTGCTTATCAACACGTTGCCAAAATTATGACCTGTGAGCCAGCGATAGAGTGAATACAAACGAAGTCACCTGTGTAAAAAAGTCACATATTACTTAAAATCTATCTGATTTAGAAAAAAATCGTCTTATTTCGAGGCGATGGACTTTCGAACTCGACGTACGACTATTGACCTTCGTTAGACTATTTTTGGACCATCACAGGCAACGACATTCTACCATTAATTGCTATAAAAGTCCATCTATAATTCTAAATTTGAAAAAAGAAACGAATTAGTGTGCACGTAATTGGTCGAACTGTAAGTTTGGATTTAGATTTATTTAATAAAAAAAAAAACAGTGAAAACTGTATGTGACGAATGGTGGAGAAGATCATCTGCGCACGTTTTCTTGAGTTCCAGATTCCCTTCCCATCATTTTAACTACAAATAGTTTACGGATGAGTAAAAGTTAACAATAAATAAATATAAAATTTAAAAAGTGCAATATTAGCAACTGAAAAACTAGAAATTTTCATTCCCGGGTTAAAGAAAACGTGTTTGCATCGGTAAACGAATTACAAGAATGATTTTGCTAACAAAATAGTAACTCGCCCTTACCTGTACTCGCGTCGTGAAGCTACATTTACGTCCAGAAGCAAAACAAGTGGCCATCCCAGCATTTACTCAATGCATCAGGGACATTGAACGAAAACCTCAGCGAGATGGGGGTTATTGACCCGGAAATTGAAGGGCATTATTAATTACAAGCATATTAAGTATTTAAAAAAAGAATACATATGTAAACTAATTTAGAATAGATCATTGTTTCCTTAAAATAAACATTAATTTTCTTTTAAATGATCAGTAGTAGGTATCAGAAGTGGTAGGTAATTCAAGTGATAGAAGAACAAGCACCTATAATTAAAACTTGCTGATCTAATACTCAGCGTTGACATGAGCACATACGCAAATATCCCTAATAGCTCAAACCATTCAATAATGGCTAATTCTGTTTGTTTGTTTTTTAACCAAAAATATTTTAGCGATATTCTTTTAACATACTCCTTGGTGACCATTCCTCCAATCACCTTTTTAAACACATATTTGCACTGTACATAATAAAACACTGCTACGAACAGTGATAAAATTCCGTTGCAGCATTCACAATAGAAAAAAGTGAACGTGAGCCTTTTTGGCCCGCAATTGTCAGGAGTCCTGTGAAAGGCAAAGTACTTGAAACGACAGGAGAAGCTACAGCTGTGATTAAGATTCCTCCGGAGGCGGAGAGGGCGTGACCGGGAGAATGCCTGGAGTTGTACAGGAGATTCGAAGATTACGCGCAAGACGGAGTGGCCCTGGCGACCATGGCGTGCCAAATGATCACATGAATAATGCAGCCGCCAGGCGGCGCGCGCGCTGCACGGTGTGTCGCCCTTGTAAACGGACGTGAACGGACGTGTGAGCCGCGGGAAGGCCGAGTTGTATAGGAGCGCCCAGTTGGACTCTCGCCGGAATCCGGCCGTACAGCTCTATTCGCTCTCTCCATTCCGAATGAAAGCGCGTTAATATACTTTTCTTTTCTTTTTTTTGTTGACAATGGCAACGAAACGATCGATCATTCTAATAATTGCCTTTTCGTGTTGTGTTTTTAGCTCGCTGGCTCGGCCGCAGTCTCAAATTGAGGAATCATGTGAGAAAATTCAATCAAGTTTAGAATTCAAGGAACCGATGCAAAGTATATGATAAATTTCTATTGTTTATAAAAGTTCACTAGACATTCTTGACATAAATTACAGAAAAGTGTCAAACAACGTATTATGAAGGAAGAATGTATACGATATATTTTAAAGCTAATAAATGTCTATAAATGAATTATAAACTTAACTCTGACATATGACATAGAAATATAAACTTAATTATTAACGAAAGAATTGAGCTATCCCATAGTGCTCCAACCTTTAGAACAGTTTCCAATGTGTATTGTAATATATCAGTACTTTCATACAATTATTAACATTAATTGTAAGTATTAAGTGTTATTATTATTATTATTATTATTATTATTTTCGTTAGAAGATTTGTGATATTATTATTATTATTATTTTGTTATTGTTATTAATATTTTTGTTTATACTGATCTACCGATGAGGATGTTGGTAATGAATTAGTAATGCAGTTTACTTAAATATTTATTTTCATTTCAATCAGCTGTTATTGATGGCATTCCCGTCATAATCAAGTCTGTCAAAATCTTGCATTTATTATTTGTTTATGTAAATATCATTCTTATTATTTTACTTTTCGTTGCGTAATCCGAACATTTACGACTATCAAAGAACCGATTAACATAATACTCCGTAAAATATTAAAGTAAACTTTTATGTAGTTGATAATTCCGTAATTAGAAATTCTCATCTAGTGCTATAATGGTTGCATCTCGTTTGATCGTAATCGCCAAAGGCAGAGAGACACTAACATCACACGGAACGTACATATGTTGCTGTCTCGACAGCATTGGTAATCATTTATTCCTTAAGACGGATTAGCCATAGTCATGTTTAGGTCGAAGATGTGGGATCTAAGAACGTGTGCCGCAAAGGGAATAACCACGTCATTGGAAATGTCAAGGTGTTTGGAGCCAAACAGAATAGGTAATGTCGTTAAACGATCGTAGTTGCGAATATTGTCTGTAACTGGAGACATATATGACGTGCTTCATTCGGTATACAATGTTTTCACTACTCATTTTTGATTTCCGTTCCGGCACCATTCCGGCTCTCATATGCCTTCATGCATACCTATGTTTTACTTACACCTTCCTATTGTTTACATGAACTACATATTTTGACTCTTCTGTCTCTATCTGCTTTTCTAGAACCTGTGTGTAATTCACAATTTGCGTCTTACAATGACCCGAGTTTTGTAAATGAGTTTGTCAAATGAAAATTGCGATTGTCAACTCAAAATTCTGTGGCGTCACAGACACGCACAATCGCGGCAGCGCATTGGCGGCGCTCGTGTGAAGACCGCCAAGTAAACCAATGCTTAGCTAGCAGGAGCGCTGCTATGTGGCTCCGTGTGAAGGCGCTTGTTCTGCGAAGGCTGTTGCTTAGTGGCCGGTGGCGCGTTGTGTTGCAGGCCCGTCGACGGCGCTGCCGATGAACCCGCTGCTGACGGCGCTGATCGCGACGGCGGCGGCGCTGCTGGCTGCCGTGTGCGCGGCGCTGGTGGCCCTGTACCGCCGTCACCAGCACCACCGCCGGCCCGCGCCGCGCGCCAAACGCCAAGCTTGGCGGCGGGCCGCGGCGGCCCGGCGGCGGCGGGGTGGCGGCGGCGGGCGGCGGCGGCGCGGGGCGGCGGCGGCGCCGGCGGCCGGGGGCGGCGGGCCGCTGGCGGCGGCGGCGCCGGGGGCGGCGGCGGCGGGCGGCGCGCGGCGCAGGGCTCGGCACGCCCGGCCTGCCCCACGCGGGCGGCGGCGGGCCCGCGGGAAGACGCGGCCGACGCCGTGGGGCCCGGCGCCGTGCGCCCTCGGGCTGCCCCCCGGCGCCCGCCTGCTCGGCGCCCCGCGGCCCGGCGCCGCCGCGCCGCCAGCCCGCAGGACCCTGCGCCCGCGCCCGCCCGAGGACGCCGACCCCGACGTCATCCCCAACAAATACGGTGAGCCCCACTCTGCTACTAGGACAGTGGCCAGCGCCTTGCCCCTACCCCTTGTGACGTAATAAATAATAAAAAATAAGCATTGCGCTTAAACCTTGTTTCTATTTTTTCTACTCCCATTGTATAGTACCGTCATTTCATGGCTGCCACCCGTTGCATACTGAGACTCATTACGACACAGACTTCATTATGATACAGGTTCTCGACCAGTCACAAAGAAGTTTACAAACAAAGTTCTGACACTTAATTAATCATTGAGAATCGTTCTAGTAAATGTTTCGTTCGATTGTGTTCATTAAAATTGGATTTAATAGTAAATTATTCTTGGAAGTTTTAATTTTTTTATTAGTATTATTTTTTTATTTATGTAATAATAACATATATTTAATTTATGAAATATTATTTCAAATAAATTGGTTCGTAATTTCACTTTGATATTATTTGACTAGCGCAGTGGTAAACAAAACTCACCTGCGGCTGGGTAGAGTAGAGAGCTGTCAGCTAGGTGTCTTTGGCTGAATCCTGCATGCCACGAAAGGATTCGAAGTAAAACATTTAACTTACAAATGTTACCATAAGTCGTAGAAAACGTATCGTAAGAAACTCGATGTAACGGGTTCCTCGTTTGTATCGTAATACCACACTCGTGCATTAATGCGCATCATTACATCATCGTTTCGTAATGTACTATTTGTTTCACATTTTAGACTACTCACTGTGAGGTTGCAGGTAATCTGCGCACGTCAGGTCGCAAACTCCGACGCCTATACCGACGTCGACGTCATCTCTACTTTTAAGGTCACCCTCCACTCATTCTCGAATTGCCTGTGGTCTCTCTTTTTCCCCACATTTGTGACAATAGGCCGTTTCATCAGGGTATTGGGAAGTGAATGTGTTGTCGTTACCACGGTGTGGAGACTGTAGAGAGGGGATGTAATACAGCTAAATAAATTACCTCCATTACAGTACTACCATTCGTACCGTTCGACATCACGTGGGCTACCGTGAGAAATTTGCACAAAATTGCCACTCCCTTAGTTTGGGCCGATATATAACGTAGTATGTAACATATTACGACAAACCATTAGAATCTAAAGTCTACAAATCTATAATCTGTGTAAAAGTAAGCAAAAAAATGCCCAGCCCATGTGATGTGATTGAGTATTAATATTGCATCAGAAATTTTAGAGACGTAAGCTCCCTACTTCGACTGTTTAAGCTACTAACGGCCAGCACGCTCGAATTGTTGCTAATCACGGAGGGCCGGCGGCTGCTGTCATGACTGTCCTGCAAATGTAGGTCAGGTGGGGTGTAAGATGTGCAGTTCATAACGCCGACTAATTCTATTTGCCAGTCGTGTTACGTGAGCGCCGGGAAATGATAAAGGGATCACATCACGTTCCGTTCCATTGTCGGAGATCTCGAAATGTCTGGTGCTGCAGTACCGGGAGCGATGGCATAAATGGGAAATTATTTAGAAAGAGGTAAAAAGAAAAATCTGTTAATTGTGATGAATTAAAAACTGGTTTCTTGTTTCCACATATAAATAAAGAAAGAAATACACTTATAAGGGCATTAAGTCGTTTTCACAGTTACTCGGAATTATCGAAATTTTCAAATTTTTTTCCGGGTCTTCCTACATCTACAAAATTGAAGATAGAGATTTTCCTTCAAATGAAATAGGTTTTTCATAATTAGTTCTTTCATTAAGGTCAGGTACATTTTTTAAAAACTTTTAGTGCTTTTCGCGCAATATTGTGTGCAGTATGTGCAATTTTAAAAAATTATAAAAACAAAATTTTCTCAAAAGCGGCCCCAAATTTTCTTTAATATGAACTCTTTAAAATGAACTGATTTTTCGACACCACTTAGCGTAAAATTCTTTGTGTAATAGTGACAAACTAGGTTATAATAGGAAAGATATGTACTTTAAAATGTTTGCCCTTTGCCATGTGACAAACATAACTGTCCGCGAAAAAATTGAACAATCGCAACAAAACTGAATGAATAGCAATGGGTTTGTGTAAGCATCAGAACTTTTTTATAATCTGCAAAGCATTCATTTAAAGTTTGCATTGTGAGGGGTTGGCGAAGTGTAATTGTACGTAAAAAAGAACAGAATTTGAAAGGTTGAACGAAGAGGACTGGCTGTCTGCATTTATACAGTCCTTTCTGCGTCTTCCAATCCGTTCCAAACGCTATTCTACCTGACTCATAAATTCATAGAACCGCTGAGAATCGCGCGAAGCTATTCCTTTTCCATTTGTCACCGTAGATATATAACTTCCGAGAGAGACGTATTCTTTGTTCCTCAATTGAACGAAAATCATGTTAAAAATACTTCTAGTGCTAAAATACAGCGTTACAATTCTCATGAGAATAAAAAATTTAAATAAGGTTTCAACATGACATCGCAGACCGTTGCCTTGTTCGAGCGAAGTTAAACATCGGCTGTTGAAGGCACATGGGGAAGGCGGGGGGAGGGGGGGGGGGCGTTTTCAAAGATCCCTTCCGACGCGCTTGCCACGTTGTGCATGGGGCTGCAGGGAACATAGCTCCCTCAGCACGAACTGGCGGCAACGTGTCGGAACAGGTGACGCAAGCCCCGAGACGCCGCCCAGGTTTGGCGGGGGCAGCGGGGATTCGGAGGGAGCGGGGAGAGCCCAGCCACGGCCCGAGACGGAGGAAGGGCAGAGCGGGGAAAAGGGAGGACAGGCCAGGAAGGGGAGAAGATAAACGGGACGGTGACATCGAATGGGGCGGGGACTACAGGACGACGGCGCGGGGCGCAAGAAACGTCTAGAGACGAACGAGAGGGTTTCGACAGGACGGAGCCTGCGACACAGGATTGGGACAGTACGGGCGGGGACGACACGAAATGGATTCGGGATAGCAACATGGACGGCGCGAGGAAAGATAGATTGAGGAGAGGAGCCAGAAGCAGGGGGTCAGGGGCGGAGGAGCACAGGGCAGATGAGACAGCTGGGAGTTGAGCGGGGCGGGGCGGGGGAGGGGGCGGGGCCGAGTGGAGAGGGAAGGAAACTGGAACGGAGGCGGATATAACGACGCCGCAGTTAGGGCAGTATCGCTCAGTAGCAAGTAGATCAGCATCGTGCGGGGCGATGCCGGTTCGGTATTGGCACGGCCTGGGACAGGATATCCGAAACACTAATTTCCTTGATCCCCTTACATTTCTTATATACTTTGCTCAAATCCTTGTAATTCGTCACTATTCAGTCTTTTCCTAGCGTGAGAACTAAATAAAATGTCTGATAAAACCGTGATATTCATCTAGGGTTCAAATTTCCAAATTCCTCGTTATGTTTTTTTGAATTATTCCGAAATGACCCTGTCCAAGGAAGGAAAGTGTGATCAGATGAAAACGGGCATTACACCATGTTGTTCCTGTTCTAATCCATGCTCTCATTCTTAAAATGCCTTAAATTCTATTTCTGCGGGGAATATGTTTACTACCGCAGCAACACTAGTATCAGCTGATCAGTAACGGAAAAGTTTAAAATTCCAGCAACATAAAAAATTTGGTTTGCACAACCATCAGTCTGGACATAATTCAAAATGAAAAAAGCACATGTTTTACGTAAGGATAGAATTTAATTTTGAAATATTTTATGTATACAGAATGATAGAGCGCATACGAAACAACGAAAGGATGTCACACTCATTTTTGGTCACGAGGGAACATAATACGATGTGAAAGGACACTCCTCATATATTAACAAATATTTCTAACGTGGATCTAATATAAGCTGCTCAAAAGTAAGTTCAAAATATGCTGTTATTAACCTTCCCCCTCGTTTGTTTATTTAACGCTTCTGGGCATTTTGTCTTCTCCTTGAAAGTGAACGTGCCTAACTTGTTACAACATTTAAGTTGCAATGTTAATGTTATGGCTTCAGGCCGAAATATGTATGTTAGGAGTAGCTCGTTATTTCGGACACTATCCAGGCGATTTGGATAAAGCTGCTTGAATGACGACATACGGATCATTTCTTTCTTCATCCGACTATTTCCCCACAGGGTATAGGAAGGGTAACGTGATTGTTCGAGTGGGAGGCAACTTATGAAATTCTTCACAGACTCAATGTTGTTTTATGAAAATGGCGAAAATCGAAGCCATGTCGTAAATTCCGCAATGCCCAGCAAAGCATTACCTGAGGTACTAATTTGAATATTTTATTCGTAAAACTCATTTGAAAAATATGTTTCTAATGGAAATAGTATAATAATATTACTGAAAAAACACCAGAATTTCAATTAATATAAAAGTGAAGTACAAACAAAAAGGTTCTTACATCAATTCTTACAGTGATGTTGTGTTATGTTTTTGTAAATATCTTAGTAATGTTTATAATATTTATAATAGGTAGTGATGTTAGTAAATATGTATGTATGTTTATGTTAGGCGCTATTATGTAAATAAAAATGTCCTACTGCCATAATAGAACTCGCAACAATTAGCGGACTGGTTCCTGTTTATCATATCTGCCATTTCTCGTTACTGTAACTAACCTAATCACCTCGTGTTGATTAATGTGCCCATCAGCCGGCTTATATGTTCTTGGAAGCTCTAACTGCGGACTTAATTCTCCCATTTTATTTTCTCGTATACGTGCGTATATACGGAGTAATATACGTAGTATAGAGAAAGTTATGTACAGCTGCGTAAAATCGATTTCAAGATTTCAAAGGAAATACACGCTCTCGAGTCCCCTCATTCCGACGTGTTTTTTTTCCTTTTGTTGTTGTTTTTTTAACCGCTGTCTGCCTGTCTGTTCGTTCGTCTGTCGTCTGCGAAAGCCACTAGCACCTAAACCACACGTCAGATTTTTTTCCAAAATGGATATTCCCCGATCGATCTGGCTCGACTCAAGAAGTTGCGATTTTGAAAAACTTTGTTCGTAAATTTGAGAGTACTTTACATCAAACCCTGAGTTTCAAAATTTTATCGAAAACGTGTACAATTTCTTCTAAAAATTTCTTTCAAAATTAGAATAAAATAAATTTATAAAGGTGACATACTTGTAATTTTTGCGATTAACTCTCAATTTTCAAAAAATTCAAAAGTTTGATTTTTCCCCCGTCTTTCTACATCTCCAATATTAAAGTTAGAGACTTTGCATTCAAATAAATTTTTTTGTTCACAATTTGTTCTTTCATTATGGCCCTGCACATTTTTTCGAAAAGTTTAGTAGTTTTAGCGCAATTGCAATATGTACAAATTTCAAACATAACAAAAACCAGATTTTCTCAAAAACAGACGAAATTTTTTTCTTTAAACTTTGAGTAGTGATAGTGCCTAATATACTATATGATATATGATGTACGCCATATTTCTCTATTCTTTGTTGTTGTTTTTTAAATTACAAATATGTAATATTTCGACTTCTCTTACGTCAACTACTCTGCTCATCAGTTCAACATTTTCTTTTAGACTCTTGTCCTCAGTTTAGGGGCAGATAAGTTAACTTGCTCCTTTTTTAGTTGCTCTTGTGGTTTTATCTGAATATATTTTAAATATTCCATAATGAATTCTGGTTCAAAATCAATTTTAATATACCAAGAACGTAGACGTGGACTGGGAAGAGCATTATTGAATTTTCTCCTAACCTACACATATTCTTTAGAGGAAAAATAATGTAACGTCACGGCATATGACCTCAATCTTTCATCATAAGCATCTTTAAGCACACTGCCTGAATTCTAGCTGGCGCGATCTATCAAAGAACAGACATCTGAGGTCAAAACATTTTATAAAATGTCAGCATTTCTCTCAAGAAGCAACTTCTCTCGCACTTAAGTGTCAATGATCGGTCTTCATCTTTTTTCCTGGCGCTCCACTTTCTGCTGTAACACTTTTATTTTGTACTTAACACTTCACAATTTTTCATTCTATGTATTACGTTCCTCAATTAATTTTCTCTTGTGTGGGGATACTTGTGGGGCTCGACGAGCACTATATGATCAAGCCTGATTATAGCTGTCGAGGCCTCTAAATTGCAGACACCTGTTTCGTATTCTAATGATTTTCTTTGTTTAGGCTCTTTTCGTAGTATATTCACATTTTTTTAAGATGTGGAGAATGTCTAGGAAAAATGCTCGGTTCTTCTGTTCTGGCCGGTGAAGTCAGTATCTTCTGGACGAAAATGTTGTCACCAGACACAGATGTTGGTTGCCAGTTTTCCTTCCTACTAGCTTTAACACATGCTTCATGTAATCTTCTCGCTTTAGAAATCTAATCAAAATTCAAAACAGAACAAAAAGGCATTAGAGGTTAGGTTGAACGTAATCAATCACTCCCCAGGGACATTAATACACACAAACGTATTATTTTACTATGCACTTTAAATTAGTTGCTTCATCATACAATCTTAACATCTGAAATCGTCGATAGTGACTAAAATTTAGTAACTAAACTTCCAATTTCATGAGTGCAGATCACGAAAAGATAGTAACTTGCTGGTGTATTAAAATTCCACTTTCTTTTTCCTTGTGTCGCGAATTCAAAAAATTGCACCAAAACGCGCCTCAAGTATTCACCATCGCGATGGAAGTGATTAAGAAATTCACAAGACACAGCGTAAACAATTCAGAAATAAGAAAAAAGGGAAATCAATTAAACACATACAGCGTAGGCGGTGAACGAATTTGTAGTGACAAAAGGTTTTGGCTTCACCAGTGCCAATGTTACAAGATAGGACTTTGTGAGTCTAGTACTTTGTATATCTATGGGCCAGACCAAATAAATCAGAAAACTAACTAGTCCGAGAAAGGCAGTGCGATTCTGTAGTACCACCAGTTTGATAATGTGAATACTTCGCGAACTCGTCAGATGATTTTATCCATAAAAATTCATGAATTACCACATCTTGTTTTCAAATAGTAAGTGACGAGAAAATGTAAGAAGGTATTTAGAAATCTCCTTCGTTTGCAGTTTTTTGCTACGCATTAAATGTGGCATTCTTACCTAAAGTTTAAAAATATGTTCGTGTTCGTATTTTTTTCTAGTGTAATCTCATAATTAAATTGATGCTTCATATATAATTCACTTTATTATTTATTCATGTATTTTATTTAATACTCTTGTATATACCATTTTTACTACATATCCATGGAACATTTCACCTTAAATCATTTTTGCAATTCAGCGGAAACATTCACTTTTCGTATTCTCCTTGTAACTGCGTTACACAATACCAAGTTTGCGAATAAATACGCGATTCAAACCACAAAAACATTCAAACGATCCGTTAAATGACCCCCTAAAAGCAGTACTAGGTGAGGTATTAAGTCCGGAGCATTTATCCACCTCAAGCTTTTTCGTTTTCTGCGAATTTCTGGGTGGGGCGAACTGACCGCCAAAGTGAGACTTTCACACTGCCTGAAAGCTTTTACTCGGGCCTGTGCGTGCGAGACCGTATAATGAAGGGAGAACGATAGTGAGTACGTACAAATGTAATTCCGGGAATTTTGTTTGTTCCGTGGCGTTTTACTGGCGGTGAATTACGGAGAAATGTACTTTCGACGTATTCAGTGAAAGATAATCTCAAAGGGGAACTTTTGACGTGGAAGCTGACTGAATTCGCAAGGAGATGAAAGATTAATTTACAAGCCACTCTGCGGCAAAACGTGTAACGTGGACGTTTAAATTATTTATATTTTGTTATTTCCTACGTGTGTGCGTAGAAGTCGAGTTTTAGGCCTGAAGTAAAATTGTATTTGTTTTATTTATTATGCGCATTTTATTTTCGCACTGTTTTATTCGTGATGAACGAGTGTTAGATTTTCTGATTGATTTCTTCGTTATGAAAATATTAAATGTCATTAACCACCACGTCGTAAATGTCACTAACCATGCGATAATTAACGATCGCGTTAATTATGTTAACGTTATCTAGAAAATATTTCATCAATATATTTTTTAAAAAGACGGTTCTATACTATATTCGTAATTTATGAACAAGAAGTTCAAGTGTTTTTACATCTGCTAAAATTGTTGTTAATAATTACAAAGTAGACGTTTATACGTTTTATGTATTCCCTAGTCGAGGATCTCTCAGAAAGGCAGAAAACATGTTGGCGAACAGTTTACATCTGTCTTGTAACAAAGTATTCTTCTGTTATGATATCACAAATGCCTCAACACCTTAGTTTTCCGTTTTGATGTATTATGGTTTTCGAAAATCTCTGAACAACTTTCTGAAAGTCAGGAAAAAACTGCCTTCTCAAGAGACCCTGTATAAAATTCGAGCCACGGCTTAGAACATCTGGTCTGTCCGGAACAAAACCGAACGTCTGATAATCTTGGTGTACTGTCTCCGTCAGCTCGTAGCATTCACAGAGTGATATTTTTGTTCAGGTCCATTCACCGTGGGTTCCGAGGCTCAGGCCGATCCCTCGGAATACGGTGAATACGGTGAGTACCCGCAGAAGGTGCATGGCACGTTTTGTCCCAACACCCTATGATCGTTGTGAACGCTGTGTTGCATCATGGAAGTTTTTGCTCTTCGCTCGTTTTCTCATAATCCTGCGCCTGACTGGCAAGTGAGCGATCCCCCACGCATGGTTCTGCCTGTTTTTTTGTATTTCGTAATCTTGTTTTATTTTGTTTTGTAGAAACGATTTTAGATTTTCCTCTGCACGTGATATGTTGTAGCTCAGTGAAATGTTTTAAATTATTCTATATTATGTAATGGATGACTGTGCGTCAATCATAAATACGAAAAAACTATAATCACTTCCAATTTTATATTAATTTTTTTAATAGTTTTGTAATTGATGTTTAGAAACTCTACAGAAACGTATATATCAGTACTATTCTTTATGATTGTACCTCAATACTTTCCGTTTGTTTTGTGGTGTAGAATACATCTTGATTAAACATTACCTCCAAATCCGAAACAACGTCACAGTTCGTTTACGAGATAATTAAATTCAGAAAAATCGACGATTTCGCCAAACTATAGCACTACAGATGTGGGCTTATTTCCATCATAATTCCCATTAGCCCCAGTGTACTTGGTGATGAATGCAGAAAGAACGATGTAAAATGTAAGAGGTGATTTTGTCGAGAGGAGGTTGAAACAAGAAACCGTAAACATTTCCCCTAAATAATTGCTTTGAACAACGGGTTCACGTAAAACGGACGCAAACACATTTGATAAAACCGCGAAAACAACAAGGTCCTATTAGTTGGAATAACATCTTTAGAAACAGACGCATACGCTTTGGCCTTCTCTCCGGCAACGTCCTGTCACGTCTCTAGCTTTCCCGCCTTGCAAAAAGCGCCCTATACTTCACCAATGCACCCACCCACGCACGCGCCGCGGCTCCTCAGCACGTCGAGGCAGACACTATGGATGACTGTGGACCATGCACGGCGCAGGTCGCGCCGCCGCCCCACGTTGTTTGTCGAAGGCGTCGAGATCGACGACGTAACCCCGAGAATTGATGACGTTGTCCGGAGGAAGGATGTACTTTGTTCACAGGTTCAGAGCGTCCCGACGCTCGCCGCCAAGTCGGAAGTCAATGGCCGTGAAAAACGAAGGTGAAAAAGGGGTTTGTATCGAACGCGGTTGCCGCGTCGACCTTTTTTGTATCGACCGCCCAGGACACGTCCCGGATACCACCGGTTTTTCGCGTCGCGGGCTCTGGACAGCTGTTGATGCCCTCTTGCGCCCGAATTTGGTGACTCTTTACTCCGCGTGGTGAATACTGAACGGGTCACAATCACGCGCAAATGTAAAGGTCCGAATTGGCGGAATTACGGTCTTATCATGGTTTAAATGCAATAATAGTAGGCAATGTTTCATGTTGTTACATTTATTTTTAAAGCACATAAACTAAAAATGTATATTTTACTGAAGGAAAGAAAAACTAATTTTTTCAGAACCTCTTGTCAGAAAGTCAAGATTAAAGGGTCGGTGTTGATAAAAATCTGTTAATATTTGTTTAGGGCGATGTTGCAATTATTCATTTATTTTGAAAAATTTTGAAACATAAGGTTTCTAACCTCACTTTTATATACGTTTTCGAACGTGCATACTCTTTCATAAATTTCCATGCTGGAGCGGAGAGGTTGTTCCCGCACATACGAGGTTCTTCTTTAGAGATTCCTCATATGGGACTAAGAGATTCGTTATATAATTATCACTGCGGAAAATGAGATTTACAATTTTTTTATGGAAACATGACAAGGTATTAAAGAAATTATCACGATATCAGAAAATCAAATAGTTTAAGACGTTATATGATTCTCTTCAAATATACATTTCTTAAGAAAAACATTAATTATTATTTTCTTTACTTAAAACCATCATTCCACAACTTTATTAATTTCCGATTTTGTTTCCTTGTTTATGAAGTAAAAATGAATTTTCAACAGAATTTCTCGCAATAGTCAATGTCTCGAGGTAATTCCATAGTAAGATGTATTTCAGAAATGTTAATATAAATAATGCCTGCGATAGTATCACTGACCATATGAGTTGTTTATTTGTATTCCTTTTGTTGTTTTAAGCATTCAGTAATAAAATGTGATGGAAATGGTTGTCTTTAAATATTATTTTCAACCGTTCGTATTATATGAGAAAATAACATTACTTCTTATAAGTACTGTTTATTTTCTTTTTATGTCTTGCTAATATTTGTGGCACACGGTTTGGCTTCATTGTCAAACCTTTCAATTAATTTGAATCAACTTCAATTGCAATCGCTAAAGGCAGAAATGGAGACAAAATACATTTTAATTAAATTTGGCTTATATCAAGATTATTGCCCAACTTACACATAAAGTGGAATACATTCAAAACAATGTCATGTTGTTATTGATAGAACGGTGACAAATGATAAGACAATCAGAGCAATTAAAGATACATAAAATTAGCCGATAAATAGAAATGGAATAGAATACAATAAGTACATACATATAAAATAACATAATGAGATACAACAATAATATATTGCTTCATTACCATTTTTTTAATATGACTATTAGAAAAAATCGAAACTTTTTCATTTCCATGAGAAATATAAATATAAATATTCAAGCATAAATTTAGTATTTGAATCGCAAACAACATAGGTTGTCTGTGATCAAGGACGATTCATTAACGATGCCTAGGTTCAAAGACGACTATAAAATGTAATGAGTTTTTAAATGCACTTTAATGTATCAAATAAAAGAACGAAGATTTGACATAATCAGTTCCCCTCTCTCCAAAGTCGAGTAGTAACTTTCTTATCTTCATTGCCGCTCCAGGTACTTTCCTCCCTTCGTTCTTCCATGCTGGTACGTCGACTGTGGAAGCAAAGTTTGGAGCACCTACCCGAGGACAAGGGCCGAAGTATTTATAACACTTCCTACTTCTTGAGGGCCCGTGACGGGGACCCGCTAGGCTGATGGAGATAGCCCTAAACACAAGAGGTCACGGAGAAAACCTCGGGAACTGCGCTAGTGTTTTATCCGGGCGAGGCGATTTGGCAAGTAGGAGAGCACGTTCTTCACTCTGACCCTTCAAGTTCCTTCGCCGTTAATTCAGAAAAATGTTGGTGTGGTTTTCAGACTATTTTTGAAGAATGAGATTTTTCTTGACGTGTAAGTGAAATATTGCCACGCAAATCCTTCAAGCACAAACGGAATTATTATCATTTCTCGAGGAACGCATAGCAAAAAATATATCAATCCTTCTTCGAAAAACAAAATCTCATTTCGATTGTTTGACTGTGCCGCTGTAATATTTATTTAACGTAAAAGCTCTGTGTGTCGTACTATTGCGCAAATTCTTTTCTGTGCACGTTTTCTTAAATTCTGGGTTTTTGGCAGGATGATCCAATGATGAAGCGACGTTTTTAAGAAAAGAAAATATCACTGTTATCGTAGATCTTGATTAACTATAAATCCATGACCATAACCTGAAAACACTATGTATTTGACGTGAAAAAATTCCATTCATACGCAAAAGTATTTTTTGGGGAATCTCGTAATTTGGAGGAAAAACTGGTGAAAAATAAATTGGTATTTAATATTGAGTTTTACCTTATGTGTTTTTAATTAAGGATGCATTAAATATGTGAGCAAATGGGTGCATAATGGCTGGGGCACAAGTTTTAGCAAACAATTCTAAAATTTATTTAAACCGTCACAATATTGATTTTTGAATTTAACGATTATTTTGGGAATTATGTATAAAGCAGTTTTGGAAAGAAACATAGTGTCTTTTTTAAACGTTTGATGTTGAATTTTATGGCTTAAAACCCTTAGGAAGATCAACCACAATTCTCGAAAAATATTGGTTGAAGACTCTAGCCACTTATACCAGATCATTCTCTTCACTATAATTATCGTTTAAAAAAACATTCCCTGCGAGGTTTCTAGTTGATGCGGTCGTATTTTTACTATATCTCACATTGCTTTGGTTTGTTATTCCAGTTCAAATTTCCCTGGTCGTGTTTCATGATTTTAGTCTGCCCCATGACGTTTCTTGGGAACTTAGTATTTGTATTAAGAAAGTCATACGTTAGATGCCTGGAAATGAAATGAAGAATTTGTTTGGTTTTACATGTTCTGATTCGTGTTTTCCAAGTATTGCTTTTCAGTGAAATGTATAATTTTCTTCTTTTAAGAGAAAAAGGGAATAATAATGTGAAATGAATTCGTCGAAAAATAATTAATTGTAAAGTACTTATTGTTTGTATTAAAAGTATTGTAAACCGAGATTCCTGCAGTAATTATTCTAGGAATAATTTTATTTCACTTTTAATAAACAATCTATGCAGACGTGTATTATTTATTATGTTTCGTATAATGTTCGTTTGCATTTCCTGTAATTGTCAGAATTTGTTCATCTTGCTATCATTGATATTCGAAGCTTTTCATTGCGATTTCATATCTAGTAGTTGATTTTAAAAAGTATTATTTGATCGAATACCGTCTTCGAGTTAAGTGAGATCTGTCTAAGGTACATTTATTTTAATATCCAAACTGAAGGAATTAATTAAATTGAGAAACCATAGATTCAAACAGATCAATGCACATACAGCAATGGATTCAAATGAGACATTGTTGACTTCGTGTTCTATTATCACTAGTTTTTCTCAGAAAGAGGTGTAATTTAGAGCTCACTTAATTGGAAGCCTGTAGATGCAAAGTAAGGTATTTTTGAGTATAGGAAGACCATACAATAGCCTCGACAACATATCTCGAAAATATTCTTAAATTATTACACATTTAATTCCCTCAAGGAGATATAACGCTAACGTAAACCGTTCATAATATTCACACATAAATTATTTACAAATATAATAGTATGTATTTTTTAAAGATCTGTGTTCACCAGCCATTTTGTGGTAGCGTTCATATAAAAAGTTTTATTAGGCATTAAGTATTAGCATTCCCAATTAATCATCTGCGTAGGTAAATCATATTTATTATTTTACTGCTAAATAATATTAGAGCAGAGGAAACTAGTGGTACTAGAATAGCATATACTTGTTCGTTCAAATTGGATCGATTAGAAATTTTATAATATTAAATTTAGTGTCCTTTAATTACTTGAGCCGTTTCTTGAAAATCACTTCACCTGACAAAATACAGGAGATTTTTAACAAATTGTGAAGTACATACTTATATTTTTTGAAAGCTTGTAAGTTTTAGTTAAAAAGTATTTGTGGCATATAATTGCGTGTATTAGGCTTTGTTCTTAAAACATTAAAAATGTTTTGGAATATTTTACTAGAAAATCTTGTTTGTATATTTGTAGAAAGTGTTGAACCAATTTCAAAATTTGTGAAAACTACTTATATTTTTTTCAAAAAGAGTGCATATAATGATTTAAGTATCTAATAAGAGACTCGATTAGGAGACATTTCTAGTTACATTATTTAAAGTGTAGAAAAACAGCACAAAATTTGAACTTAGCAATTTTGGAATTTTCAGTTTTTAAACAGGACATGTAGCACTGATTTATTCAAGCAAAACATTTTTTTAAGAGGTTTATGATATTTTGAAGATACGTTTTTGAAGAGAAAAAAGAAGAGAAAAAGACATAAAGAAAGAAGGAAAGAAAAAAAAGAAGTAAAGGAAAGATTTTTTTCCCTAGAATTACTAGCTAGTACTCCCCAAAATTAAAAGATTCGTTTCAAATTCGCAGAAAATCGACATCGGCAACGTTAATCGAGATGGGAGCGTAGGTTTCCGCGGCCGGAGTCAGTATTTACTAGGCTGTCCGGGTGACGCCGCGTCCATGGCGAAGGTGCTGACGTTTCGATCGCCATTCTGCGACCTTCCTTACGCCCTGAGGAAGGTCGCAGAATGGCGACCGAAACGTCAGCACCTTCGCCATGGACGCGGCGTCACCCGGACAGCCTAGTAAATATTAATCGAGATGTCTTCATACGAGAAAGTATAACTATTAATAGGAATATTTAAAAAAAATATCGTTTCATTTTCAAACTTAATAATTTGAATTGTACAAATTGAAAGTAATATGTAAATTACTCACCGTCTTATTAACGTGTAATTTTTAACGTTAACGTGTAATTTTTTTTTAAACGCATCCCTTCGACTTTCATACTTTCCGGAATCCCCATGGCCCTCTCCCGTTCTGAATCCGTCTCTAGCAGCCGCAGGAGATTGGAGCGCGCTCCTTTAACTGTTTCGTTTTCCGGTGTCCCAATGTCCGGGAATTAAACAGAGCCGTAAACCTGATCGATCCGGAGACTCCACGAAAGGCATCGTAACCCCACGAGACAATGAAATGCACCCGCGCAGGAAGCCTTCGGAGACTTTCGCGGCCTTCTAACGTATCCTATTCCGGATCTACATTTACCCGGCTGCGCAAACGCAAACACGGGTAATACGTCTGGCTTTGGATCTTGTATGTTTGTTCGTTCCCTTCTAGCACTCAAAATACTTGACCGTTTACGATCTGCTTACGTCAGAAATATCCTCGCGGACTCGGGAGTGTCCTAGGTTCGATGTTCTCGTGTCTAATTCCAAATATAATTTTTATTTATATAAAATTATAAATGCGTTTCGGTTGCTAGAGTTTTATTAAGATGTTACACTCACGATGTATCACCGGTGATAAGCGACTAAATGCATTCGCACTCCAATTCCAATTTCGGTATTATGCGAACAAGTGCACCTACGAAGTACACAGCGCTATAGCGATCGTGAAAATAAAAGAAACCAAGTATCGAATCATCATACCTGCTTTAACATGTTTTAACCAATTAATTAGTGTTTTACGATAATCATGACTCAGCGTATTAGAAAGCAATGTGTTAATAGCGCTAACTCCAGCATTTGGTGACGATTTTCACTAGCCCAGAGCCGATGGCGGCCAAGCATCTCAATCCCCAACCCGTACCGTCTTCGGCGTGGGTCGACAAGCAGCAGATCACACCGTTTGCCCGCAAATAAGCCCTTGGCCAGGGCATGCCAATCGAATCGCTCAAATGAGCAGCCGTTGTCAAAGTGATGCACCAATCATTTTCCGACATATTCCCCACCCCTTTCCACACCTTTCTCCGACACCTGAGTAGCCGAACAAACCCATCAGAAAAGAACTGTTCTCGTCGCCATTCCGCTCGTCGTCTGAACGAAGGTGATATGATGAAGATGAAACTTCGAACTTCAAGACTGCAGGCGCTGCCACGCGTCTTCAGATTCACGGCCCTTGTCCAGGCAAGCGTTGCCTGGTGCTGAAGGTGGTCTAGATCAGTATTTTCCAAACTTATCATGCTTGTGAGCAATCATAATGTTTCCAATCCTACTGTGAGCTACCAAGAAAGAAACACATTTTTTTCCAAATCTTAACATTTATTTATTATCTATGAACATACATTTTCATTAAATATGGTACATAATTTAATAAATCTGTAGATAAGAAAATAATTTGAAACGGAATTTCACATTAAAAAACCCAAATATACTTAGTAAGAAATTATAAATGTAAAAACGATTTTTCGTCAGGCACGTTAACCAAGATTGGGCATGACCACGATTTACCGAAAATCGTCCTGAGAGCTCCCAGTAGCTCGCGCTGGACGGTTTGGCGATCACTGGTGAATATTCTTCTGCACGTGGCACAAGCGAGCGAAGAGCTTCTCGAACATTCTCACAAAGCGTTCCATATACTTTGTGGTACTGTTTTAGATTTAGATTTATTCAGTCAAAAAAACAGTAAAAACTGTGTGTGACGTAGGGGGGCAAAACTGTGGAGCGTCATTGTTTGGAACATAAGAAATCCGAAATGTCGTTAATCTGAACACGATACTGGTCAAAATATACCATGATGTGAATAATGTTTGTGAATAGAACCGGCACATTTGTTAAAAGAAATACGTAATAACTTCATTACTTGCATACATTTATTAAATACGTAGATGCAACGTGCGTTATAAATAAGATAATTCAAATTTAATGGTATTTATACAGTTTAAACAAAAACTAATAATAGCAATACAATCATACGATATGTAAAACCGACTTAGAAGGTATTTTCCAGAAACCGTAGATTAGGCACCATAACATTTTTTGTTAACAATGTCTTTTCACGCCTAATACCGAAATTCTCTTTTCCAGTTCATTTACGAGGACCAACAGCGCATTCAACACCGTCAGCATAAATGATTTTATTCAGTCGCTTCACTTCTGTGATCATCAGAGTGAATTACAAACAATTTTAGCAACTTTATTTACGTTAAAGGCATTTGCCGGGCTTCTATTGGTTTATTAAAAAATTCGAAAAAATAATTCGGAAGGCCCAATAAATTCGATGATCCACATTACTTTACCTACTGTAACTGTATGATTCCGACACGAATTCGACAAGAATTATCATAATTCTTCTCTGATGGGTTTCAGAACTAGTAACGCGTTGGCGACAGTGTGGGACTGATGAGAACAATGTATAAAAACAATTAGCGCATTACTTAGATGAGAAATGTAGCTATCTACCATCAACTTAACAAAGTACCTGAGAAGTTCGACTTAGGTTTTCATTGTTTTCCGGGCAAATTCAATCTTTCCTACCAGACGGTACGTATTACTGAGAAAAACGTGTTGTTCACGTAGGTGAGATTGATTGGAGGTCAGCATTCATTCCAGTTCCGAATTGGATATTTAAATTCAGCGGCACCCCGGCTGCTATTATTTACAAATCTCCTCGCTTCTAAATGCGACCGCCAGGGCAAACGTCAGTCCAGCAGGGCGGTCCACATACGTATGCCTGCACGCCACCGGACATCATTGCGCGTCAGAGAAGGGAATGAAAGAGGCGAGAAGGCCGAGCGGTGGGGGGGGGAGGGGAGGATGTTGTGTACCCGTTGCAGTAATTGACGCCAGCCCTTCTCATTTGTGGGGCTTGGCGCGACTGAACTCTGGCGTTCCGCAGATCCAGGTCACAGAAAGGCATCGGTATCAAAGGCAGCACTTCCTCTCTCCAATTAGATGAAGGGAAGCTGTCATTCACTATTTTAAACTCCCGACGTTCGATTATATAAAGGCAGCATTTGTTTATTGGAGGTGGCATTGCGATAACGCATTGGATACGAAGCATATGGAATTGAGAACTAATACCTTAGGAATTAAAGGTATGTCTTAAATATATATAAACAAAGGACGACTCTTAGCATGACACTGACGGAAATATTCATATATTCCACAATTAGATATCCCTACAATAATTTACATGCGCTGTACATATCTATATTAACTCAAGCAATTAAAATTCTTGGGCTGTTACGCTTTTCGATGTAAAGTTGTAAATGTAAAGTTAATAAACTTATAAATTAAAGTTGTAATTGTAAGTTTTTGAGGAGTGTTTATCTCCTGCTGAAGGGTGAAAGTTTGAGGTGAACTAAAAACTGTGATGAAGATTCAGAATGAAGATTATGAAGATTCAAAGATGTCTTCTTATTTCCCAAAACATTCTAATACATTAGCACTCCTGTTTCGAATATTATTTCATTTTCAGGATATTTCGCCTTCAGTTAAATAAAAAATAAAATGTGTGCCCCACATGTTTTAGTAATCGACAAGTGATTTACAAATTCGCAAAAATGCAAAATTCTCAAACTTCTACTCGTATTAATGTTCTGTTTCGTTATTACTTTTTATATTAAATAATGATTACGTTATCCACCAGTAAAAGTTAACATTTTTATTGTTAATAAGCTCATTCTTATGTAATATGTCGTGAAATTTCCGAAAAGCTGAAATATTTTGGAGTACGCATCTGTGTACACGTTAACTAAAAAAAACATTCATATAGAAAACGAAATGTCAATAACTGTAGTAAATGTCATTATGACCCATCTAAATAGTATTTGTTTAATAAATACTTAAGTTATAGAACTAATGCCCGTCGTATTAATTCTCAACTACTAATGAAAATAATTTCAGAGAACACTTCTCAGGCAATAAATTGTTTATTCGGTGCACTAGAATTCTTGATTTATGTACATTGTCATATACGGTAACTGTTAAATAAAAAAATCGTCCAAACTCTCATGACAAATGGAAGTACTTTTTTACGGCAAAATGTATAAGCATTGAGAAAATGTACTGGTTCTAAAATACGACACTAGCCAAGAACGACAAGTAGTTCGACGATTAGTAGGCAATTCGATCTCGAAAATTGGGTCGACAGGTCTTTTTATGAGTTTTGCAGTTTTCAAAGTCGACCAACGCAAGTCACATTTTTGTATTGTCGGCTTTAAAAGAGTCGGCACCATTTTTGTGAGTTACCTGAAAAAATAGATACGATACACTTCGACATTAATCTTACTTTAACCACGCTTTGTTATCCACGACTCCCTTTTTTGTTTGACGGTTGATGCATTGTGCTCCACGTTCACAATTGTTCGTCTCGAACAAAATCGTTGTATGGTATCAAAGAACAAAACATTAGTACTTTATCAAAGAGCAAGTAGTGGACTATATGCTTCAGAGGACAAACTCATAATTGACGGTTTCTGTTTCCATTAGGAGATCAATAATTTATATATGTGAACAGTTGCTGTTTCCACTCTTTGAAGGATAATGACCAGTCGTTCACGTTTGTTCTTATCCCCAACCGCCACGTGTTCACTCAATTGCCTATGCTTCAATTGTAATATTATACCGTAGATTGCACTGCTAATTGGTACGTGTTTGGTTACAGTATACACTACCGTATGTGAATTCCCTCACTCCTGCGACTGCATTACACTTTTCTCTGATGTTACCTAGTACGCAGATTCGGCGCGCATACTCTGTATGTACCGGTATTAGTGGGGGCGGGCGCAAAGGGAATTCAAAGTGGTCATTGAGTGGTGACGAAACGGGTCACTATATAAGCACCGTTTATTGAGGCCACATTAATGACGTGTTTGGTACTGGAAGAGTACACTTCATCAGAACAGCAAACAGTGAGTAAAGTTGTAATGGATACTGCGCTAAAAGGCACATCATAAAATTAGCATTTACACGCGTTTTCGTACTTCAGAGCTTCATTCATATCAATAAGAGGATAATATATCCATATAAATTGTTCCAACAGTTTTCTCCATTACATTTTCTTGCATACTATTGGGAATGATTGCACGTGTATACCTGTGCCTAAGAACCAGCATGGCAATTATATATTTGTCACATGAGTGATAATTTAGTAATTTAGTAAATGCCGATTTAGTAAAATTACAAATTTCATTGCATGTTATCAATTTCTGCTTTCATTTAATTTCTTTCCATTAAAGTATTATCCACTTTCTGCGCCCAATGCATATCCCACACAACAAAAGAATATTTATGCAATTGTTTATAGAGTTTTCAAAATTATTTGATGTTTTGACATTGACATTCACATTCACACATTTTGATTTCAATGACTAGGTACTTCAAAAAAAGTTAATACAAATTTTAAGAGAGGACGAAGACCTTTTTCGTTTTCTTAAATTTGAAGTACCAAAGAAGTTTGCGAAAATTCACAGGCCACACAGACATCTACGGCATCAGTTAACTTTTTATAAATGAGTTAATAACCTTAGTAACTAAAAACCTCCATTTCCAGTATACGTAGTACTGTACTGAAAGAGGAAACAGAGTAATGAGTAATAGAGTACTTAGAGTAATGTTGGCGCGGAACGCGACCCATTCCTGTTAACAAAAACACGTTGCATTTAATATTAATCATATATGACTATTATTCATCCTACTGTACAAAACTCGACGTGCCTTGTCTTTTCAGCAAAATTTCAACAATCTTACTAATAAATTGATAAAACACAAAACAATAAATATATAATACGTCTTTTTTCTTTCTATGTGTTCACCTTTCATTCATTGCCAGTTTTAACTTCTATACATTCCTTGGAGTTCCCATTATTTGTTCCCCTTTCTCCTGTATTTTAAATCATTTTTATTCAATAGCATGTTAGCATTGAAAAGTAGAATTTGCATTCTTGTGTTGGCTTTTATTCGAAACAGAAAAGATCACTAAAGTTAATTAATCAGAGTTACAGCGCAAACAGAATTGTTTTTCTGAGCGCCATCGGATGATTTCCTAACAACAAAATGAAGTAAAATGAAAACAAACAAATCAATTTTAATAATTGTCCTCTCAATAACGTTTTGGAACGAAATCAAACATATTTTTTTCTATTCCTAGGAAATAACATTTTCTTATCGTTTTGAAAATCATGAAATAAAGAACATTGTTTGAATTCAAAAAGTAACGAAATAGAAAATGATATATTATTTTTGTTTCAAAATATAACGTAATAAAAATAACATTTTCTTTGCCATTTTCCGAAGCCGATTTTTTCTTTTACATTTTCCACGTTCTGAAATAAGGGGAGTATGTTCTTTTGTGTTTCATTTGTTTCTGAAGCATTAGTATTTTGCTTTAGTTTCAAAATGTAAGAAATGAACATTTCCGTTCGGGATCGAAACGCAAGGCAATAGAAAATAATTATTTCGTTTCACTCTTCAATGCAACGTGTCTGTTTGCAGAGCGCCGTCCGCTGAAGGGCTTCATGAAGATGTACAAGACGCCGCCCCAGCGGCGCCGGAAAAAGCACGAGGACGAGGAGGCGACGGCGGCAGAGCGAGAGCACCTCAACCACCGCGGCGCCACCCTCAACAGCGTGAGTACTCGCACAGCTAAGGGGGCCTTCACACGCAGCCACTCAGTAGCGTCACCAGAAACGGCAGAGCACTTCCCACATGGACCCCGACGGCCGCACCGCTCGCGCAATTAAGAGGGCATTCACACGGAGCCACGCGGTGACGCCACCGAGAAGCGGCAGAGCACTTCCCACATGGCCACCGACGGCCGCACCACTCGTGCATTTAAGAGAGCCTTCACACGAGGCCACTCGGTGGCGCCACCTCGGTCCGGAAAAGCCTTTCCCAACCAGCCACTGCCGGTCGCCGCCTGTTCAGCATCGTTTGCGATCCAATCGGGAGCTTCGTTACGACTTCAATTTTCGGTATTGGAGCTCTCGATTGGATGACAATGTCCTCCGCTCCCTCCAACACATGATCTTGAAGGGCCACTATGTTTAAATCGTATATCGTGGCGCGAACGCGTTTCTGCGTTGCTGATGGCGGGAGTCCGCCATCGAGCGCCACAGCAGCGCTACAGCAGCGCGTTTCCGCCACTTGTGTGAATACCCCCTTTTAAACAAACGCGTTCCTAGCAACCTCATCACTCGGAAGCGTTGCTGAATGGCGCCCATATCATCGCTTTCTGGAATACTGTTGTTACTCAGTAAACCAAAAATTGTGATTTTAAGGTAAATCTGCACTACCCCCATTGTAAATGTAGAATAACAATCTGTCTCTGACATCTCACCAACTGCCGGTTGTGTCAGATGCATTACTCTGTCATGGAAAGGATTAATTTGTATGGTAATAACAACCAAAAATTTTACGAAATCCATTTTAATAAGTAACAAAACGAAGAAACAGGAACAGCTTTTTGCTGAAACATTGAAAGCAATTTTACTTATAAGCGATTAATGAGTGGTGAATGAAGTTGCCGTTAAATTAAATCGCGTTGTTCTGTACAAAATACTTTTTTTTGTGTTACAATATTATTTTGAAAAATATTGTTTTACAACATAATTATTTTGCAACATAATGACAGATGGTATTAAAAAATTAAAATCGATACATATGTTTATATGCCAGAGAAACATTTTCTGCTGTACCTGTACTCACCATCAAAAACGAAAAAAAGTGATGTTAATGCATTTGTATAGTATAAATATAAATATTTCTGTAACATGTACTGTTGCTGTCAGCTTGTTGAAGCTGAAGCATTCTTCATTCAAACACCTGTGAGCGAAATCAGGGAAGGCAAAGGAAACTAATTTCCCTGTGTGTTATAGAAAGTATAATGAAGTTCATTAATCTAATTCAAACCGTAATTTCCCAACAGCCCAATAGAATGTTGTTGTTTGTTGTTGACTGTTGATCTTGTGCACTTCTGGTAGTAGAAGCTTAAGAATTTGAAATTGCTTTTTATTTCTCTCCTTTCGTTGCTGGAACCAAAACTGCTAAAATTCAAATTTACCAAAGGGAACAAATGTAATTAATATAAATATTTCTGTAACAAGTACTGTTGCTGTCAGCTTGTTGCCGGAGATCATTAGAACAATTATAATGCCCTTGATGTATAAATATAATTTTTTACTGATACATTATTACTTGTTTTTGTGTTAAATATAAAATGTATTGTTAGAACCCTTATAACGCCCTTGGTGCTTAAATATTATTCCTTCCTTAATTTATTATGGGAATTATGTGAGGGAAATATGAAAAATACAAACCGAGTCAAGTTAACACCTAGTTAATTAGTAAATTAGTCAATCTAAGTCACGCATGTACCACGGGCGTTAACTGGTTTTAATGCTCGAACGGCGACAAAAAGACCGACGGCTATTTTTTGCCCGAGATCATCAGAACAATTATAACGCCCTTAGTGTATAAATACCCATTAATACATGAGGATGTAATGAGATATGTGGTACCTTGCCATTGTCCTCCACATCACTCTCACACCATTAAACACTCTCGTCTTCTCGGGATTTGAACCCCAAACCACTTGTTCCGCACCGTGTAGTGTGCTTGGTAATTGGGGAATCGATGCAGGTCGGCTAGTATTCATTCCATCGTTGGTCATTTCCACGCATCAATACTTCACAAACAAACATACAGAGACACACCTCTTCTTCTTCTTCTTCTTCTTCTTGTTATTATTATTATTATTATTATTAT
>BOPP01000050.1:256884-291985 GCA_017312745.1 Gryllus bimaculatus | reverse complement strand
AGAAGTAGAAAATATAAGCGGCACGTTTATAAATACTGCACCGGCATCCGCCTGGTGATAGTTGCTGAAACCACAGAACACTATCGATCTGAGCAGCTGACCGGTACAATTCTCCTCTAGATTGCGTCTGAATGTGTCCTGGTTGGGAGTCAAGTGCCGAAAATCTGCCACTTTTAGAACTCGATCCCTAGGAATTCTATAATAAAAGATACAATAACAACCGATGATGCCATATTTGCGCACTGGAGACAAGTTCCAGTGGCTGGGGCTGCGAGAGCGGCCCATTGAGAATCTTTACCTCGGAAGTGAACTGGCTTGGGGGGGGGGGGTGTTAGAAGAGAACGAGGGGGGCAGAAGAGAGAAAGAGGGGGTAGGTTTGAAAATGAAATGGGTGCATGAAGCGAACGCGACGGCGATGGAGTGGGAAAAGGCGTGTGCGTGAGGATGGTATAGAGAGAAAATGCGCTGAGGACGGGAGTACACCAAGAGGAGGATGGGGACGCGTAAGGCCGGAGGAGGAGTGTGAAAAGGCATTTGGGTGTGGGTGGCATATCGTGAGAACGCGAAGAGGACGGAAGTGAATCAGGATGGGGTGGTGACGCGTGAGGATGGAGGAGGAGTGGGAAAAGGCATTTGTGTGAGGGTGGCATAGGCTCACTCTGTGGCTAGTGAGAACGCGCTGAGGTCGGGAATGGACCAGGACGGGGAGGGGGAGGAGGACGCGTGAGGACGGAGGTGGAGTGGGAGTAGGCGCTTGTGGGAGCGTCGCAATGAACTCGCGGACGCAGCGAACGGGAGGGGAAGGGGAGAGGTAGGGGAAGGGCTGGGGCGGCGTGGGGGGTTGCTGTTTAGCACACTGTTCGTGTAACGCGCGCGTCTTCATTTGCAGACCTTGTTCATCCTCTTAAGTTCCCTGCCCAGCTGCTGCGTTGATGAGAATTTTTGGAGAATGCGCCCGAGTTAATTGGTGAGATACCGGCGCGGTTTTTCGGGGAAGACCACTTTACGAGAATTTCTCGTACGAGGTTATGTGTAAACTTAGGAGAATGGATTATGTCTTCTTGGACATTTTTGCTTCTGTTTCATTACGTGCTTTAAGGATTAAACGAGTTTCGTTCATCGGAATATGTTTGACAAGGATTCATTAATCTAAATCCAATTGCGAAACCAGTCCACCTAATTAAATTTAATTTTGAAAATCGACTACCCGACCGTAGTTTCGAAGAAGTACCACATGGCTTTCTGAAAACCGTTTATACTGTTTTCGCTACGTTATCAAATGAATATTCGCATAGCCGAATTAACATGACCACCACATAGCGTGTGATTGCGAGGTTGCAAAATTCATTTTTAATTTTTGTTTAATAATATTTAATTCTATGTTTGCTTTTTAAGAGTTTTCCTTGAGACACTTATATTTACTAACATCGCAAATTTTTAACCAGATATTTGGTAAAACATTAAAATAATTAACTGTATATGTAGGAGCGAATATAAGCACGAAACAAGAATATTGTTAGTAAACTGATAAAGTAGAAATCATTACAGTTGACTCTTATTTCGTTCGTTGTGAGACAATATATGAGCATTCAATTTTATGTTTCCTGGATTTTTAAATTTTCTGCCTTTGCAATAATATTCAATTGATCTTCTGGAAAACTCGTTATAACCGTTTAGGTACTTTAACTGCTTTGATCCACTTTTTTATTTATTAATATGTACACATTTAAGATTTTCTCCAACGTCATCTATTTCTTTTTTCTTTTTAAACAATAATTCTTGTAAATTACATGAACGACAATTAGTGATTCATCATCTGCGGATACTCTTCTCAGATCGGTTTGTAAATTTTGAAATAGAATTGCTCCCAATGCCCGCAGTGATGCTAGTGTTTCATTGAGGCGTGTGAAACTTTCGAAAACACGACATTTTTCATCTGAACATCATGCCTCCCATCATCAATTATCCCCAGAGATTAACCTCACCATCTACTCAACGGTAGAAGACAACAACAAACCTCTTTTGTGATCGTGTGTATGAAAAAAGGTGTTTACGAGATAAGTCGTTTCTCTCACTTACGTTCAGTAAAGAGTATGGAATTTTTCTATACCAATCCAACAACCATTATTACTAGATCGACAATGGCAATAAGTAAATTGGATGTTTCAATTTCGTTTTGAGATCTTTTTTTTATTTAATGTGTGCGAATTTGCCGCCCTGACAGACGAGTCACCGATAATTTTTACACGCATGTCGCGTTAATGAGCCACATTCGATTAATCGCTCTTTCAGGCAAGCTTTCGACCTTTCATCAATGTCCAATATTTTTCACCAAAGTGCACTTCAAAAGTACGTAATATCTGTCACGTTCAAATATCTATTGAGCTATGTATATTTTCTGACACGTTCCATTTATTATCAAAGAATGTTTAAGTTGGACTCTTTTTTATACGTAGTATACGATTAACAGAGAGCTGTACTCATATTTTAAAAAAGTGTCAAGGTCGTACCTTCCTGCATTTTAACAGAAGAACACTTCCTATCTCAAATCTGCTTACTGACTTCGCTGGTTTAGAGTGTACAATTACTTAGATTAATTTCTTCCTTTAATACGCATACAGATATGTTAAGAGTATAAAAAAAACTGAAAAATCTAATGAGACTAATATCATTTAACATTTGAACGCAAAAGAAAGCCAATAAAAGGGAAAATCTTGTACCTAACCTATTTTTCATCATGAATTATTCATGATATCACCGATCTTCTTACGAACGCAACATTGATTAAATGAACCTATTTTGTATGGAGACAAAGATTCACCTTTATTCTACAATCGTTGTCATTTGCCTCGATTGAAATGGTACATTGTACTATGAAGCCGTACTTAAGGGTACTGTAGTAATAGGGAAAACTAATAAAAAACAGAAATTTCACTCAAGCGTTCAGTAATACTCCCATGAACACTATGAAAAGTAGAATCATCACATTTAGAAAATAAAGAAAAATGTTGTCATTACCTTTCTACAAAATGGATTTGACATTGTCCAGGTACCAGGTAGGTTTTTTAAATTTATATTCTCCATTCATTATTACAATTTACGGCTCAAGAATGAACATAATATTTTTTAAAAGAAGGAAATCATAACCACACAAATAAGTAAGCAAGTCAGGGAAGAAATACTTATATTCGATTTGTGAAGGAAGAACCACCGTTTATTAACATTGTTGAAAGTTTGGTATTATGGTGAGTTATCGTTGGCATTTACAATCAAATAATTATAGGACTCATCATTGACAACAATATTGTTTATTACAAAATAGAAAATCAATATCCCAACAGATCTTCACAACATTCTTTCTTTCCGCTCTTAGAATGTTACATCTAAATTTTAAATTATTATTAATCTATTTATCCTAATGTTGTTTTTACTCGTGTTTTAATGTGTGTTTTATATTTATTCTGCTAGAAAACTGATGATAATGATGGCTATTGAAAGCCATTGAAGCCATTGAAGCCATTGAAAGCTGCTATTGTAATAAACAAAATTGTTGGCAATGACAACACCTAAAATTATTTCATTGTTGAAAGTGTTTTGTGAATTGTGTTGAAACCTCGTTATCTATGTTACTCAAACAAAAACGGACAATTTTTAAAAAGTCGCCATTTCTTTAAGTATTCTCCAAGCGTGTAGATAGCTGTAGAAGGTCGCAACCGTGCAACTACATCTCGCTTAATAGCAGCACTACTCATTGCTCCCAATAACTGCTAGAGAGACGTTTTTTGCGAGTCACTCAACGTATCTGACAGAAAGCTTAAACCCATCTTTATACGGCACTGTATGCAGGTAGTTTTCATTATACAAAAGTCATAAAAGGAATTAATAGCTTCACTCCGTAGAAATTAACCCGGACCAGTTGAGCACACAACACAACTTACAAGAAGGGTACCCGCGAATCTTGACTGGGTTAGGTACTGAAATTACACATTCCAAAGCACGGTAGGACAGCCCTGCAGTATGCTTGGTATTACTCCCGTAAATGCAGCCCTCCTGTTATGGGAATAGCGCCTGCACACACACTTAGTACAAAACCACTGAGTGCACTCTCCTACAACACATTTCTGCTGTCTGGAAATAGCTGTGCGGAGGAACAATAGCATAGAGGAAAATTCAAATTGCTTAATTTTTGCTTTGCGTTGGAGAGCCTCCGTCAAGGTGCGGTTAATGCAAGTTACTTTTGAAGTGAATGATAATCAAATTTTAATGTTCGGTGTAATGTATAAAATCTAATATGTCCTTTTATTTCTTGCACAATAAATTATAGCAGTGTCACATGGTTTGATATTTAAAATTACGACAGTTCAACTATTTGTAAATAGGAAGAATTTATTCTTCGATTGATACACAAATAATAGTTTGATTTTTCAGCAGCAAAATTACGTAATTATTGTAGACGAAACTATGTGAAGTCGTCATCCATTTTTTAATTCCGCTTTTCGCAAGGAAATTTATTTCGATTAATTAAGTTGTAATCATCAGTAGATTCCGTTACGTTATCTGTTCAATCTCGTGCATGTCCCCTGTTATTTCAACACAACAACTGGAAAACAATGTGGTGGAAAAATTGAGATAATGTATCAGAAATGTCTGGGGTAAATTGTTCATTCCACATGCACCAACTTGTCAATAAATGTATTCAATTTATGGTCTGATTAGCGTAAAATAATACATATTTTCGGAACTAAAAACATGTATGTATTCCTTGTTTTTTGTTAAATAAAATCACTTAATAACTACGAAAAGCGCAAAATATCAACACTAACTTTACGTATTAAAAATAAAAACTTTCAACTGTCAAAGCAACTGGACATAATAACCTCAGTTAACCTACAGACGAAGGGTGTTAGTAGCAATGCTAAAAGACAAATCTGTAGTTCGTTTACCACCTCACACAGGTTTTCTAATCTTAACAGCGACTAGGTTTTAAATGTTATTCTCGCTTTGTTGGTATATTTATTTGTCTGTCAACCCAGTGTAGTAAAAGGGTGGGGAAGAGATTCTGGAGTTCAAGAAAACGTTCGCAGATTATACTTCTTTCCCGCACATCGCATACAGATTTTACTGTTCTTTGACAAGCAAAAACCCTGGAGGTACGGTTTTGAGTCGCGGTCTGAGTGACATTTCCTTAAACAATTGAGTAATTACAACAATTTACACACATTTTTTCACCTTTTGATTTCAAAAATTAGGGTGATCACTAAGTTTCCTTGACTTATTCAATATACGTCCCCTCCAGACTGCTCAAGACATGAAACTACCATCATCGTCCCCGTAAAGAATTTACTTGGAACGTACCAGTTTTTCCTTATTCGCTGATAAGAAAACAAGAATTTATTTAAATGAGTTATATATGCCACGTCTGTATGCAAAAACTTTCACTGTTATTACTATTATTATTATTATTATTATTATTATTATTATTATTATTATTATTATTATTATTATTATTATTTTAACCATTTAAAATTGTGAGATTATAATAACATTTCCAGTTACTGTTCGTATTGCCGTAATTTTCATTCGCAATATCATTGATGTGTTTCTTGTTGAGATGATTCTGGAAATAAGCTGTGATCTAATCCTTATGAGAAGTTAACCCGTCTTTAATTTTTCAAAATCATCTTCTATTACGCTGCTCAAACGAGTTTTATTAAACGATAGTTGTATGAAGTAGTTAAAATAGAAACAGTAAAATATACATGTAAATATCTACGAAGATAATGCTCAATAGTTTATTCAAGTACGGTATTGTGTATTTGAATGAAATTCCTTGTGTTTCTACAACTAAAAATACAAATCAATAAAGAACGCATTTACACATATAAATTAATATATACGATATTTATCACGTGCACATCTTTCACGCCAAGAAATTTCCTACCCCAAGGCGAAGGTAGAGGCTCTTGTGAATCGTGTGATTGTCGGTAGACCTCTGAGCCGTACGGATTTTATTTTGGTGTTGAAAAACTCACTGTTTCGATATTCGGATGTGGTTGGTAGCGGTTGCATGTAGATGCATACTGCAAAAAATATTTTGTGCGTCCCCTCCCGCGGTGATGTAAATTTAAAATAGTGCTGTTGGGAGCTTCCACGGAGGGCTGGCAGCGCGGCCCGGGGCGTCTGGGATTTCGATCAGAGCACCGGGGGGGGAGGCGGCGTGCTGGCTCTGCCGACTGCCACCTGAGGCAGATCAACCCCTCCACGCGAAGCCGTGCACGGGCGGTCCCAAGAGCTTCCCTCCGCCCTGTCCACAGCCCACAGCCCAAATTCACACCATCACACACAACCCACGCCAACGTCTCCTCTTGCATTTCCTAGCACCCACGCCTCCATTATCCCAATCCACACAGTTCCACCTCGCTCATCCACACGTCCACATCTTTCCACATCAACTTACTTTTCCACTTCTCACAAAACTCCACTTGACTATATGGAAAAATATTGGCAGGTATTTTTAGTGATACAGAATTATAATTTGTCATCGTGAATAACCACAAGCCAGAGTTAATTGTATTGGTCCAGTTTCCATGCCAGAAACTCTGAGAATATATCGTCTTTTAAAGGAAATATTCTTGTTTATCAACTATATTACTCTGACCTATAATACTGCTTCAGTGTGTAAATGTTACGCTTCATACTAAAGCAACATCATTTTTTAAATGAAAATTGTGAGCGCGGCCGATGATTTCTTCTCAAACCTCTCTGGAGTTCTAAAATCGTAAAGAGAGATTGTGACTCAAAAATGAAGTATATATGCCCATATCATCACCACCATCTAAATTCCAAAACACCCTCCTGTGCACCAACGAGTTCTTCTAAATTCGAATATTTCTGTTTCTGCAGCAAGAGTTAGAACGATTATTTAAATAACATTCCGCCCTCAGCTAATTAAAACGTACGAAGATATATGCTTCATTTATTTCCAGAAGGAAAACCAGAGACCGCCTCAGCATGTTTCTCATTGAGAATTCTTCCAAATTCTGACAACCTTCATGCAGCTCTTTGCGTGTATTTTGAAAATGTGCATTCCCGCCTGAGATATGGCATTATATTTTGGGGAATCGTATCATGTAGGACCGAGACATTTAGATTTCAAAGAAAATTATTCGAATAATGACAAAATGCTATCGTGGTGATCCCTGCAAGCCTTACTCCATTGAGCTTGTAATCACACCAATGCCTTGCCTATTTATTTACGAAATACTTATGTGATTCTGTGTTTCTGTAATGTTTCTCAAAACTGACTTACTAAACGGTGGGAACAGTTTCATGCAGTACTGATATTTTTAATTACACGTGGTACGTCCACACGTGGTAGAAATCACATTCATTAAGTGTCAGTATCAACAGCTCACTACCAGAAATTCACATACAATACAGATACGTTGCTTTACAACGCATTGCCAGATGACAGTAAACAATTGAAGTCACTACATAAATTTTATTTAATATTATAGATTTTATGCTGCATAACTGATTCTACACAATTAGAGACTATATTGATCATTAAAAATAACAAGTAATTGAGAATGGCACAAACTTTCCCGTATTAGTTTTATTTCCTTTGATCTCGGTTAGTTATTCGAACGTGCCACATATTCTTACCTGCTGCCATCTATCGCCACTCAAAGTACATTTTTTGACACTTTCTAATTTTTTTCGGTTTCTTAATTGTGTAACGGAAATATTATTTCAAGATTATTAGAGAACAGTAAAACCTCGTTCTGAATGGCAATTTTCTTTGAAAAATTTGGAGCCGTTTTTAAAACACTGAAGTTTAAGCACTACTTTAAATTCAAAATTTGAAGAGACAGAAAATTTTTGAGTTTTCGAAAAACTTGATTTGAAGTCATTTTAAGTACTATAACTTACAAATACAATAGTGTTTACAAATTAATGGAAATGTGCAGCGAGAGACCTTTCAAAAAATTAACATTTGTGTAATTTTTGAAAATACACCGAAATTAACTTTACTTCATATGAAGAATGCTATCAGCACTCCGTTCGAAATGTTTGAAGACAAAATTTGGAGCCGTTTTTCTGAAAATGTGGAGTTTTGAGCTAGTTTTCACAGAAAACGGTAGAGTTTTCGAGATACTTTATGGCATTTAAAGCACGTATACTCATAAATAGAATAATGTGAACAAATAGCCGCTAATATAAATATTATCGACAGACGGACAGACGGGCAAACGGACAGACGGGCAGAAGGGCACGTTTTTTGAACTCTTCTTTTGCTTGTAGTGGTAGGAGTAGAGGTAAGAGCGAGTTACTATTTTGTTAGCAATGCAGAAAAATCACATACGCAGTTCATTTGCAAATGTTTTCTATAACTCGGGAACGAAAATATCTAGTTTTTCAAATGTTGCTAATCTGGCACTTTTTACATTTTTTAATTTATTATTTTTTTTTACATATTTTTATTTTTAACTTTTACTTACCTTTCAACCGTTTGTAGTTGAAATGATAGCAAGGGATTCAGGAACTCAAGAAAACGTGCGCAGATCATCTCCCCCATACGTCACATAGTTTTTTTGTAATAAAACTGAAAACTGGACCAAAAATCTGACCTGATCGCGATAGGGCTATTGACACAGAAGCTGAAGTACAATACTTTTTACAAGCGAATTTAATATTTTGCAGTGATACAATGTAAATTGTAACTAATACATTAAGTGTCCAAATTAAAATAAATATTATTTTTCTTTTTGTATCTTCAGTATAATCTGTAATTGTGTGGACACCGTTACGCAGCATGGTAGATTTTACTTGGCACTTAAAACTTGTCTATCGATTTTAATCGTTCAGTGTCATCTGAAAACGTGTTGTACAATATTGGCGTTATATATATTATATGTAATTATATTGTAGTGTGGTGTTGATACTGTTATCTGATTAATATAATTGTGTTATAGATAACTGCATTGTCTATGTTTGGAGTTAAAATGAGTGATCACACTGGGTAGGTAGACTCTGATTATCTCTATAATACCACAATTGTGTAACGAAAAGTCATCCAGTCCGGCAAACCAAAAGGTAGATCCGACGGTACACAAATAGGGATACAAAAATAATATTTATTAATCTCTCTGGCTTTTATCCATTATGTGTCCATTGTAATTTTATGAGTTCTTTATAAAATACATTATCAAAAATCCCATTTTGAAAAATGTGCATATCCTCCGTAAAACAAACATTGTATAGTGATGTTTTATTATTTAATCGAACAGTAATTTTGGCAGTATTTTGCATCAATACGTACATCGGAGTGTGTTTGAAGTAATACAAAGTTAAAATCAATAAAAATCTGCATATCTGAAATGACAATTGCATAGAGAATTGAATATTTTTACCGTACTTTACATTCATAGTGTAATTAAATCATCAGAAAAACATTTGCTCATTTGTTTTCATCAGTTATATGTTCCAATGCCAAACCCATTTGTCAGCGAGGGGGGAGGCATACGTCTTTGTCGTGTTGTTTGCGGAGAAGGTGATCAGTCTCCTTTGTTTCTGCTGTATCATGAGGGATGAATGGTGGTAGATGAATGATTACATAGGCACACAAAATAAACAAGATATAGAGACCCAAAGACTTCACACATGTTTCTCTATGCAGGCCCAGTTTTTTTAATCGTGAGAACCCCCCCCCCTCGGGAAGTTGATCACAGAGATCACGAAAAACTACCAATCAGAGTAGCCGGCCTCTGTAATTCTCCACCAGTAAGCGACAGAATTCGACCTAGCTGACATGCTTGCCACTGTCGAGATTCGAATTTAGGACATTCCGGTCAGTGTCACTTCAGTGACATCAGTTGATGCACTGAGCCACCCTCCCAATGACAGCATGTTGAAAGCACCTTGTCCTTCGACCAGCGCAAGGCCGAAAGGTAATGAGTCGCGAGTAGTAAAGCTGAAATTGTTTACCTAAATATAAATAATATAAATATACAAATAAATACATATTGCGGGTTCAGTTTGTAATTTAACACATTTATTACAAAAGTATACATGAAATTACAATGTGCATCTACATGAACATGATTCATATGACAGAAATTGTTGCTTGAAATATGTTTCTATTATAGTACATAGAAATATTTCCGTATTGAACATTCCTTTTAACTAACCTCTCTGTCAGTGATATGCCAGCCATACATACTGTATACAAACATATATACATACATACACAGTCAAACATATCCCGCAAGTCAATGAATTACTGACTTTCAAAACCAAACCAAAATTCTGCGGTGTCCTCACGACCATTCTATTCATCTGATTTACAGGATTTTCACATGGAACGATGCATCCTGCAGCTTCTATTGCCTCACAAAAGGTTCCTCGCAAAAGAGAGTATACTTGGTTCTTTCATTTAGCGGCCCACCAAATTTGAGTTTCTCATATTTATTAACGTATTTGAAACGACAGTACTATTTCACTATTCTATCATACACGACATTCCATAAGCATTATATTTCCTTGTAAATGCCCGATTAGGCAGATGGTCGATTATCGCTTGTCACGTCGATCGGCACCCACACAGGTCGTCACGTGCTTTGCTAATCTTAAGATGGTACACGTCATTGCAGTAACTATCCTGCCCATCTCTGCTCGGCATGAAAGGGCATTATTCCCAAGAGCTTCCACCAATTTCTTGTGACAATCTCGAGTATTTCTCCGATGGAGAACGGCAATCTTTGCATATGAGTGCTACTCGAAAAGGGTTACATTCATCTAGCACGGCGACTGTCTGAGAACTGATTTCACATTGCTTTCTGTGCTAGTAGAGGAGCCATGTTAGTACACACCTTAGTACTGCATTTCTTTCACAAGACAAATAAAATTGTCTGATCAGATAACATTTAAAAAATAGGTGCCATGACTTCTACCCCAACCCTCGTATTCTTCACAAATCTGAAAATACACGGAAATTGCATATTAGTGAATCTGAAGTGCTGATAAATAAACCTTGCCTTGTTAATCCCACACGACCGAAACTCATGTGAATTGCCGTGGCCTGCGCATTGAATGCCGAATACGCATAAATTACGCCATACCATTGAGCCAGATGGGTAAATTCCCAAATGAGATCACGCAAACGAACCAAATTAATCATTAAACAATAATGAAATACATTTGACGTAATTTGCAAACAAAATAACAAATAGCGATATTGGCTTTTGCCCTTAACTATTTTTTTATTGAAATAATCAATTGGGTAGTGTGTGAAATTGGTTTAAATACTCTTAGGAAGCTAATGATATATTCTGAGAATTAAAATAAAATTATTCTCTGCTCGTATCTTATCCAGCATGCCTCAGCAAACAGTAATCACTGAACCGCACCGTATTCCTTGCCTCATCAAGACATGTTTCTGGTACACCCTGTTACAGATGTACAGACGTTCAGAAGTAATTAGTAACAAATTTGTTAATGCATTATCATCATTGATTATAATAAACATACCAGATTGACTAGCATAGGTGATGTAGGAGGCTTACGCTCTTATGTGCTCAATTTGCCTGAGAATGTGGTCATAGTTGTAGTGTGCATTGTCTTCCACTGGATGAATGAGTTTGGGCGAGTTCGAAGAATAACGGATGATAAATAAATGGGTGTGATATTTGAGACGTGAGACATGATTACATGAGAAAACCGTCTTAGCACGTCTTAGGCACATTATGAAAACACCGATGCCGAATCCAGGAGTGGAAACCGCAGCCTTCGGCGGTGACCTAAAGCGTTGCCCCAATTCCTTGCGCGTCTGAGCGTAGTCTGCAAGACATCTGCAACAAACGGACCGCGGTGCGCTTTCCTTCCTCATTGTGGACCGTTACTCTTCTCTTACACACACACACACACACTAGAAATCGGTTGGAAATATAGTAATCCAAAATCGTTCTCCATTTTGTCGCGGCAGAAAGTATTATTCCTTCACTAGGAACAGGTTGAGAGATAAGAGCCCATATTGCATATACTGCTGATTTACGATCAAAAATATATTCTATTACATCGGATCGAATAGTTTGTTAACAATCCTTGCAAAAAACGCTAATTAAAAATGCGTCAAATAATAATTAACGCGCATTCAAAATTCAAATAGTCCAAATATATGGCTTACGGTAGGCATCATAGAATTATGATAATGTGCACAAAATTTATTTCTCCCCGTAGCCCGTCACACACAGATTTATCTGTTTTTAACGTAAATAATTTTTTAATAAAAATAAAAGACATAAACACTCGCACACACATGCAAACCGGTCGGGAGCATAAAGCTTGTACCGGCTGGGTCTCCGCTAGGGGAGCCACATGTAGGGCCAACGACCACGGGGCTTTTTGTACCGCTCCGTCATGTGTACCCCTATAACGCCCTTGATTAGATTAGATTAGATTTATTAATAATTCTGCAATTAAGTGTGAGAACTTGGTGGCAGAATACACTAACGTAACATTACAGAACTTAACAACTATACAAACTTAACAAAATCACATTTCACCGTGCAATCTTTCATTGATGCATGAGTAACTATTAATGTTCTGGGTCAGTAGGAGTGTATTGCTGTGCCACGTGCGAAACGTGTGTGTAAGGGCGTGCGTTGTGTTGCAGGTGTGCGGCACGCGCGCGCACAAGGGCGTGACGGCGTCCAGCCCGTTGGGCCCGCCCGGCGTGGGGCTGGGCATGGGCATGGGCGTGGGCATGGGCGTCGGGGTGGGCGTTGGGCCCGGCGGCGCGCCGCTGCACAAGCTGGGGCCCGAGGTGGTGACTGCGTCACATCGCATGCAGGAGAGCTGTATATAGACCGCCGCCACGCCACGCCACCGCCGCCGCCGCCGCCGCCGCCGCCGAAGCCGCGCCCCCCCACGTCACGTCAACGCCAGCCAAATTTATATTGTAAATACAAAAAAAGCAAAATAAAATAAGTATAAAAAGTTAACGTGTATGAAATGTGCTTTTTCTTTGGCGGTGCGTGCTCGCCGACCTCGCTGGTGGAAAAGGGAAGGTGGATGTCTGGGGTGCTGAGTTCAATGCCAGATATTACCAGCTGTATTACATCATGTAACCAGAGTAATTTTTTTAATTTAATATTTTAAATTTCATTTCTTAATTTTCAAATTTTGGTTGTATTTTTTTATTTATTATTTTTTTGTAACATGTGATGTTTTGTTTGGTAATAACAATGCGGCATTATCCTAGAAACCAAAAATTTCTTATGTGAGAAATACATTACTGCCACCGGAGACGGCGAGAGCACTTTAACCTTTGCACTGCTCCATTTCCTGTCTAATTATAATTTCAAAATGAAAGCCAGAAGTCACGAAAATTACGTGTCATCTTTTCATTGAATGTGTCAAATTTGGGTGAATCATAGTGTGTGAATAAAAATAGACATTTCAACAGAGGAACATAACCAATATTTAATCTTCGCAAAACAAACAGAATACAGGTAATACATTCTTCAAATTTGGATATGCATTCTTCTAACAATTTTTATTAATTTTGCAGAAAAAAGTATGGTTAACATATAAATTCTTTAGTGGTGCAGTCTGATAAATTTGGAAGAATTTTCTAAACAAGTTAAAATGTTTTGTAACCTCCATTAGAAAACGGCGTATTTATGTATTCGTCTTAGAGCAGTTCTTGTTGCATTTACAGGCATATGAAGATTTTTTGCAGGACATATCTGATTACATATTGTAGATCAACAGGTGCTGCCAATACAAAAAGGTAAGTTATGAATTAAATAATATTCTATCCGTATATCTTATAATTCCTTTTCTTCATTTGTTGAAGTATAGGTTGTCATTTACTTCTTTAAGAATATAACAAACAAATTAAGGTCCAATATTTTTATTGACAATCACATTTCAATTACTTTATTCAACTACACATTGTTACATTTCGGAGAGAAATATTATCTCCATCCTCAAACTGTGAAAATTACACACTTGATTCATTACATAAGTATTTTTCATTGGTATATATACATATTCATTACATTCATAGTTAACACTTGTGACCTCCCTCTCGTTGTCTGTTATGTTCATCGCAACTGAACATTTCTAATTGAAAGTCACGATGATCTACATCGTCTATAAATCTAAAATAAAATGACCCAAACTGATTTATTGAGTAAAGTGTAGTGAGTAAGGGAGACTGGTGTTTTGCGAAATATTCATTTGCTCAGCATACGAAAACAATTTCGAACTATATTAGCTTTTTAGTATGATTATTATACCAATAATCACGGATTATAGAAATATCCCTCTCAAGTGGGGTCCAAAGATGTGCACAAAAAACCGTCTTATTGTGAACTATGTAATGGTGCGGAATATCGATTTCGAGATTTCAACAGAAATACACTTTTTGGGGTCCCCTGATACGGACATTTTTGCAAAACGTCCATCCCTCTGTCTGTGAACACCACTAGCGCGTAAACCATACGTCGAATTTTTTTCCAAAATGGATATTCGCCGGTCGATTTGATTCGACTCGAGGCGCTTTTTAAAAACTTCTTCAAAATTTGGGGTACTTTACATGAAGCCAGCCGGACATTTCAATTTTTTTTCAAAAACGGCTTAAATATTTTCTTCACATTTCTTGCAAAAGAATAGTAAAATACATTTATTAAGGTGGCATAGGTCTTATATTCACGGTTATGAGTACATATGCTTTAAATAATATTGAACACGTGTTGAACACGTCACTTATGAATCAATACAGTGTAAAATACTTCAGTTAGGTCATTATTACGAAATACCATCCAATAATTGACCAGAATTAGACAAAACGAAACTGAAATTAGAAAGAGATAATTTCATTCCAATGATTTTCATATAGATTATACTGGTGAAGATGTGAGGGAAACGATGCAGTTTTCTTCCAGATTGACAAGTTATTAAGAAGGAATAGTTATCGACACAGTTACAAATGACCACCCTAGCGGTCCCATAAAAAGACATAAAACTCGAACGGGTCAGCACACAGCAGTTACGAAGCACTTGTGCAGTGTACAGACGTTTATTACGAGGCATCCTAACAACTTGGCAAGCGGCGGTTATTCCCGGGACGCCGTACCTTTCCAAACCCTGTCCCCCTGTCCCCCGGCCGCCGTCCCCGCGCCGGCGACAAGGACGTTAGCGAGAGATTGTTAGGCAGGCCCGCGGCGCCGCGGCCGGAGTTAAGTCCCTGCAAGTTTCATGGCCCCTCCGGGTCCTTACCGGGACGTCCCCTCCGGCGCCGAGGTTAAAGCAGCGCAACAAGGGCCATCTCTTCCAGTCGCCCGGCGGCGCGCTCCCCAGGGACCCCCCCCCCACCCCGGCGACGGCGACGTCCAGCGCCGCGATGCCTGTGCCGCTCGGGAGCGCCCCCCCCCCAGGCCCCCTGGCGGCTGGACGAAGGCGCGCGCTGGGCCCTCGCCATTTGGACGCGTGGGCGGGGTGGCGTCTCGCTTATAACCCGCGTACGGTTGCTTTAGCTCTTTGACTCTGGCATTGAGGCATACATTTGTTTTCTCTGAGTAGTGGTATCCGACCGAGTCCTCTCAGAGCCGGCATTGCCGCTATCTCTGCCATGACTCTGATTGGGACACTATACGTTTCAATGGTGAATTCTTGTTTTCGTTTTGTTCTGTTGAATAAATCGCTATTCATATATCTTCGACAATGAGCTTTTCCAGCGGTGTGGTGCGTCTCATTTTCTTTGTTTACAATTAGTTCACGATAAGTAGAATAAGCTCGATGGTTAAACACGTAAAAGTAGGGTTGCCAACCATCCTCCATTTGAGAGGACAGTCCTCCATTCATGTCGATTGTCCTCTCGTCCTCCTTTGTATTTTATATGTCCACCTTTTATATTTTACACATTTTTGTCATTTATTTTATAACATGACCTGCATCAGCTGAGTTGTATCGTATATTGTTTAATTTAGAATAGAATAGAACATTAATATTATTTTTCTGAACGCTGACACATGCATGAATGATAAGCATGCATGCACATCACGCATGATTGCTCTGTCTAACGACTAAAATAAAAAGAGGCTTTCAGACCATCTTCATCTGTATTTTATGAACGAAACTTTTCACTTGAATCGCAAATGGAGCTAAGAAAGAAGTAAGAGCTGATGTGTGTCTAAATTAAATATTTACAAAATGAAATGTTCTGATGAGTTTGTTTTTTTTCTACTCGAGTGTCTTTTTTTATTAACATTGTTGGCAACCCTACCTCAAAGGGCTGTAACAGTTGCTGGAATTCAGGAATGTGCTGGTGTGCTTTTGCGGCGGACACAATGTAATTTGTTTCGTTTCCTCTAAAGGGAGTACGAGCAAAATATGCACATTACATACGTACAATAACTCCGTCTCCACTAGAAATGTGTTCTGGCACTTTTGGGGCATTTCTTTGCTTCAACAAGATTATACAGATCTTGAATCACCAGGTGAATTTGCCAATGCACGTATACAAACAGGAGGCAAGAAGCAAATGATGGAATGAAATTTAACTGTGAAAAGGTAGTGGTAATCTGTAATTCGTAATTCTATTTCGTAAATTGTCCAAAATCAGCATATTATACGAGTGTTTTTTAAGCAACAGTCCTACCAGTCAAATTCTTACATCACATCTGCCTGAACAATGTTACCTCACAGCCACCAACCATTTCAAATTAATGTTTCGAGTCCACTGCCCACTAGGCTGTTGGTCAACATTGTTGTATTAAATTATTCAGTTACCACGTGTTTATATTGTAACGTTTATCAGTGGTGAATTAAAACACACACAAGTAATATTTAACAAAGACGTTTATTTTGTTTCTTAATGAAACACTAAAAATACTAGATTTATTTACAGATAGTGTACAGAGTCCTTGTGTTCTTTCCTTGATTATTTTCCTTACACACGACTCTGTTCTCTTGATTATTTATTTACACTGTTAATTTATTGTACACTATCGCACAGTCCGATGCACTGTTCACGGTCCACTGCGCTGACCACAATTCACTGCGCAGTCTACAATTCAATGCGCAGAACACACTTCACTCCGCAGATCACAATTCACGGTCCACTGCACTGTTGTTCACCGCGATGCACACTTCACAGTTCAGCTTCCAACTTCAGGCTGCTGTTCACCTACTGCATCACTGTTCACTGTAACGCACGGTTCACATCTCAGCTTCCGTCTTCAGGCTGCTATTCACCTACTGCCCCAACTGACTGAATGCTTATTCACTGGCTACATACACTGACTGACTCGCGGGTGCTTACTGCCAGCGACCGCCGGCAGCGGCGAATTTATACCTGGCCGGCGCCCGCCTCGAGCCAATCGGGAACATGCGCCTTACTTCTACGCGTCTCGAGACACACTCAACCGCCCAGAATGGAGGGCGCCGGCAGATGACGCAATCCGCGGCAGATGATGCATTATTCGTTACAATATCAATAATGTGAAATAAATGAACAAGTCACTATACGTTAACAATTCCCGCTTATAGTTTGGCGAGCTTTTTAACAGACTAGTTTTTATTAAACATCCTAAACTGAACATAGGTAGTTATGCAATTATTGCTCACTTAAGTACACACGACAAGTAAACAAGATACTTTAGTTTCAAAATGTTTCATTTTATATGCAATTGACAATATAAAATCTGGCTGATGGATCTTGGTGTTTCTGTTTGGTTTTGTAATTTTCATTTTGCTTTAATAGACGAAACGGGACATACCTTTGTAACCATTGCCTATCTGTGGTTGAGATAACAACGGTACATTCAAATAGCGCGGACAAGAGGTTGGAAACCCGTATTGATAGACATTCTGTGACTTTTGAATTGTGGTGTCCGTGCCGGCCGACGCGGTAAGCAGAGCGTGGTGGGAACCAGAGGTGAAAGTTAGTAGATAGACGTGCGCAAGACGAGGCGGTGTGAAATTATAAGCGAGAGCAAGGCGGCCAGAGTGACCGTGATTCGACCCGACATCACGGTGAAGGACTCCCATCCACAAGACTACGATAAGTACTCCCTCGAAAGATTATTTTGTTATATCATCGCCCGAATGGGTTTAATTGGACGTAAATGACATGCTGAAAAGACGGGACTTGGTTAAAGGTTTTTGAAAATTCGGAGTGTGAACTAGATTTTTGGACGGAATTCGTGCCAAAAGGAGGAGTTTATTGGGGGAATGGAACTTTATTATCTACTCGTGGGTGGAAGAAATATAACTTAATCACTTTCTATCGGAAGTGACTTATGAAGAAACCAACTTGGGATTATGAATGAAACTATAAGCCGGTGTAAAAAAAAATTCAATTTGGAGATTTTAGAATCGTGCCAGAGAGCATAAATTTGTGACTTCTTTGTTCGGAACGGTTTCCCGTAGTTTATCGTAGCGAGAGATTGCACTAATTTAAGTGTTTTCATGTTTAATATATTTGATCATTTTGGAGGGGAGTATTGTGTGATTTTACATTGTATCTTAATGTTAAATTATGTGAAACGGTAAATCTTTCACCATCAACCGATATTATTCATATTACTGTTTGTAACTTTGACTATAACTTTGCAAACTGTGCTTTGTGTTTTTTATTACTGTCAAAGTGTTACAAAGATTCTATAAGTATATGTGAATTTGTTATTTTTTTCTTTCAAGAGAGGAAAATTTGTTCAAAGTAATTTTGTTATTGGTAAAATAACAGGCAACTTTTGTATTTGTGGTTTCTTTAAGAATAAATGTATTTGAGTTTGGAAATTTGCTGGAAACGTACTTCCTTTACTTAGACGAGATAGAAAGATCCACGATCCTTTAAAAAAATATTTCCAATTTTTTTGACTGCTGATTAGAAACAGATCTGGTATGAACCCCTAACAATAAAATAAAGTTAGGAAAAAGGCTTCAATGTACTAGCTAATTTGTGGCAATGACTATCAACTAATTGCTCAAAAAACTGCAATTGGGCAGATATCTAGTTATTTACCGCCACTTCCAAACAATTTGTATAATCCTTATTTTAAATCTCGCCCTAGTTGCCACTGCCCGCGAACTCCATTAAGGTGGTTACCTTGCCCCCGAGCTTGGCATGCGTGATATGAACCGTTGAGCATTCTCAAAACCGCTGGTGATCGGTTAGAACGACAACAAGCGAGGCTGTTACCGAAGGCCTGGCTTCCGCAAGGTCGAGAAAAGGGGAAGGGTCAAACGCCGGCGGTAGGGGTCGTTCACCCTTCCCACAAGCCACAGCTAATTACGTTTTTAATCAGAAGTGTTTCCCAACTTCCCTTCGCAGATATTTCCATGGAATCTGAGGAGAGGTTACCGGTAGACCTCCCCTCCAGTGGCCCAACGCGTCTGAGGTCATCCGCCGCGATTCGTAAAGGAGAACGAAAGAGTGAAACGATCACGGGAAGGCGTACCCGCGCTTCAGTTCAAAGGTCGTCCCTCTTTTCGACGTTGCCAGAGCGATGTCCAAGGTTTGCACGCGCTGCTGTGCAATGATTGTGGCGCCGTATCGCCATAGGGAGTTTATTCTTGCGATTGAGCGTGTTCTGAATGCGATTTTTCGGGACGTGTATCTGGCCCCACGACTTCGACCTCTTTCGAGACGATTCTTTGTTTGACCCGGTACGCATGCGTCATTACAAAAATGTGGTTCAGGGAAAATGAATCCCTCTCGAGGAGACTTTTGTGAAGGTGTAGAGATCGCCGCGTATTGGCTAGCGCAGATGCCTGCCCCTGCGGGGTCCCGGCTTCGATTCCTGCCCCTCATTTCACCATAATCACCTTCATCATAATTTTCGCTATTATGTACTAATCAGATAATCACTCATAACCTCAATAACTTTAGGTCATGAAGAGCTTTGAAATCGAAATAAATAAAACTATCTCTGAAATATAATGACTGAAATAAAGCTAATTAGCTATAAACTATGAAAAAATAATATAACATTTTTCGTGTTAGAGTAATGGATAGGTAAAATGATAACACACACATGCGTTCCGCATACATACATACATGCGTAAATGGAACAAATTATAAATATGAAAGGAAATATTAGGTTATGGAGTTCACGATTTTTTAAAATATTATGAATTAAAATTATATGCCGTGGGAAGTAGTACATTATTAAGAGAAAGTTAATGCTTATTTCTTAATGCTAAACGTGAGAATTTTAATGCTATTGTTAATTCTCTTAAAGACTTAAGAAAATTAAGACAATTTTTTTCACGCAGTTGCTAATATCCAAATTCTCATTTAAGAAAGGAAGAAATAAAATACTTTAAAATGCATTGTTTGGCGCTTTTCTATGAAAATGAGCCTAAATAACAATTTCCATATTTTACGCTTATTATAGTGATTCTCTCCTTTACTCTAACTAATGTAAACACTCCCAACCAGCTCCCACCAGCTTCGGCAAATTTGAAGTGATTAAGTAATACATCTGACTTAGGTATAATAGTCACTGTATGACGGGTCTTTTCTCTTAACGTAAAGAGTCTATATCGACGTCGCGAGATCGGTGACCGAAAGCCTAGAATGAGTGGGGAAGACGGGTATTGTATTTACGTAGTTTGGATGAGAATGGTAATTTATGTACTGCATTAAGGAAGTTTTATGTTAATCGCGAATGCCGAAGGCACGGGCATCGTCACCCAACTTCGACACACGTGGTGAAGCGACAATATTTCGAGTTAAGTGTTCGGCAAAAAGTACTTTGGGATGAACTGCGTTGAAAATAGTGTCTTGGACAGACTCAAGAATGCTATATTGGATCATACTATATTGGTTTTACCATGACACATGGTGTGTTCGGCATGTTCCTGCGGAAGTGAGCCGATTCTGTCACGTTCGTTACGATAAAGAATTAGAGTCGTTTTGTCTATGGAACCAGTATTTTATCTCATGTATATAAAATAGCAAAATTTGAATAAAATTTTTCCCAACATTTGAATTCTTACTATGGCTGTACTATTTTGGTGAATTCAACATTTCTAGTTTCTAGTATACTACATTACTACATACACTGTCATCTTCTCAAAACCTCCTACAGTCTGGTGACGAAGAAATTTTGTTAAATAATTAAATCTAGTTAATTTTGCTGAATTCCCTGAGCTCATTCCGTAAAATTGAAATTCCAGATCCTACCACCAGACAGCGCTCGCTCAGGCTCGTCAAGCTCAGTCCTGTCTTGCCTTGTCTCCCGTTGTTACAGGATACTTATACTGCAATTTTCGCACGTTTGCCCGCAGCGGGTGTCAGCTGTTGGCAGTTTCATCCAATCGGCAGCTTGAATTCCACCATAGTGACGTCACTATGGTGCCGTTCAAGCTGCTGATTGGATGAAACCCCCAAAAGCTGATACCTGCCGGGGGCAAAGATTCATCCATCGCAGTATAACGTTTCTCTCGAAAACGGGCGAGTTTAGTGCTACCTTGTCTCCAAAAAACAACACTTTTTGTCACCTTTTTTAGATTCAATAACTGATTTTATATATTTAAAGTGCAAGGATTACAGAAATTACTTCCATTTTCCGGTACCTTATCAGGTTAAAGAATACATTTAAAGATCTTTATATCTTTAACTTGAAAATCTGAAAACGTTGTTTGATCAACACAAAATTGAGAACTGAATTCCAGTTTACCTTATATTTTTTATATCAGAGTTAAGAAAATGAAAATCAAACACATTAACTTGAGGCAATTACTTTACTATTTCTGTTATATTTTTATTGTAGTACACACAGTAGAAGAATAGATCAGTTGTCGCGTAGACGAAAATCTTCTTGTTCTACTTGCTTTCTAGTGCACTCCAGTAGAATTATCTCGTTGCAGTAACCAACAGTAGTCAGCCATCATCGATGTATTCCATTGCTCTTGGTAGCGCCTCTCAATGTGTTTACCTTGGTGAAACCTCCCACCCTGTTCGTCACTCACTGCTTCCAGAATTTGTGGAAAGCAGTCTAAATGTGAATGAAGGAAATCCACGTTCATACTCGTGTTGCATCTTAAGGCTTCATATTTTTTCAGCATATCATTTACAGAATCCTCATAGTTTAGATCTTCTTAATTTCCCAAGAACTTTTAAACTACCTCTTTAGAGCCAATCCAAGCTTCCCTTTCCGGAGGTGTCATACATGCTTTAAAACGTCTATCTTCAGGTAGTTTTCTCTGATCTGCAGTCCTACAAATATACTTTTTTGACTTTTCCTTCTGGATCTAGTAAGCAGTTTTTTATAATGTTATTGGATCCTGGAATCATTTCTTCTAAGATATTCTCCTATTGTCCAATGATTCTTTCTCGCCTGCCTCATTCACAAATTTGATATGGATACTTTGTGTATCCCTGTTATTATTCTAACAATATGCACAACACCTTTAAACCATCGCAGATTATCCATATATACCTAATAATTTAACTTTTTGAGTAGCAATTAAAAAATTATCATATGTCTCCTTAAGATGGACGGAATGTGCGACTGGTACAGGTGCTAAAGTGTTACCAATTTGTAGCAACACACCTTTAAACATCATTTGCTTGAATCAATGAAAAGCCTCCATCCATCTGTTTTATACTCTCCTCCTAGCTTATTTATTAGGAGGTTTGGAATGTGAGTACAATATATTAAGGAGTTTTTCTAAATAAAAAAACATACTCTTTCTCTCTATGTCTGTAAACTGTAACTTACGATCGTGGAACTAGAAGATTTTTTTTCTTTCAGACTGAAACTAAAACTTCAGAACATCATTTGAAAGATTTAAGTCTCTGACCAAATCGTTCAGTTCTGTTTGTGTTAATGGTTTGAGTTTGTGTTCGGTGAAATAATTAAAGACGTTGTCATTGCCAACAATATTATTTAATGCAAAAGCAGCTTTCGATGGCTTAGCCATCATCATCAGTTGTCTGCTGGATGGAAGCCACAAAAACGACTACCTACCTACCTACCTCGTTTTTGTGGCTTCCATCCAGCAGACAACTGATGATGGCTAAGCCATCGAAAGCTGCTTTTGCATTAAATAATTTTGTTGGCAATGACAACGTCTTTAATTATTTTATGAAAAATGCCAAAGATATCACACCACAACACCTATATTGTGTTCGGTGCTTGTTCAATCAGATTCTTCAACTCATAGAGATCTTCTAGAAGACTCCAAATTAGGAAAAACCATTCCGTGTCCCTTCTTTGTATTGAATTTTACTTTGAAAATACAAAAATAACAAACGTTTAGATGATTCTTTGACTCGCGACACACCATAGGAACCCCCAAAGTCAATGCCTTCCTCATCCCATTCGACCAGTTTCTTAACTCTGCAACTTAACTGCATGCTTTATGAGAGGCCCACAGCTAATCATGATCCCCCAGTTTCATTCCAAAATATGCATTATAAACACACACACCTTCTTTGCGTGGTTTTAGCCCAACACATTTTTAAACAAACGAACTATTTCTTCCAAATACCCCGCTTAAGAAGCATTCGAATATCTTAATCAATATTGGATGATTTAACTTTTACAGGGACCTCTATTATAAGTATGGAGCTATGTATACATGTTTTCATAGGTCTATGAATATAATACTGAAACTGGCCGCCATCTGACTGTGCCTACGACACATCTGACTGTGTTCTGTTACAAAATGATGCAAAACGAACTAATATAATCAACCGATTATCACGAATATTGGCGTTTCTAACTCATTGAAGATAATGTGTATATTTTCAATACATTTTTATCACAATTTCTGAAATTATTAAAACGTGTGATGTGATGGAATAAAAGTAAGTATATTACAGGATTCAGGTGACGTACTTACGTTTAAAACAAGTAAAAATAAAAAAGAAATATCCATGTTTACCTGTGTATTAAATCACTATAGCAAAAACAAAATTCATGTCGCTGCCAAATTACCACTTCCACTATATGATTTGTTCTACGTGTGGTGTAAATTGTGTTTTGTTTCTTGAATGACTTGAAACATTTTTTGACTGTGATCGTGTGTTGTGTGTCTTCAGCTAAATATAAGTTCACTGTCTTGAATGTTCTGACAGATGGTTCAGAAGATTACGGGAAAACACGAACATAAAACTTTTTCAAGGACGTCGCAGGAGGCTAAGCGAGGAGCAGTGGTGAAACGACAGCAGGTAAGGAGAATAATGCTTTTTCTGTGCATTTTAACGAAGAACGAAGAACGAAGAACGTAATTTATCGGCATCCAAGCAATTATGAACATATTCTGTACAGTATTTTGCAAAATACTTTGATCTAAGAATGTCTCTCTAAAATGTTTATCTATTTCTTCTACATTATTTATTATGAGGCACCAGTACATGTAGGAGTAATGCTTTATTTTTTCATTGCCGCTGAAATTAGTTTTAAATAAATATAACTTCCCAAAAAATTCATTACTCGAAATATCTTCAGCGAAGAACGTACCTGAATCTATAGATATGTTTGATTATGTGAAGTGGAAGTTACGAAAATAAAAGATCGCACTCAAAACTCAAAGTAAAAATATTAAAATTATCTAGAAAGCACGACAAGCATTGTGTGGTGCTGAATTTGCAATCTCTAAAAACGGGTTGGTTAAACATGACAATATTGTTAAGGAATATTTCTATAGCAATACTCTCGAAACGTTGAAGTGAAGATTCAGTTAGTATAGAAGAATGGAAATTGGTCGCAAATAAATATCAATCAGCACTTTTTATCAATCAAAATATTCTCAAAATTACCCTTACGTTTAATCTATTTTTTGAATTATAGTTCTTCAATTTTCTTGATCATACTTTTTTTATTCGTCTCATCAAAGGACAGGTTTTGTATTTGTTATGGTCCAATGAATATATTAGATCTTATGTTTTATTAACATATCTGTCGCTTATAACTATACTGGTCGTGTGTTGACTTGAGCAATGAAAATCATATTTCATTGGATCGCTTCTCATTATTGCACTCACAAATAACATGATATAGGCGTGTGAAATCGTTGATATTTCTGTATAATAAACACCCCTCTTATAAGCACGCGCGAAAACAGATAAAGAGTAACAAATAGTGAACAAACTGGTACTGTTTATGGTCTGTGATATTAATACAGATCAATAACAGATCAATGAGGCGAATTTTCAGAGCCTATTGTTTATTGTGCATATATTATACGCACACCCCGAGTTTGCCAGATTCATTAATTATAAATTTCAAATACCCTCCGCCGAATAACAACTCTCGATTGTAAAATGAAAGCTTTCTAAACGATGGAAATTTGTTAATGTTAATTTTTGCATACTATTATATGTAGGTTTGTGATTTTAGTGGCCGGACGTGTTATGTATATTGTTCGTACGTTATCCGTAATGCATCACAATCATTCACATTCAAACAGCATGGGGTGTTTGCGAGGGTCTGATTTGTAACTGATTCAATACAATCGCCTGTTATTGATAACGACCGGCGTCTGGCAACTGACGCGAAAGGATGTATAAGCGGAGTCTGAAAGGTGTCCATTATTTATAACATGTACAAGGAATGTCACACACATTCCGTTATCCTGGACAACACGTGAAATGTTAATGATGTTATTTATTGAATGATGATAAACGTTCTCACTTATGTTGAATACTATAAATGTACACGGTACAGAACAAGTCCGACTAACAAAATGTTTCATATGGAAAAATTCTTCAAATCATGAATTCGTTAAGTTTTAATTCGGGGCAGTCTTCGGTAGTGGAGCCAAAGGTATTCCCTGCATCTCGCATTATTTCTTTCTTCTATTCTTTCGTTCAACGTAAAAACAACAGCGAAAACTGTACTTAATGTGTGGAGAAGTAAAGCTACATTTACTGTCCCGAAGTAAAGAATGGGACCATTGAATTGAATTTGCCTTATTTTACGTGGCGAGACTCGGGCCATCAGGCCCGCTCTTCCGTCTGACCACGCAAATTTCGCTACGCTCCTTTCACCAACTAGGAGAGAAAGGAGGTATTTCTTGGGCGAGAAACAGGCGATTTGAATTTAGCTCAGAGGCGTCATTTAGGCTTGAGGATCTTTTACATGCAAGTAAATCTACGAACATGGGACAGCCGGCTTTACTTCCCCTCCGAAGGAAGGCGTACGAAGGATTTTTTCGCCCTTAAAAATCCACGGCTTCGATCGGGTTTGAACAAGCCAACTTGGGTACAACAGCCCAGTACGCTAACCGTTACACCATCGCCGCTGCTCAAAGTCTTCGCCGCACCATCTGTATTGCTCAAAGCATTTAAGAAAACAGGATAAACAAATTTGATGGATATGGAAATCGTTGACCCAGAAGCTGATTATAATGCTTGTTAAATCACCAGTTTTTTTAAGAATATTATTATACAAAATTTAATTGATGTTTTGCTATAATTATTAAAAGGTATATTACAAATATGGTAAATTGAAGATCAAGGAACTAATAACAACGGAACGTATCCGACATATCCTTATGTTTGACCGAAGCGTCTTGCTGGCATTCGCCACTTCCGGTCTTTTAATAAGATTTTTAAAATATTGTGATTTGATATGTTGAACAACGTGTGCGTGTTTTACTCTCTCGCTACGTAGTAGTAGTAGAAAGTTATGTAATGCTGCGCGGAAAACTGCGAATTTTCAGCAGAATTTTTTTTAATTTCAGGGCCCTGGTAACGAAGAAGCTTAGTTTAGTGAAGGTGCTAAATTTAGAAAAAAATATCCTGTAACGTGTAGCCAGAATCCATGTTTTGTTGGTCCTTGATACATAAAAACGAATGATATCTTTTGATGTTTCGTCTCTCTGTGCTGCCTGTCCGTCATCGGCTGGGTTTATCTCAGAGCCAGTATTGTCCTGGCTATGTGCAGTGATTCTACAGGTTCGCGAATTTTCGACCCCTCCTACATAGCTATTAAATTAGACGTATTCAGCCGCGACCTGGAGGAGAATTCTAGCACCCGGCTTCTTTTGTTTTTGTTTTTTTCCTTTTGTTATTTAAGGTCTATCAACTTCTAGGTCATTAGAGACCACTATTGCTTGTAACGGTATGGAATCTGTGAGGATGACACGATATGATCATGATAGGGGGTGGAAAGACGAACACAATACAACCATGCCCGAGGCGGGACGCGAACCCGCGGTCTTTCGGTCCGAGATCGCTGCGGCACTACTGCCTCGAATCATAGCGATCTCAGCCACCGGATCGGCCCCGGCTTCTTTGTTCAGTAGTTTTTCGAGGTTTCTCCGATCTATATGAGGTGAATGCCGGAGCAGTACCGTAATTAACGGGCCACGGTCCGCGCTCGTTCTATCCTTCCTTTTCCTCTTCCTATCCCTCATCCTATACATACACAGACACACACACGCACACACATTCATTTCACTACCACAGATGTCGGGAGTTAAGAGCTTCTCCCAACTAAGGTGGGGCCTTTCTTAGTGGATGGATATATAGAGAGGAAAATCATGTATACACCGTCCCGTATAATTTCTTCCGAATGTGAGCAACGACTTCAGTAACACAATTTCTGCTCCCCGAACGCTTGGCAATAACCTTTTTATTCACATCCAACGTCATTTGCTGACATTTACGTATTATTATTTCCCATTGAACAACTTTCCCTAACAAGACGGGTTCCTCCGAGCAACAAATGCGAACGCATGAATACTCGGACTGAAAGAAGATTTCCATTGTTCGCGGCCGCTTACGGCCAGACGTCGTTTTAGGACTCACTTTGTCGAAGTCTCGTCCGTTGCTATTTCATCCGGCCTCGTCGCGTCGTATGAATAGTCAAATCCTTATGGCCGCTCGTCAGACGTACAACCCGCATCAGCATATCTCGCCAACTCAACTCGGCACGAGAGCCCAACTGCCACAATGCGGGCGCCCGCACCCCACATCTGCTGCCTTTTACAAGCGCTGATGTTCCCGCCGCCTTCGTAACTGTTGCCACCAACAAGGCTGTGAATCCTGGCACTGCTACCACACTGGTGATTGGTGATCATTATTGGGCGGATTTTCATGACCTAAAACATCGCCAAAAATAGTCAATAACATGTCCTTAAAATGTTTTTAAAATGCTCTACAAACAAAGAAAAATTACCTACAAATTTGATGAAAAAGATAAACAATTCAAGCTGTTGGATACGTTACTCATGTAATCGAGGCTTTTTCCTTTCCTTTACGTGAACTCAGCTTGAAAAATTTTGGTTGGAGCTGTTCTTTACCAGGAGATATGTCTTTAGTTTTCCCAAAATCTGTCGAACCGTCTTATAGGCGGCACAGGAACCGTAAATTACATACAGCGACTGACATTACAATTTCTCAGCGAAGAAATCGAATAGGCTGCTCAAGAATTTTCGTGGAAAACATTTGTTGCATTGCGTGAATATTTGAAGCAAGTACCATTAAAATGATATTAACTTCAAAGAAATCGGCGAAAATACTTTAAAAAGGACGGAAAAACTGAAATATGTTTTATTAGACGAAATTCACGAAACATACAAAACAAAGTCCATAAAAATGGATCATTTCTTTTTGTTATAACATAAAATTAATGTTTTCACTAAAAAGCCTTCTTGTACAGTGAAAAGAAAAAAATGACATTTTATTAATATCCGCCCCCTAATGATCGATAATCGGTGTTATACTGTTCATGAGAGTCAATTAAACATTCGTCTCTGCTCAATCTATTCAGGATTGGACCCTAAAAATCTTTGCTTATTTCTCCCCCTGGATAAACACATGCATCTAAATTTTGAAGATAGTAAGTTGTTTGATTACCGTTAGAACGCGTTGTGGAGCATCTGGCATGTGTATTTTTTTCGTGACACTCGTATACTTCTGATTTTTTTTTCGAGATTATCCGCAAACCATGGTTTGTAAAGGTTTATTCTGCTTATTTCGCACCTGCCTTAAATAGTTGGCAGGAAGATGCCGGAGAACGGGCGTTGACACCTTACTTTAGGACCTGAATTACGATCATAGCGCTGTCTGAACAGGCTAAGGTATCAATTGATGTCACTGCAATGCCTCTATCCCTGACAGGACCAGGGGAGGTCCTAGGTTCGATTCCCGACCGTGGCAGCACTTCGACACTAGCTTTGTCGAATTCAGCTGCACTTCGGAAGAGATTTCTAGCGGCCGGTTGCACCCATCGGTAGTTTTTCGTGTTTCTCCGATCAATTCCAGACGAATGCCGGAGCAGTGCTAAAAAAACAGGCCTCGAACAGCGCGCAATCTTTCCTTCCACTTCCTTGCCCTATCCACACACTTACACTAACATGCCGAGAGTGGGGAGCTTAAAACGTGTCCAGGTTATTTAAGAACTGCCCTTCTTTGGCAGTGCTCCGCTGGTGGTCGGCGCCGAGTCTCTCCATCCATCGCTGGAAGATAACCGCCACCTCTCAAGATAATATATGTACTACACTTAAGAACTAATGATTTCATCCATTGACACGCCCGGAATCACTAATCAATCGAAACAAAAATCAACACAAAAGGGACACAAATCAACACAAAAAATCAGCGGTGTGGCAGTGAAGCTCCCCTGCCAGCTGGCCATGCCTTTGCGTGATGCCAGTAGTCACCAGGCTAGCTATTGGCCTTTTCCCTGTTTGTCTCACCTGCGCCCGAATACCCTTGCTCCCGCCGACTCCAGGCCGCTCCCTGCCAGCGGCAGCCGCCGACCTGGCCTTCGCCCCGGAGAAGGTTGCACTCACCCAGCGGGCTCTTTCGGACTGCTCACCTCAACTGGGAGACGCCAAGGACCGGCCTCTATTCGCCGCCACTTCAATAGCTACGACCGGGTAGCCGAAGTGTTGAGTTCGTTGAGACCAGTACGAGTATTTTGGCATTAGAGTGGCACGTGAAAAGCATAAATATCTCACTACGAGCCGAACTTCTTCCTGCTGTGAATGTAACATTTGTAATGTTTGTACAAAGTTGAAAACGAACGCTCACAGAACAGAAATTAACTTATGAGCGGTTGCCCAGGGGAACTTATTTCCTATTTTCTCTGTAGGGGGAACTGCTCCACTGGATGCGAGCGTGAAGGGAGCTTGAGAGAGTGCCAGAAGATCTCCATATATTCATCTGTCTTGTATCAAACGCGGCATGAAATGCATGCCTTTTTATGGCACCAATGAAAGTGACTGGGCACTCAAATGAGATCTCCGGTATGTGTAAGATTTACCATAAAACACCTTGTTGTAACAAAATTTATTTATAATTTCCTGCTAAATTCGTTTACTAATAGACATTATTAATTAATTTGTATTTCCGCTCTGCTTTTACGCAAAATGGCAGCAACAAATTCGAAAATTTCTGTTAATATACTAGAAACGTTAATTTTGTCCGGGTGGCATTGTAAACCCGTACACTGTGAGCCGTCCCGACCACGTCCATCGCTTCTGCATCCTCCCTACACCCTCGGCTTGTCCCCGCCGCAACCCCCCGCCGGCCGCCCCCGCCGCCGCCCCCCGCGCCGCCCCGCCGCCGCCCCGCCCGCTGCCCCGCGCCGCCCCCGGCCCGCGCCCCCGCCCGCCCCTCCCCTGCCGACGAAATGCGGGAAGCGGCTCCCGCCTCCTGCCCTTTTCGCACGCCATTCTTCAATGAATAACGCCTCCTCAATCCGAAAAGCCGGGAAGAAAGCTCCATTGTAGCACCAAGTAGGCCCACTTAAAGCATATAGCGTGAGCCCGGGACCCCCACCGCGCGGAGGGCCTTCAAGGCGTTGGAATAAACCCGGCTGTTTTGTCCGAAACGCCTTTGCTGGCCACTGCCTCCTTCCATTCCATAACAATAAGCCCAGATTGCGTTCTGCCGGCCACTTAACATAGTTGGCGAATACATCTGTTTTTCGCCGGGCTTGGAATTCTTGGCTTGCGTCGGACGCCTTTCGATTTCAAAAGCCTCCGAACTCGGCTGGCCCCCACCCCTTCCCAGCCCACAGTCCCCCCTCCCCCCGCTCAGTTTAATTGAATAAGTTGTTTCCCCTCTGTATCAGCGATTATTATAAAGCTTTGTGTTTCCGAAGTTCCCCGTGCAAAGTGAATTTTTATCAAAGACTTCTTTTTGGAACTGGGCTGCGTTTCGGGACGGCGAGCAAAACAGTACCGCGCCTGGCAAAATGAGAAAGGGCGGTAGCGTTTTGCTTTCGGGCTGAATATTTTGGACGCTTGCCTCGTGCAATGTACGCCACTTACCGCCATCGCAGCCACCGCCTCCCTCTATCGTCGCTGTCGTGCCGCCGCCGCCCACCCCGCCGCCAGGTCGGCTTGGCAATCGGTCCCTAAGCCACGAGGGATTTTGCCATCCATCGCGATTGCGTCGTTTTCTGGTCCATATCCGTAAACAGCGGATTAGTGTCCACGTCTTTGCGTATCGCGGAGCACCGTCACGTGAAAGGCGGGCAGGCGCACGGAGGAGGGCAACGGAGGCCGTGGACGCGGTTTCTTCGAATCAGGAGGTGGAGATGATGCTCGTGATAAAGAGGGGAAAAAGAGGAGGAGGGGAGGAAAGATAGCAATGAAGTCTTGAGGAACTGAAGAGGTGAGAATATAAAATCGCCGGAAATTTGACCAGAACGTTCAGTACTCAGGTGACGGAGGGCGGTGGGGGGGGGCGGCGGGCACGGTGGCGGGCGGCAGATGGGGGTGGATGAAAACGGACTTGGATGTGGAAGAAGCTTATTCTGTCTAAACAAGATACGGCCACAGTAACGTGGCAACAGCGAAGGAAGAGAAAAGATAGCGAGCAAAGTTTGAGGAAACGAGGAAAAGAGAGGTAAATCGTCGGAAATACGTCAATGTTCGGCGTCGTGGGAGGAGAAACAACGAACGCAAGAGCAGACGCGATAAGTTTGCCATGGAGGCTGTAGGACCGATGTGAACGGTAACGAGCGAAGCATGATGGGGGCGTATCGGCGTGGTGCTGTGAGGAGACAAAGAGCATTGGGCATCAATGGCAGAATGTGGATGCCCATCTATGTATAGGAGTGCAAGAGTTTGATTACAATGACGTGAATATATGAAGACGTTGTCTTCCACAGCTAGAATGTGTTCTTGGCTGCTCGGCCGACGACACGCCGTGGGTTGGTTGCCAACCTTCCGAACACCATTCCGTAACCTTGTACAGAGCTGAAATGCACCGTGTTTATCCACTGTTATTCATTTGTTATTCATTTGTTATTCATTTGTTGCTTACAGCTTCCATTCCCGTCTTTCGTCATGGCTTTTATCTGAAATTCCAGACATTCTTTCGTTGCCAACTTGAGAGATAAAGACCTGGTTAATCAACATCCATTATTCAAATATCTTCCTTAATGCATATATGCCATAAGAGAATTATACGTAAACGGCCCTTCGTTGGTATTACAGGGCTGATCGAAGTCATCCGGAGGAATGAGTAGGCTGTTTTTGGTGTGATAAAATTCTAGTGGCTGGATTGACGAACTGGGACATTGAACTGTTGGAGGTCTGGGAGGATTGGCAACAGAACTTTGGAGCAATGGTGGCTGCTCCGTAAGGGCTCTAGGGCGTCGCCATCACCACAAAACACAACCTCGGGAAAAGTTACACAAACTCTTAAACTTGCAATAAATAGACTTGTTGCATTTGTGCATACGACCAGCGCAGGTTGTGAGAAGGAATTTAATTTTTTAAGTGCTTTTATATGTGAAAGATAAATATTTTTGGAATGGGTATCATCGTGGACTATCAGTCTGTCCGTAGCTGGTGAGGAAAAGTGCCTGTACGGGATCTTCTTAATTTAGCAGGGTAGTTGGGTGGGGGCAGCGTGCTTCTATCAGGGTTTTGCTCGGACTTCGCAGCTATTAAGTGAGCCAATAATACCGAATCTTTCATCTTATTTCTTAAAGTACTGTTTCGTTTGCTGGAAATATTTCATTTTTAGATCTCGTTTCTCGCGTGAGCACAATTGTATTTTTCGTAATCGACGTGAAAGTTGTATTAAGCAAGGATTAAAATCGCGGTACTTTCAAATCGGTTGTACTCTACATGCCATAATTTTCCTCGTTCAAGAAATAGTTTGAATTGGTAATCTGTTTTTGATAGTTTGGGCATACAAGCCGACCCTCCTTATTCGCAAACCACCGGCCGCCACTACTTTGGAAGAAACCGAACATTGGAGGACGAAGGAGATGGGTATCGAACAGACGATTTAGGCAACGGACTGTTAGAAGAATAAGGAAACCAGGAATGGAACGTTGGAAGACGGGGAAGTTTCGCAACGGAAAATGTTCGAGAACGGAGGAATTCGGGAATGGAACGTTGGACGGAGGAAATATGGTACGGAACGTTGGAGGGTAGAGAAGATTGGTAACGGAAAATTAGAGACGTCTGGTAGAAGAACGTTGAAGAACTACAAATTACGAAAGAGGAATGTTGGAGACTGCTAACTACATCTGAAAGTTGAAAGATGGGGAGGGCCTGCTACGGAACTATAGAGAATAGTGAAATATGGCAGCGATAACTTCGAGATCGGAGACGACTTCGTGGCCAAACCGCGCGCATACACCGAACATTTCGCGCTGGGGCAGTGGAATGAATACTAGGAGAATTCCGGGAAGACAATCTAGTATCGAAGAGCGAGCAGGCGATTGCAGCGGAAAGGCAACGGAGGGGGCGGGACGAGGCCGTAGGAGGCGACGGAGCCGTAAGGGGTGGAAACCCGAATTGGAGGCGTCGGGAGGGACGGAGGCAAAGGGGTGGGGGCGGACGTTGTGGCGGCGGCGGCCCGTCTACAATAGCTGGCGTCGGCCTTGCTCCAATTCTGCAAATGGTTTTGTTTACGTCTCCCAGCGCCAATGGGGCCCGTTGCCAACAAAACAGTTATATTGCCGCCCGCCTTCCGGGCGCTTTCGTTAGGTCAGGTTGGTACGGCGACGGAAATCGAGTGCGGCAAACATTGTGTTTGCGTGACTGGCGCTTGGCCCGCCGTCCTCGCCTCCGACCCCGCACTCAGTTCCGCTGTCATCCACGGCGACGTATCTCGTTCCCAGGCCTTCCGCCCCTGCCCCTTCTCGAATGGGCCTCCGCCGCTGCTGCCGTTGATTCTCCCGTCTCCGTTGCTGGCGTCAGTTCACGGACTACCTTGTGGCCATCTCCGCTCCGCGCAATGAGCTGCATTTTTACTGTCCCTGCTCTCATGAAGATAACAATCTTGTATAAGTGATTGTTACCAAAGAGAGACAATCGTCGGAAGTGTTAGGTACATAATCCTAGCATTCCGTCTGAGCACTGGGTTGTTACCTAAAATGTCCACATATGATATTCATGATTGTTGTCACAAAATCTTCGTATGTTTTCAGACGTGATCAAACTTTATTTTTTCTACTCTTCGGATTAATATTTGCTTTTCCCACTCTTGTATCGTAAATACCGGAATGTGCTTCTGTAGGACTGGAAAAGTTTAGTTGTTTTTCTTCGTTCAAAAAGCTTCTAAATATTATTTTTATTCCTTGTGCTCTCACAAGTACTCTCACTGGTGACGTACGTTATTATGCATTCTATGTTCTGTGCATATTTTAAATAATACCCGGTAGATTTCTCTGTTATTTCGGGTTTGGTGATGTCCATTCCATCTTCACGTTTGTCCAGTCCACATCCGTGCCTTCTATGTCCGGAAACAGCGAAACATTCATTTGCCACACTCCGATCTTTGCCATTCACCTAGCCCCAACGCAATTTGGCGTTTAAGTGCGCTGACACCTCGCCAAACTACTCACTGTGACCGCACTACTAGTATTTGCCTCATACTTCTACTGCGTTTTGCACTCATCGACGTTACACAACCTTGCTGTCAGTTTAGGCCATATAGGCACCAAAAAGAAATTTTTGAAGAAGACTCTCATAGCCTCATACATCATTCTAGTTTTCACCCTCTGTCTTAAATCTTCTTATCCTCTCCTCCCTCCCGCCCTTTTCACTCCCGTGTCCCTTCTTCCAACGTTCCAACCCGTCATTCGCCACAGTCTTTCCACCTCGTCACTCCAACGCCACGTCCCGCCCCGGCGTCTCTCCCCATCGACTCACC
>BOPP01000050.1:242120-256085 GCA_017312745.1 Gryllus bimaculatus | reverse complement strand
GGGGGCGGGGCGGGGACGGGGGCCGGCAGTCCGACCGAGAGACGCCGCGGGGAGGCCCCGATATTTTCGGATCAGAAGATGCAGTTTCAGCATTCGTTTTTCCTCCTCCGCCGAGATAGATCCAGGTCACTTGACATCCACGCCCGCACTGGCTCATCCTCGTCGCGTTCGGGGAGGTGGGAAGGGGTGTTAATAACTATAAAATGGACAACGACGGACAATAGTCTAATGACGAAATGCTAGTAGTGGAATCATGTATTCCTATCATCACTAGTATAAGCAAATTATACTAGTAATTATAAGAGATGAAAAAGAACTTTTTGATTTTTATTAAGGGAATATTTTTTTGTATTCATCTTTTTGCCAGTATTAATTTTCAAATTGGGAAACAATGCATTCTTGTCAATTACGGTGAGTCTGGGAATTTTATTGAATATTAAATAATAAAAATATATCGTACCAATATCGTTCTAAATCACTCAGTATCGATAAAATATCGAAACGTCACATAATGAACGTATTGTTAGGGAAATAACGTTCTTATTTTCGTGAAAAAGTTATCGTATATGCTCTCCTGTATTTAACTTGACATTTCATTAGAATTGTGAAGAAAAATTAGTGTTATAACTACCTCCTCAAGCATGTTAAAGGTGTAATATAAGCGTGTATAAGAGCAATTCATTAAAACTAGCGACCTCTAGATCAACATCGATTTAAACAATGAGATTTTTGTTGCTTTTTTAATGTGCCAGATTTTTTTTTCTTCCCTACCATATCCAAAATTTGTTATATAATCGTAATGAAAATATTCATTTGATTTGTTTCTGTGTTCACAAGAGAACATACTCGCTCGTCCTAGGGGTTGCGAACTCTGTGGCAGCGAGCAGGTGTACGTGTCCTTCGAGCTGCACCGACGCCTGGAACCGTTGCAAGTTTGAGTAAATACTCCGCTTTCATCCTCCTTTATAAAATTCATTCATTTGTTATTTTAAATTAATTAATAGGAAATGATTATTTCCCCCAGTAACGTTACAACGTACGTAGAGCAACGATTCGCTCAGAGCACAGCTTCCCAACGTGGGCGGTGTCGAGACCCTGGGGTCGATGGAATTAAACTGAGGTCAACGAGGTCTTTATTAAAAGGGATCGATTGGTGGTGGTCTGTAGCTGACTACGCAGAGGTGACTGAACAGTGTAATCAATATTCCACTGGCTACTAATATTAATGAAGTTGATAATGTTCTCTTATAATAAAAATCTAATTATAAATTGCAATTTTTTTTCTCTTTTGGAAGTAAACATAATTCAACTTAATAAAAATAGAACTTCTGTACAAATAAAATATGTGGTTTTGTTTCTGAAAACTTTGTTTCTAAACATTGGAAATGATACTAGAATAAAAATAATAAAACTTTTTTTTTTAATTGAACGAAGTTGGTTATTGTATTCTCCATATTTTGTCGTGCGCATTCTTCTGAGATTTAGCAGCATCTCGACATGCGCTACGTACTGGACACCCATCTAACCTGGCCAATACCCGTTCGCGCCTAACGCTAGACAATTCCTCCCTACGCCATCTCTATCCTCTTATTAAAAGAAATTCCTTCCTTAATCTAAGAACAACCATAGTCCTCTCTAAGTCGCTATCGTCCCCCTCTATAAATCACGGACGTGGCCCCTATATGAGGAGGTGCAGGCCACTCTACAATGAAACACATCCAAGCCCCACAAAATAGAGTGCTGCCCACCGCTTCGTATTCGAACATTCGGTTTCGACAGTTTTTCTAGAGAGTATGATTCCTCGGAGCTCTTTGTAACCTCTTCGATTTTAAGAAGAAGATATACTATTTTTACAATTAATGTTAGGGACATTTTATATTTTTAGATTATACACTACTAAAGTACGAAAATATTTCAGCACATAGTACACTGTCAGAAATATCTGCATTAATAATAATATAAAAGTACATGAAAGTAGTTATCACGAACGCACATTAAATTTAATGTAAACGTTCAGTAGCTTTAAAGTACTTTAAATGTGTGCATTAAATATACTGTACATGTGCAATTAAATTTACTGCACATGTACAATTAAATTTAATGTACACACGCACATTAAATTTACTGTACTTCACTGAAAATCGACTTAATATACTACTGAAAATCCATTTAATGTGAAATAATCTATTAGTAATATTATTGCTAGATTTGTTGTATTATAATTATATAATGTTACCTTTCTTGCTATGTCAATCTAGAAATTACTATTTGCCAGAAAAATCAGAAAAACTATTTGTTCCTATTCCATTCTCTACTAAGTAATACCCATTTTGACAAAGTTTTCGTTAATTCAATTTTATTGTCACTATATCTGAGACCAATTTTCTATTTATTAAATTTCTTAAAGATGAAATGTAACAATTTAATCGAAATGTTCTATCGATAGTAATTATTTAATGAAACATTTTCAATTTAGTGCGTTCCGTATGAATCCGAGAGTTGTCTAATTTTACAGAATATGTATATCCAAAAACATAAAAGCTGGCAATTATCACACATTCAATAACGTCTTTAAAAACTAGAACTTTTTGTTCCAGGATTAGAGTTATTTACTTTTGACATACAATGTCACATTGATTTTAATTTAAACATTAAATTTAATGGAGAAGGATACTAATCTCCTTCTAATGTAAAAGGCATATTAAGTTTAATGTTCAGCCGTACATTCAATCTACATTGATTTTAATTTAAGCATTAAATGTAATGTTCAAATACATTAATATCTTTTAATGTACAAAGTTCATTAAAATTAAGGTATAGTCGTAAATTAATCCACATTAAATCATCAGTATTACTCGTAAGTCGATGCAATACTCATTTGGAATAATCTTTCTTAACGTGACACCTATGGTATTAATCTCCATGTTCGTTTCGAAAATATACTAATTTTTCAGTATCTCACGGATTATTTTTAATTTTTTCTTTAGATTCAATTTTAAATATACGTCCAAACCCGTAATTTAAACGAGAACATTTTTGCTCAGGTGAAGAAAGGCAAAGTAATTCGGCCCTTTCGTGCTCACATAAATTCCGGCAAACTACTCATTGTCAGAACAGTTTCTGTTAACAAAATGGATGTGCACGCATTAAGAGATAACGAATAGCGGTCTTCTCCTTATTCCTCTATTTTTCGTAATTTACATTTGAAATGGCCAATATTTGTCGATTGGGGAATAGAGTAGTTGATTTATGAGGCTCCACTTCTTTCGGTATGAAAGGAAATTCTAAGTGACCCACCGAAGAATGTGCTGTGCACCATTTCCCGAAACGAAAAGCCGGCAGCGGCGATGGCGGACGTGTCAAGGTCTTAGTTTCTCGCCCAAGATCGAATCAATCAAGTCCGAACAATCGATACATCAATCAATCATGTCAATAATCTAGTGATGTATGAAATCAAATATTGGGATGGAACCAAACAATCAATCAAACTAATACAACATAAGAAATGAAAGAGTGACGTATCGTGTACTATCACAAGATTAAACACTTCTTTATTCAAGATCAGTAGAACTAAAATACTATGAACAATTACTTAATTATTTAGGAATAGAAATGTTCACGATATCCATATCAACCAAAAGGACGCCATATTTTAAAGATACTTGGTTCCTTGCTTATGTTAGATACATATCATAGTGTTTCTGCAAAGCACACACAAGCTCTAAACTCTCACACACGGAGGATAAACGTAACTTCTGGAATCACTTAGACAATTATGTCATTTTTCTGTTTTCATTTCGTTGCTAATTTGAAGGAAATGTATTGAGACTATTGTTCACAATAATTGAATTTGAGTAATATTTATGGGATAGTTTTCATTACTCATTTTAATTATTTTCAAGGCTATTTAAAAAATTATCGGAAGTATAAATATCAACAAAGGATATAGCCGAATGAGACAGTAAAAAGTGCCTCCAAAACAAATCGATAATCGCCATAATAATATGTAAAAGAATAAAAAATTCTGTAGATTCCCCCCAAAAAATCAGTTTCCTAGAACAATCTGTTGGGGATTCAACGAGAAATATTTTTTCATGTTGTATTTTTTCTCAGCTTCTATTGCAGGTATCAGGTTGAAAAAATATTAAACACCGGGGAATTTTAAGGTATTTTTTGCATCAATTTTGACGCCGAATTGAAATAGAGAAAAAAATTAAATTAATTATCGACATGATAACGTTAGAGTATTACTGTTTTTCTTTGTAGAATGTGTCTTATAACTTTTTTTCACAACGAAACGCGCCTCTTAACCCTTATTGGGCGTTGAGCTCTCCTTACTACTGAAGCCTAAGTGCGTCGTTGTCCAGAGGACCGCCGGGTAGCATTTTCGCGTACGCGCCTCCCACACGTGGCCCTGCGTCACTACCCACCGACCAGAATTAGAAAAGGAGTAGGTCTTAGGACACTTCACAAGGGTTAGACTAGCCCATGTGAAGCAGGCAAACTCGTTTCTAGAAACAAATTTCACATGAGATTATCGACGGGAATCGAACCGAATCGAACCGGATCGAACCGGATCGAACCCTGGACTCCTTGGGCTGTAGTGAGCGACTTCGCTCTGTGCCAACGAGCCACCATTTAAATACACAGTCTTTAACATATATTGTTTGAATTATTTATAATTCAATTTTTATTTCGGTTATATAAATACTTTCCACATAAAACATACATTTGTCAGCAAAAAGTTGTAAATTATGCTGCTAAAGGAGAGTATTCAATCAATTAAATATAAATTATTTAAAAACGTAGGCTAATACATTTTTCCAATCACATTTTGGTGCGAATTTTAAATTTTTATGCCGATAAAATTGTTTTACTTTACTTCACTATCGTCTACATTGTTTAATACTGAAAAAATATGTTACTGTATGTTAATGAGACACATTCTAGGAAAAAACCGAGAGAGTACTCCAACGTTCTCACGTCGAAAATTAATTAGATATATTTATTTCTTATTACTTTCTCGCCCCACAAATTCTTCGTAAGAAAAGAAAATTATGTAATCGTGCGTCGGAAAATAACAAATTTTCGCCAGAAAAAGTTTCATAGTTGGGTTCTGGTAACGAAAAAATGGATAAATCCTGTTGAAATATTTAGGGGAAAACCTCATCTAACTCTGGCTAAACCGTGGTGTAGCCAGAGTCCATGTTTTGTCGGTTCTTGATAACGAAAATTCGATTGACGGCAAAACGTCCGTCTGTCCGTGGTCAACCGTTCAGCCGATTTTCTCCAACATTGATATTCCTCAACCGATCTGGCTGATGTAGCGGTCTCTGGATTTTCAAACAGATATTTTTATTTTAGGGGTACTTTACACGATGCCCATCAGACATTTTCAAAATTAAAAAACAAACAAAAAAAGCTTCAATTTTTTTAATTAAATTTTGTTGTTCAATAGTGCAAAATATGTTTAAGAGAATTGTTCCGGTATCATTTTCGGTGATATCCCCGATTTTTTGACAAAGAAAATTTAAAACTACAAAATTGATGTTCAAAATTGATGAAGCTCAGACAAATTCTGTTGTACAAAATTACGTCTTTAAAAAAGGTGACGTATATGTTTTATAAATGTTCGTAGTTTTTGCGTAATTTGGGCGTGAAATTTACGGAAAAAAAATTCTCATGAAATGCTTAAAGTTTTGCCTTCAAATTTTCTCCCATATGTAATAAGGGACGTTAAGAAATATGGTGCTAGTCCCTCCCATTTTCGGTTTTTTCGACAATTGCAAAAGAATTTCAAAACTACAAATTAGGAGATAATTTTGCCTCAGAAAAATGTTTGTTGTAGTAAATTAGCTATTTATATGACAAATAAATAATTAAAAAACTTGCGGTGCTATAGAATGGCGCTGACTTTCTCGTATATATTGTGCAGGCTTAATTTTATTCACAATTTACAATGATTGTAACAATTTGCATTTTGTAGGAAAATTGATCATCATGCTCTTCTCCGCTAATTCTTTAATTGAGAGAATAATAATTGTTAATTATTAATTAATAATTATTAATAATTACTAATTGAGAGATAATGAAGAGTGATTAACATAATTTGTAAATATGTATATTGAAGAAAATAACTCCAAGAATAATATGCAAAAATTGAAATTGGAATTAAAAATTAAATTCTTACTGCAATTATTATAGGGTTATTCTTGCTATTAAATATGGATGTTTCTTCACGTGGTTTCATCATTTTAGAAATCTCACATCCCAGCTTTAGATGAACGCAAGTTTGAATAAGATAGTATAAATTTGAAAATGTCCAATAAACAGATCCCAACCCACAATTTTGAAGAGGACCCCCGTCAGTTCGTGTCCCGTTGTTTACTTACTGCTCTGGCATCATCACTTGAATCCAAGTCAAAGGCTCGAATTTCTGAACTCTCCTACAAAATTCGCAGGAGAAATGACCAAAGTTTTTACATGAAGGACTCATGAAGGTACATTGAGACTGACAAATCATACCAGGGCAAAATGTTTCATGTCACTCACAGCCAACGCTCAAACTAGAGGCACTAACTAGTCATTTCCATGTTGTTTAGCATTTTGAATTTTTATTTAATTTTTTTCCCGATTATCACCGTATCCCGTATTCTTGGCGCGTGTCGAAGGCGTTCTAGATAAAAAAAGAATAGGTCTGTCTTTCAGCTCCACGGATCTGAAGTCACGATGAATCGTGAGCAGTTCGTCGCCTGTCGTTACGGTTCAAGTTATGGTCCGACATTGTCCTGAAAGTAATCCGAAAAAAAAACACAGAAATGACCGATCATTATAGCCTGCCTCTAGACTTCCCATTGTGACAATGGTCGCCTCTGAACCAGCTATTTAACTTGAGTGGTAAAGCGACTACCGTCTAGACCAAATCCTGGGCCTTCTTGATCTAGGCAGTTCGTTACAGATTCGCACCTTCACACACTATCTCAGTCGGTGACTGTTCACTTGTACAGTATATTTAAAACAACTGGAGACGTACTATAAAACTTCTACGTTAAACAAATAAAAACCTGTTAATTTTCCACGCGCGTTACTTTCCATACCTTGTCAGTTCCATTAACGTACCGAGAGGAATGAACTGCAGATCAACTGCGATTCACTACCGTAGCGTCTTCCTGCCAGAAACTCGCGATGTGAAGGCATAACCCGCGGATACAGCTTAACGACCGCGTTGAACGAGCTGACGCCACAGCCATTTCGCATTCAACTGATCGCAGATTCCAGAATATTTGCCGCGCTGCTAGCAGAAATGATGGTAACCACGTAACATTAAATGTTGCCTTTTAGAATGCCACTATCTGAAAATGTAATGTAGCACTCGAAAAACTATTCCCAAAGATTAATGTTTTCTGGCACGTGCTTTTGAAATTAGTCCCGTATGTGATAGTGCAATATGTGCTCTTTTCGGGTTATCAGTTCTTAAAGATTAAAATATTTTTTAAGTATTTTTCACGAATGTATAAATATGCAATGCGACAAAAACGGAGTTAAACGTAATTTCTACACCTAATAAATCTTCATTACAGTGGAAAGCGATCGGCAAGTGCACATCCAAAAACTAGTCCCTTTTAGTATCTGTAACAACAACTTTGCTTTTAATGTATTAGTTATTTAAATTCAGAAAATCTTAATGTCATATATACCTAGCAGTAAATAAATTAGAGACAATTATAACCCAAGAAAGTCTAAAATTAATAGCAAAATAAATTATTTTTTTTCATTTCACTAATGACGTTTTAAATGTAGCAAGGAGAGAAAATATAAAGGAACAGAAAGAGAAAAATAAAGCATTAGATTTTACAGACTTACAAATTACATTGCCAATTTTGTAATGTATGTGGTTGCATTTATTTTAATACTCCAATTATAATTTTGAATTTTAATAACATTATATTAAATTTAATTAATAACAAATATTTTTTATAAATAATGCAATACTTAATGGCAGTGTAAATTACCGATACATTTTCCAATTATTTCTATTACTAACAGTAAAAAATAAATATTCTCGCTTCAATTTTCAGCCTGCCTCATGATTTCTTGACGATCATTTGCGTTTTTGGAAGTAGAGGTAGAAATTATGACTACAACTATCATCTTTCATTTTTAAAAAAGAAATAAAATTGTGAGATTGGAAAGACTTTAATGATACTTTTCAAACAATTCAATTCATTGCAATTAATGCCAAAATCTAATCTTACTTTCAGATTCTCCAACCTACCTAAGGAAAATCAAAATTCCAAAGTAACATGCTGCCTTAATTATTAGTAAATTCCTGAGAACATCAAGTTAATATGTAACCCTTGGCCTTCTCAGTGGATCAGATGTCCACATGAAAAAAAACATAAATATTCTCATTAGTCAATTTACTCAAGCTAAAAATAAGAAGTAGCAATTATTTATTTTCGTTATTATTATTATTATTATTATTATTATTATTATTATTATTATTATTATTATTATTATTTTTATTATTATTATTTATTATTATTATTATCGTTATTGATATAATTTATTTATTATGTCATAATGCTTATTTATGATGACAGTGGTAAACGCGACCTTTTATTTTGCGAGTAAGAAAGGTTGCGACGCGAGGCCGAAAGGTCGATTGGCGGAATTCTACGAGCAAAATATTCACTTCTACCATGTGTCTTACACCATTTTTTAGAGAGCCTTACTGATTTTTTGCCCTTTTGTTACCGTTTGTTTTCGTTGTTCCATTTGTCTTCATGGCCGCCTTTGTCCCCATGCCCCTTTGTCACCATCGTTCACTTTGCACCTGTGGTCCTTATTGTCCTTTTTGGTTATTTTGGTCCTTCCGGCGAGACGAAAATATTTAGTATTTGCATTCACAGATTTATAAGAACACTTTTGCACCGTCTCACATTTAACACTGGTGCTAAAAATTGTTCTTTTAGGACGCTAGGCATGCCCTGAATGAGCAGCTATTAGTAGTGGCTGTGTAAAAAATGTTTTAGAATTTTACATTCTACATTTATATATGTTTTCATCAACATCCTGTAAAGCATTTGATGGTAGTTCTTTTCTCCAAGCAAATTTTATATGCCGGCCTGGATAGTCTAAGTCTGAAGGGTCGCGTTTTCGATTCCTGCCCCAGACATGGATGTTGGTGTATATAGGTGTTTGCTAGATCCATTACCGTTACACCGAAAATTCCAGAACCAATGTTAATTACAGTGGTCGCTGTGTGACTGCATTAGTTGAAAAACACCTTAAGTAAGTAAAGAAAACTGTTTTGTATGTACATTTTTATCGATGTTCTATTTTCTAAATTGTAAACTTTTTTCTTTATACTCCGTAAATTAGTATTGTGTTGTAAGTTTATGTTCTAGTTTTAATTTAGTTCTATTATTTTACATTATGTTCTTGTTTTTAATGTACGATGTATTGTGATTTCCGTGATTTATTGTTGTTGTGTGGTCATTAGCTTTATGTTCTCTCTATTTATGCATTTTTAGTTCAAAGTATATTCAATTTAAAACATTCAGCTGTATATGTTGTAATATTTTTTAAAGGTTCGCACACTGCCTATGCCTTTGCGAAAATAACTTGGGAGGAGTAATAAGTCTCCACTGTGTCGTATGTCCTCTCATTTATTTTAGTGTAATTACAATCTGGAAAAGCATACAATCAAATAAATGAGTTATAACATTCAATTTTAGTTTCCAGTGCTATTTTATTACGTGAAAGGAAAATGTCAAACGGGGCCCAGATATGTGGTCATAAAGTCGTTTGTGGCTGCAAGAGTATAACTCAAAAAATATGGTGTTGAGATAAATAAGTTAGAAGTATTCACCTCGTATTGAAATGAATCATTCTTGCATTCAGACTTCTGTCATTTGTTGATGCAATAATACTCTATTGTACTACTGTAAGATATGTTGTTGTTGTTGTTGCTGCTGAAGGGTGGGTCAATTCTGGAGACTGTATTAATTTAAATGTTTTTGAATTGAGCCACTATTGCTGATCACGAGCGACATAATTAAATGAAGTGCGATAGAATTAACGAATATGGAAATTCTGCAGTAAAATATTTTTCCTAGTTTATCGGAATTAGTAAGTCGTTCGCATATACGAGACATAATTGAGTTAATGAATTACTGTGCAGTGGAACTGCACCGTATTACTTTTGCACCCCTCTGTGAATGTTTTCGTGCCCCTTGTAGGCAACGGACTACATTTTTGAAGAGACACAATTAATCCATAAATGTCTCATTCATGATTTCAACACACAATGATCGTTAAAAATATTTTTTTGAAATGAAAGAATCCAAATCAATAAACCAAATAAGAAAACTCCCCCATGAATATTCTTCCTGTTTACCATACACACACCGTGCTGCGTGAGCAAATAGTCTTCATTCATTTATCAATTCGTCCTGTTGAGTTTTACACGATCTGAAAATATTATGTCTTACTCTACTTGTCAGGGCGGTATAGGAGGTAGTGGTGGGGAGTGGTCCATGGTCGCCGGTTGTTGGCACATTGTCCGCCAAATTGTTTCAAATTTGGCTCCTTGTTTCAAACAAAGCACTTCTGATATTCTTTAGAGGAAATGATCATACATTTCAACTTTGGCACTCTGGATAACCTAACTCTACTCAAAAAATCCGCGCGAATTTCTTCCCGGTTGACCAAATACTCACTTATTTCGTACAAAGTTCCTTGACGTAGATTGTCAGCTACTTCCTGTTAGTTCGCAGCGTCACCGAAAGATCGCATCAGCTTCTGGGCAGCCCCGCGAAATATACCATTGTCAAAATTCCGCGGAACCCAGTGATTCCACTGCAGACGCCACGACGCGACACGAGCTCTCATTGCCATCAGAGGCACCGGATGCAGTCAAAACGTGAAGTAAAACGACGAAATTCGTAAAGAAACGTTTGATTTCGTCTGGACAGAGGTAAACATGATAATCTACTTCAATACTCTTTGATTTTTTTCTCCAAGTAACAATCTTTGTCAATTGTGTGTCGTTTCTTTTCCAGAACTCTTGTCTGATAAACTATTGATAGAAGAGGTAATGATTCATTGCAGCTCATACTAGTTCTTCTCCCAACTTATCTTACGAGTATTTCGCAGCATCAACATCGGTTATCCTCGCCGTTCTAATGACCATTACTGCCGGTTCTGTAAAAGAAAAATTTACTATTCCTTTCTGAAACCGAAGGTGCCGTGTGATATGAAATGCTAGGGATACTGAGAATTTTATAAGTCTCGGAAACGCTGTCAAACAGACTGACGGCAAATGTAGGAACGGGGTGCCAAGGCGGGGTATTGTGGCGCGGGGAGTTTCGGAAGTTTCGGGAATCGGCACGGCGGCACGGGGCGAAGCGAGGCTGGGCGAGACGGTGTCAGGCGGAGCGAGGCTGGGCGAAGCGGGGAGGGGCGGGGCGGGGCGGAGTGGGATGTCGCTACGCCCCAGCAGCGCACGTGACCCAGCGTTAATCCCCTACACTCACGGGAAATCGCCGGGCGCGGTCGGCGCCACCGGGGGCGGGGCGGGGCGGGGGTTGGGAGGCAGCGGAGGAGCCCGGCGCCACGGACGGTTTGGCGCCGCCCGACCGTAGCCCCTGACCCCTAAAGCCTCGCAGTGCCCCTTCCCTGCCCCCCCTTCCAATCCGCGCGATTTCCTGTTTCCCTGATCACCACTGAGACTGTTTCTCGTTTCAGTCTCTCTACCTTTGCAAGTATGCCCTCGCGGTGGTTTGGCTTCTTCTCAATCTTCCCCTTATTTACTTTACTTTTTTTGATTTTCTTGTGCCTTTCTCCTTTACGCTCAAAATATTCGTGATCATCCACCATTCCGTTTTCCTGGTCCTTAATTATCGCTGGACCCTCTTAATCGTTTTATTATGTCCGCCTTCTTTTCGTTTATGTGCAGTACAGTTTTATACTCCCAGATTTTCGATATCTTGAATTCGCGACGAAAATTATTCCTTTCTCACCTTGCGTATTGGGAGTTCCTTCCTTCCCTCGTGTCATTTGAAGCAATGAACAACCAATGTCAACATTTTTATCATTAAAGAATTACTTAACTTGGTATTTCACATAGCGTGAAACTGTTTAAAACTCGATATGGTGGATTCAAACCAGGGTAAATATTGAAGAATTTTTTAATTAATTTAACTCGCTAGGCAGAGCGAAGAAAGAAAAATGGTGTCGGGCGTATCAGTGCTTATAATCGATTAGTCTATTTTCCATTCTTGGCAGTTTCACAGATTTTCAAATGTAAGATATTGTTAGGTGATATTGATGACACGTGTGACTATAGGTGTGATCTGACACGGTACGTCCAGTACAGCGTAGGAGAATAAATAATTTTAACAATATGACTACTATTCACAGTTTTGTTTCGCCAATAAATAATATGCATCGTACTAATTCATCTCCGTATACTGTTTTTGAAGTTCTAGTCTTCTCAGTTTCGTGATCTTTCCTTCCGGTGCTTTCGTAATTCCCGTTCGGACCCAATTTGTACTCTGTGCACCACTTGTCATCTTACATCTTCATTTTCTTCTTGGTTTCACCATCGTCGTCTCTGTATTACATCTTATTTGCGTTATCTCACGCCCCACCACTTTCCGTATATCTTATCTCATCCTACATTCTAATTTCGCATTTTCTCTCTTTATCTCTGACGATCATTTGGGTACTACTTTATTTTCCGTCCTTACTTCTTTGTATTTTTAAACATTCTATTCTCATGTGTATTGATAATTTACGATCTTCCATTCTCAACATCCTGATGTTTCCTTTAACCAAGTGTGCGTAGGAAAAAGTATTATGTTTTTCGCTGTGAACCTGGTGAGTTCTCTCCCGCTTCCATAACTCTGTAACCTGCATGCAGATGTTTTAAAAAAGAAACCCACGTTGTATTTTCAGCGTATTAGCACTAGAAATTGTATAAAGTTACATAAAAATCAATTTGACGGGGGAAACGCGGTAAAATATTTTAATATGAAATTTTATTTTACGTTATATTCAGTTAAAATTTTAATTCCCTTCAGACGTATAATGTTTTCGTGAAGAGTGTAACTATTATCACTAATTATTTAAAACCCGCTTTGTTTCTAACTCGAAAAAGTAATTTGGTGCAGTGAAACGTAACATCTCGATTAGGTTTTTTGTTTCCCTGATCAATTGATCAAATGCTTACATGGCCTCTTGTTTTGCTTCTGAAAATAAATCTAGCTTCACTAGGCGGACGTTGTGAGCTATCCTTTTGCTGGTTACGATAGGGGTAGAGGTGACGGTATGGATTTCTATTTTCTTAGCAATACTAAAAAATCAAATTTGTAGATCATTGGCCGGTGCATATAGGTTTTCTATTAACTCAGGAGAAAAAATTACAATTCAGCTATTTATGCTTAAAGGGTGGGGAGAATATTCTTCTCGATTAATTTTATAAGAACGTTTGGTGAACATTATATACTTATTCACAAACCAATTAATTTACAATTACAACAGTAATATGTGTACACGGCGATGGCAACTCAAGTGAATCTGAAACAAGATCTAACATTCCAAATGAGTAAGCGAATCAAATATTTGCCCATCGTTGTAGATAAAGGTCTTAGAGAACTTTGTTTCTCTTGAATGATAATCGTGTTCGACATCTGCCTTCGTCAACACCTAATTATTACAATTTTACCTGTCGCTGCAGGTATTTTCCCTCGTTTTTCCTCTTCACAATTTTGCTTGACCGATACGATCACTCGCCACCTTTTGTTTTTCAGGTTTTCTTATTTCCGGTTACCTCTTTCCTGTGCACGCGCGTGAGCGCACCTTTGCCACATCCTCTCCATCCCACTACGTGCATAATCGCCCAACGTCTTTCCCCGCGCCCTCTCTCGTGCGCCTCTCTTGGTCCCCAGGTCCCCGCCA
>BOPP01000050.1:185843-197542 GCA_017312745.1 Gryllus bimaculatus | reverse complement strand
TTTAATGATGTCCGTGGAAATACCATCAGGACCTCGTGATTTTCCTCTCTTCATTAATTTTATTCTTATTATATTCTTATATTATTTTATTCTTCATACAGGTGATGTGCACCAATTGCCACGATTTTTGTGTTTTACATAATGTTTGTGGACAAGAAAATTATCTAAAGTGTGTAATGCATAGAGAATCTGAAAAAATGGCATTTTGGAAGATAAAATTATCTTTGTATTAAAAATTAACTGCTCCACAGACAATGAAATTGTTAAAGGTTTTCCTTTTCATGTTCACTTGATATAATATTATATGATAAGTGGTTTAGTTTGGTTACATTGAATCTGTCACAGGAGTAACATGAGTAACACATTGGCGAGAGTAAATACCCTTATTTCAAATAACAGGATTTATTTCAGTACATTCATACTATATTGGTATATGCACATTTTTAATTACGAATTTTAAGAAAATTTGTTAATTTCAAAGCTGTAACATACTCATTCAATATCCGTATCTATTTTAATTTTGCATTAAAATAGCCCCATTCAAGCCCCATTCACGTCCGAAAATGGCTGCTTCTTTCTGATTCGTTGCTTCACTTGGGGTGGGGGATTTGAATTTCTCCCCTTCACGAAAATAAGGTCTCTCCGTTTAAAATTGAATACCGTCTCTGATGACTCTCTGGCCGCAGCATTGCCGGAATTTTGATGATTTGTCGGATTCCCGATATTCACGGTACACAATGGACGTACAGAAAAATCCAAATTTAATCGCGGCCTTGGAGATGCTATGCCCCATCTCACCTCCGCTGACTATAACACCACGTTCAAACTCATTAAATCGTGTTTACTTGCAATTGTAGCGGTGGTAATCGGATCTAACAAGTGTACCAGACTCTGGTTGACGTATACTATAGTCGTTACCGAGCGGAGCATTGTATGCTAATTGGTTCCAGATCTCTTTATTTTAATTATCATGGCTGTACCAGTTTTTTTTGTTCTTCAGTGTATAGAGTTTATAAAGGCGGTGAAATCCCGGAATATCATTTGTCTCTTTGAGGTGTAGTACATGGAATAAACTCTTGTCTAAGTAGTGTTCTTGAAAATGATTGCGGTGTTTTCTGCTCGTTTGTTCACGTTTTTTATCAGTTTTATATTCGAACTGTTTTTATAGTTCTTATATTCGAGTCATTATAAGTTGCTACAGTTAACGTCATATCACAATGTTATTCGCAACTCAAATATTCTTAATGACTTTCTAAATTTCGACTAAATTTTACTTAAAATTATAAACGTTTATCTTCTCTGTGGTTTATTATTTCAAACAGTGCGTATTGATTCTAATTTCCTTTTTCTAAATTGGAATGAAAATATGTGTGGTTCATCCTTAATAGCCTTGCGGCAAGAAATTAAATACGTTATCGAAAGAAATCGCTCACAATTACCCCCACTAAGTATCGGAATTCATTTATCGTACAATATTCCGCATTATGATATAACAATGATTACGTCCATTAAATCTAAAAATTGCCAAAAGTGTGTTCGTTCAAACATTGGTGTTTAACTTTTAAAAGCCAGAGAAAAATCACGAAATAAATCTAATTGCCAGTTGTTACCTCTTTTTACTCCAATAGCCTCGCGGCATGCCTTTTATTTCGATGTTCAAAGGACAAACGGCGTCAAATACGTTGTCCGATTTTTGTGCTTCTGGCATTGAAAGTGAACGAGTACTGCGTTTCGTTTCCATAATTTAATTAATTTAAGGAAACGAAATAACTTACTCGGCCGTAACGAAGCGCTCCAGTATTGCTTTAATGTTTCCGCAAAAAGCACAATTGACTCACTTGACTTGGAGAAAGGAAATTTTGTAATAAAGCATCATAAATAGAATGACAATACACAACATTGCAATGAAGAAGCTATATGCTGCACTCCTAATTCTACATCCACCCTACTTTACGTGTTGTAAACTGAGGCCAACCATTAAAACGAATGAACTTTGCTTTTTTCTTAAACAAGACACGGATGCAGCTCTTTGCCTATTATAGCATTCCCTCGCTCTCCCAAAGACGTTATATTCACTTTTGACATTAAACAAGTAGGTAGAATTATATTGAAATTATCCTAGCGATCGTACTGAAAAATTGTCACCTAATTTCATTGAATTTCAATATAAGACTTTAACGTTTAGGTAGAGTGGTATGTTAGAGTTTCCATTGTCTGTGAGCAGAAAACAAAATAATATAGGAATACGTACAATGGGTTTTAATAAAGTATTTATTTTATACTACTGATGACAGGTATTCTATAATTTGAAGACAATCAAAGCACAGTTATTTCAAAGAAAACATTATTCGCTAGTCAAATGGCATACGATGTTTCGTGACCGCACCGCTCGCTTCTAAAAGTCACGATAAATAAATAGTTACAAATCACAGGAACAAAAGACATAACAAATATGATAAATGCAATTGCATTGAAATGAAATAATATGAAGGGTTTATGTAATTGAATATTAATTATATCAAATACCATTTTTACGGCTTTAATGATACATTTAGAATTAAAACCACTAAAACTACTGTAATCTAATTCTGAGTTCTAATTATCTTGCAGATATGTACTTTACCTTATTACTTATGAAATTATACTTAAAAGCTTCGATTAACTCTTCGTTATAGATGCAACTTATTGATTATATCCCAAAACTATCCTACTTATTCCTTCGAAGATTCAGAGAGTAGTAATAAATCTGATATTGTAAAACGTTTTGTCTTTTGTTCGCGTTATTTAATAATTTAGCTTCTTTCTCATATTCATCCATTCGAAAGCAAGTTCAAGCAATTGAAGGGCACAAAAGTGGTCTAAATCCACCAAAAGGAAATATAAGTTATTGTCGCCATTTGTTATCGAAGGTTAACTATCTTCGTACATTGTAGATTTGACCAGTTTTCCTCTATGAAGTGAAGAATGAAATATCAATTATTTCTCTTCACAGCTCTTCCTACCACAACTATGTATATTTAACTTAATTTTTCTCCCGTTTTCTTAAAACGTGGCTTTGACCACTATTGCGATGACCTCTAAAGGTCATTTAATTTTTCTTTGTAAGTCAATGTATGTCTAGAAAAAATGTGAATCCAAAGAATGTCATCTGCCAATGCCCTGCAAATAAACAAATAATGAATGTATAAAGATAATTTTGTAAATAATTCATTAATCGCAACAAAACCAACGATTATATTACCATTTTCATGATCTGTTTGAATATAGAATTTTTATGATTATTTGCTTTCATATTCTTTTATATCTTATAAGAATCTAAATATTGGAATAAAAGGATTGTAATGTCAAAATCGCGGGAATAGGTCCATCTTGCTCCCAGTAATTTTGTTAAGCGGTCTTTCTTCATTCCTAATCCAAGAGTATGAACTTATTTTTTAGAATATTGTAACGTTTACTAGAAGTTTGGAAGTATATATCGAAAATAAAAATCTCATATATGATAATGAAATAATGAATGTTCTCGAACTTTAATAGTTTCGAAACAAAAATCCGCATCGAGTTACGATGCAAAACACCGTATTCACGACCACTGAATATGTTCCATAATCGAGGTGGTTTATCTATATTGATACTTCCTCTTTCACAATGATGTCTGCTTCAAGTAATCAAATCTCACAGTTCGTGTGAACTTGATGAATGCAAGGTCGTGTAAGGAAAAAGAGGCGATTTATAATACGCCACTCTTTAAATTGTTGTACCAAGCTTCAAATTACTATTGTTCAACTTTTCCAGTCTGAAGTAGTTTTTGTACGTTGGTTTTGTACGTATTCCTCGGTACAAACTATCATAGATATCCCGTTTGCCAGCTGTGCAGCTGTGGTAAATTGTCCCGGAAACCCCAATGGTTCTGCACGCTCTCACCAAACTCTGTAACTCAATTTCAATTATTATTTTTCCTCATCGATTAATGTAGCTCCCAGCTGCACGGGTTATTGACATGGGTACACTAACTTAATCATTTCTATTCATTCGCGTTATTGGGCAATCAGGACAGTAATTTAATAGAAACTGCACTTGAATATGGGTCATATATTTTAATATCAATGGACCACGCATACAACGCATCCCGTGTTGCAGAGAACGCATTGACAAGATCTCGCAGAAATCAGAAGGCAATATCTGTAACTGAGTTTCTTAGAGAGAAAAAAGTTTGTGAAGAAAATAACGAGTTTTCAGAACTCCCCATCCTTCGCCATGTTTTGCGTCGCAGTCGATGGAGTGGGAGGGCGATGGAGTGGGAGGGCGATGGAGTGGGAGGGCGATGGAGTCGGGGGGGCGGAACCGATTCGGGGGGGGCGAACGAGTCGGGGGGGGCGATGGAGTCGGGGGGGCGATGGAGTCGGCGGGGGGCGATTGGAGGTCGGGGGGGGTGTCTGATGGAGTCGGGGGGGGCGAGGAGTCGGGGCGGCGAGGCGATGGAGTCGGGGGCGATGGGTGGGGGGGGGCGGCGATGAGTCGGGGGAAGACGATGATGGAGAAGGCGGCGAATGGGGTTGGAATGGAGGGGGAGGTGTTGGAGGCGACGGATGCGGAAGTGATGGAGACATATTGCAGGATCCTGAATGGCATGTATCCGACACTGCGTCAATTTTCATTAAGCGAACCTATTAAATATATTACAAATACACAATACATTATAAATCACAATAATGCACGTCGTAATTGGTTGCATGTGTGGCTAAATTATCTTGCTTTTACGCTTTTTCTTAATTTTTGTGCAAATGGGGATTCTAACTTTACCACACACTTATACTTTGAAATAGCCGTCGGTGGCTGGTTGGTTAGCGTCCTTCCTTTCGACAGAGCAATCCCGGATTCGATTCACGGGCGGGGCAAAAATTAATTGTGCGCTTTTCTTGCAATTTCCCAGTACCTGTGCAGTGTAAGACGAGAAAGTTCACTTCCCAGATTGAGAATACAAGAAATACGAGGGGATGGCAATGTGCTAACTACACGTACCACTTAACCTATAGCCGCAAGGCCGGGTCGCTGTTGGTAGGCCTTAGCTCGTAAAGAGCTGCTGTGCCAAAATGCATTATACTTTGAAATTGTATTTTGAGCATTTTTAATGTGTGAGACAACCGTTTTCTCTGACTGAAATTTGTTCAAAATTATGGTGCAATAATTTCAGTGCTTAGAATGTGGTAATTTTTAGAAAGAATTTCTTTTTAGATCAGTGTATGTTCTTGTCAGGTTCTAAAACAGTTGATCAAGGGCCGAAGACCGCTATTGTATTCTCTCATCTGCCTGATGCGCAGAGCGTTTGCTGACAATGACTGGGATGCGTCCAATTAATGTGTACACTTCCAGGTAAGCAATAGTTTTCACCAGTCATTTAGTTTGTTTTGGTATGGTCACTAATGAAAAAAATGTATGCGTTGAGACAAATCCTGTCAGAAAGAACGTGAGTATATTGAAATTAATTCTCAGCTGAACTTGAAAGTCAAGCGATTGCTTAGTGATTCTGTGCGGGAGGTTGGGGTGATCTTCCCTCGCTGAGTGGCGAGATGCGATGCCGCCCTACGTCGGCTTGCGAGGATATTTGTTATTTAGTCAAAGAATAATTTAGATAGGTTTTAAATTAAGTACTATTCGTACAGCTATAGCAATATTAGCAAAATAAACAATATTTTCATGCAAACGTTCTTTGGTCGGCGGAATGTCAAAATAATATTTTGACATTTGTCCCAGCACAAAAGTAAGGCCGGTGAAAAAATGTACATTATTATGTCCTTTTTTGTTGTACAAAAATGTACATTTGCGGCGGCGATGGTGAAACGGTTAGCGTACCGGACTGTTGTACCCAACTTGGCGGGTTCAAACCCGATCGAAGTCGTGGATTTTTTGAGGGCGAAAAAATCCTTCGTTCGCCTTCCTTCGGAGGGTAAGTAAAGCCGACTGTCCCATGTTGGTAGATTTACTTGCATGTAAATGATCCTCAAGCGTAAATGACGTCTCTGAGCTTAATTCAAATCGCCAATTTCTCGGACAAGAAATACCTCCTTTCTCTGCTAGTTGGTGAAAGGAGCGTAGCTAAATTTGCGTGGTCAGACGGAAGAGCAGGGCTGATGGCCCGAGTCTCGCCACGTAAAATAAGGCATCAATTCAATTCAATTATTTCTGCAAGTTACACATAGATCTCGCCCGCTAATATGATTTTGCCAAAATAAGTGTCAATATAACCGCACATATGAGTTAAAACGAATCTATTGTCGTTCTGACCTACAGCAGCTACCGTCGTAGCATCTCATCGCCTCTTTTTTCCCCAGCCTCGTTTCCCCTCACCCACCCAGTGGACTCTCTCGGCGCCCAATTCTTTAGAAATGCGAGGTCGCGACGGAGTTCCAAAACAGACCCAGTTTCCTCGAGTTTCTGCACAATGCTTTAAAAATATAAAAGTGCAGGCTTCTTCCAGAGTGGAGACCGTCTTCAACAGAAAATTCTTGGAACTTAAGCTTTTGTGAAACACACATTACATTATTTCGTAATCGCAATATAACATTCGCAATGCGTATTGTGAAGTTATGGGTGGATATTCCACATTACCGTCTCCAAATTTTCAGTTACTCTTTCCAGCATGTATTCAAAATTTCACGGCTACTTCATATTAATAAAACATTTCATTAACGGGAACGTATTGATGACACAATGTGGTAGTATTTTCAATATTACAATACAGAAAGAACATTGAAACTTTGAAATACAACTACTTTTTGCGCAGAGAAAGCAACAAGAGTGTGTATCGGCCGCTGTTGAATTGAATTGAATTTGCCTTATTTTACGTGGCGAGACTCGGACCATCAGGCCCGCTCTTCCATCTGACCACGCAAATTTCGCTACGCTCCTTTCACTAACTAGCAGAGGAAGGAGGTATTTCTTGGGCGAGAAATAGGCAATTTTTGAATTTTGCTCAGAGGAATAATTTAGGCTTGAGGATCTTTTACATGCAAGTAAATCTACCAACATGGGACAGCCGGCTTTACTTCCCCTCCGAAGGAAGGATTTTGTCGCCCTAAAAGTCCACGTCTTCGATCGGGTTTGAACCCAGCACCCAACCCAAAAGTTTGAACCCGCGAGCTTGGGTATAACAGTCCGGTACGCTAAGCGTCACACCATCTCCGCCACTGTTTGCCGGGGGTACTGCGGTTGACTAAGTAAGATTACCTAGGCTGTAAAATGACATGAAAACTGGCATCAGGGAAAGTATGCGTTTCCATTTTCCGCTCTTCAGACGTCAAAATGGGACCGATGGCAATGTGACGAATGCGAGTATACGCCAGTGATGCAAGGACTAGTTTTCTTTACTTCTTTTCCGCACCCAACATTTGTTTGCCTTCGCTGAATTTTAAAAAAGTTATATACTTTTAAAATATTCTTGTTCATCCTTAGGACTTTTTCACATTTATTCTCACATATGGATATAATTGTTAACCTATAATTCCAGTGTGGTGTATTGAACACCCACATGAAAGAAACAGTGCACCAAGTGGGTTACGTCAAATAATATTCATACTTCACCACTTCCCGACGTCCACCAATCGAGGGTCAACGTCTCTCGACCCCCTGGCGGGGAACTGGTAATTTGTTTTCAGATCCGGTCAGAAAAATTCTAAGAAATTTCCAAGCGGTGATTTTGCGTTTTAGCGCTGTGATCGTGTTGGGTAGACCGGCAATTAAACTAACGCTACCTAGAAACTTCTATCTGGGTGGCGTTGATTAAACTCCAGTACCCAAGGGTAATTATCACTCCACGACACCATATTCTGCCACGAGGATGACAAAACTGATTGTGTCCTTCTCTGCGTGTAACACTGAGTGAATCGCGTGGCAGAACTGTGAATTTGCTGCTTTAATGTTATTCATAAGAAGTAAACAGTTCCTTCCTTTTTATCCTATTTTTAATAATACATTTGCAAAAACCTATGTATAGGATCACCATGGAACTTATTTAATGTCAAGAATTTCAACAAAATACGGAGGAAACCAGAACTGGGAGAAATGCTAGAGAACTAAAGCACATCCGTATTCCATTTTTACATTTGCATTCTTAAGCGTACAGATACCGATTTCAAAATGAATGCGACTAGCAATTTTTAATTATTAAACGTAATTCCTTATTCTCATAAAGAACATACATACTCGCCTTTTAACGTTTATATAATTTCGCCTACAAAACGGTTAAGAGAGAAATTGCCACAGTAGAAGTGAACATAAATCAGGCTCAGTTTGTGGAGTTTTCAACTGTTGAAAGTTAGGGGGCAAAAATACAGAAGTGTTAACCAAATTCCTGGATGAATCAAATGTAGTTGTAGAAGATTTTGTGACAAAATTTTAGGAACTAATTGAAAATGATCTTCTTTAGGATTAGGCAATAACGCTGAGGTACAGCTCATAGGTGCTATTTTATGTGCATTTTTGTACATATATGCAAAAAACTTTAAAGGTACCTGCAGGAATTTATAACTATTCTAATCATCCATACATGCCTCCCTTACGGCCATTACAATTTTGAAATTGCAATATTATCGTTATATTCCGTACGAAGGTAACATGCAAGGCCATTGGGTGTTGGATATTGTTGAACGGGAGAATAACATTTTCAGCAACTACAGTTCTTCAGCAAGTGCAATGCCAGATACTGTAAGAACTTATCTAAACAAATTTATGCATACCATTTAGAAACTTTCAACACGTGAATATACGTTTAAACAGTTTACGAAACCCACATTAAGCTACTTAATAAGGTCAACAAATATAGAGCTTGTGAAAAATTGAGGGACATGCACTTTTTAATAAAGAATATTTTCAATTTTAGATTATGTACCAAGGTTAGAAAGTTATTCAAAAAGCGTTCACGGACAAAATGTGGCTGATTCCAAAACTTAACATTCGTAAAAATAAGACACATAAGTAAAAGTCAATAATGCGGTCATTAATCAATTCTTGTTTGTTCATCTATAGTATACAAACAGAATAGTCAGTTATTTTTCATATAATATATTTCATATATATTTCCAGCACTATATATATATATATATATATATATATATATATATATATATATATATGATAAATAACATGAAAATAGTATTGAATTGAATAGTATAGAGAGAAAGATGCAATAGACATAACTCACTGATAATACAACAGTTATCTAAATGAAAATGTGTTTGAACGAATAGAACATTTTGGTCAGACAATAGTAAAAAATCGAATAAATAGAAAAGGAATTAGAGAGTCCCAAATAAATTCTAGAATTCAATTCAAGAGAGTGTAGTAATGATGAAAAATAAAACAAGAGAAAGAAGGTTCCCGAGAGAGACTTAATGCTTGAAAATTAAAACGCACCAAATATTTAAAGAGTTTACTGAATGTTACGAAAAATATCAAAACAGATGGTACTTTGGAAACATGGAAACCTGCGCAAAATCTGAACCCTCCATGACCCACTTAAGGCAAGTAAACAGAAAAAGTCAGGCGGAGTCGAATCGCGAGAGAATGGGAAGGGATCCAAAGGACTACGCTTCGTTGAGAGATCAGCATTTGCGTACCTCAGTAGCCCCGGGTATCAAAATGTGGCAGCGGTTGAAGGCAGTTTTCAATCACCATAAAGCAAGCTAAATGCGTCAATGTACTATTCTATATAACATTTACCTCCCTGTGTTTTAATCTTATACCATTATTATACATTTTACGTTAAGTAAAAAATAGCGTAGATACAAGATATTTGAAAAGATTTTGAAAGAGAATGAGTAAGAGAAGAGTCGGAGATACTTAGAAATGTTTTTAAAATGGAAAGATACGAAGGTGGAAGAGAACGTAAAAGTAAATAATGATCCGAGGAAAGAAAGAAAAGGACTCAGGGAAAGGCTGCGAAAGAAAACATTCAAAGGGAAGAAATACAAAGTGATTCCTGGTCAGCTGACCTTAATAGAAAGAAGACGAATATATTGTCTGCTGAATCACTTTCCAACATTAGCAGAAATTTTATTGACTTAACCAAACAAAAACACTGCCTTCGTAACTGCCGTACGTGTAATTGTTTTTGAAACGTTTTTCTTTCCTTCGAACTTGATATTATTATGTTAATTGATTCTATGCATTTAAATCCTGAAAATGTTGTTTCCTTAGTTGAATTTCATTGTTTATATTATGTAAAACCGTTGTTTCAATTGTAAATAGTAATAATGTGAACTATCTGTACCTGTGTGAACATTCCGCACTTTGTACTTGATTGTTCTAAAAGTGAAAAATACCATCATACTAGATCCCAACCACAATCTGAACAGTACATTAAAGCGTTTTTCATCACGAACCTATAATGTCTATTTAATTTTACATAATTTCTAGTTTGTTCATTTCCCTGTTATGGAGTAATCGACACATTTGCGTCGACGGTTCACTCACGTTCCCTCAAAAGTTCTCCTAAATGCTGCATCAAATATTCTCTAATTTTTTCTTTCCAATGTTCTCCCAAATTTTGCGAGATATACCCTTAAATGTTTCCCATTGTTTTCTCCTAAACGTTCTTCCTAATATTCCATCAAATGATCCCCCAAATATTCCACAAATGTTCCCTCAAATCTGCCTCACATCTTCATCACGTGTTCCCGCACTTACTAATCTGGGAATTAAACTGTATATTCCAAAAGTTCATTTGAGTTTTTTTATATCAAATAATTTTGTAAATGTTACGCCAGGGTAAAATGCTGTGCCTCTCCTGCCCGATGAAAAGGAAAGTCCTGCAGCTGCAGCTGCAGTGCTCACGGGAGCGACAACCCCAAAAACTGTAAAAGGACCCCAAAATGTTTCGAAAAATGCAGTCTCCGAAAACCTTTTTAAATTATTCTTTAAATTTTGAAAAGAGTTTCATAGGACAAGCTGGTGTCGAAAATCTTGCCAACGTCGGGACTCCAACCCTAGGACCTCCGGGTCATGGGCACTGCAGTGACTTCAGTTGACTCTTCTCCTGGTGTCGCAGCATTCGCCATCGCACCGCTTCGAATTCGAGCCCGCTTTCTTGAACTATTTTCCAAATCCTTGCGTCACCGAGGCGGATTTTGATTCCAGCCGGAATATATTAATTAAAGATATTCCTACGGCCTTGCGAGTATTTAAAACTAATTTTAATAACCGAGGAACATATGTTTCTTAGAATTTTAGCATGAACCATATCCAAATTAATGCTGCGCCAACAGACCTGAGACGCAGAAGTGAAGAATTTGATGTTGGCCCAGCCATAAGAAGCTGGTAATCGATTAAATAAAAACGTTTATAAACACGGCATTATCTTCAATTCATGGTGCAACACCATGCCAACAGATTCTTTTTTTGAACTAACACTATCCCATTACTTCCAGAATATGTTTCGTAAGTAATTATCTCACAACACGTAGAATAGTGGTAATTTGCAAATGCGTCAACCGCTCAAATGCTCCCTGATTCCTTGCACATCGCGTCTTCAGTAGTGTACGTAACGAGTCCAACTTTGCTCGGAAACCCTCGTAGCGCGACCTCCCTCGTGCTCTGTGGCCAGCTACCTCGTCCACATCCATAGGCTCACTTCAGAGTGCAACCTGACTCCCCGGCCGCCCCAGTTGCCCGCGGAGCACTCATAACACGCCGCTACCGCCTCGGCC
>BOPP01000050.1:144231-170659 GCA_017312745.1 Gryllus bimaculatus | reverse complement strand
GCCCCGTCGCGCCTTGTCCCCGTGCAGCAGTTTCGGAGACGGCGTCCGTGGAGGCGAATCTTTTCTCGTGCTGCAACTCTCGCGCCTTTCTCGCGTATCCGCGCCGGTTCGCGGCCCAGGACAGGCGCGCGGCTCCAGAAGACGCGTTCCATCAAATTAGTTTCCGGCGGCAGCGAAGGATATCGATATTATTTATATATAGTAGTGATTGACTTTATTCAAATGCGTCGCCTTCTTTGCGAGACTTCAAGCCGTCGAGATGTGGCGCTACAGATAAACGTCGACAATTCTCTGGGTAACACTGTAAGAAAACTAGAAAATTTACAAACATCGTAAGAAAAAGATATCTTTTTGTTATTACTTAACGCCAAAACGCTTAAAAATTGAGGCGAACTGTTGGGAGTAGTGCAATATGAGCACGATTGGCTGAGCTCGAGGATGTCTGTTCTAACATACATTATGATTGTGGTTTCTTCCTTTTTAAAAAAAATTAAAATATTTCAGAATATCAAACTATTTACTGATGTATTGGATGGCATTTTGCTTTAAATTACTCTTTCGGTGTTATGTAAGTTTGGTTATGTAAAAACTTCCCGCGCCCAATATAATTTCATTTATATGTTATAGACAAATAACAAACAACATTTTTTTCGAACTGTGCTTTCTCAATTGTCATTCCTTACGGCATGAAATCCACTTTCAGATTTAAACATGTTTAAAAGTAATTGATCCCAAGCAGCATTAGAATCGCATCGACAGAAATAGATGACGAATGCAATGTGCAATGAATCAAGATGCAACTGCAATGTGCGAACATGGGCTACAACAGCACATTTTTCCATTATCTATAAGTTTGCAATTTTCGAAAATTCAGATAATTCAACGAAAATGAGACCTGCGCCGTTCTTTTAAACGTTTCTTGTTCTATCCGTGAAAAAAAATTAAAGAACGGAGCGGTTTTGGGAAAATATTTTCTTATAATTTGCATCAAAGTCAAAAAGATATTACGCGAAAACGACTCGGTTTTGTTTGTTTGTTTTTTTTTCAAAGTAGTACATACATGACTTTTTTTACATGCAACATTTTACAATAAAATTAACTTAAGACAAAATCTCAATCTTTAATTTAGAATACAGTATACAATACTTTTCCAATACAGTAGAATCTCGCTAATCCGAAATTTCGGATAATCTGAACAAAATTCGGGATGAAGGAAAAATAAACCAAATAAATAAAATGATTGTTTGTAGTGTAAAGAAAGGGTTTTCTAATTACTTTAGAACTGAACAACTAATTATTCACACAAACACAAGATGTCGAAATGAAGCGTTCATTGCACTACTAACTAGGGTATATATCATGTGTATATGTAGCAATAATTTTCACTTAGAGGAACCAAGGAAATCGATAATCATGTTTTGCCGTAAGGAACTGAATCTTCTTAATGATGCGATGTGATGATATGATGATGCGATCGCTACGCTACGTTGCTATTTTCTCACATCACACGCTACGTTGCATTGTCTGGTAATCCCACGTGTGTATTTGTGTATGTACGGTACATTTTTCGGATAATCCTAACATTTCCGAATATTCAACAACCTCAATTAGTTCTGATTATCGAGGTTCTACTGTATTATCATCTTGAAAGTTAAAAAAAATTCACTTCTTCAGAAATGAAACTGGCACCACTTTTGTATCGTCTATCATTCATATAGAAGGAAAATTTTAAGAAAAATTGAAGCGGTTTTTTGGGAAGTAATTGTTGATGAATTACCAATATTTCATCTCGAATTACACAAAACTATACAAATTTTTGAATCATGATGTAATTTCATGATATGTCTTTCAACGACAAATTTTATTCAGGAAAAAATCTCTATCTTCAAAATTGTAGTTGTAGAAAGACGCCGGACGTTTTGATTTTTTGTTATTTTCAAACAATTCAATTCATAATTCAACTGTCAGAAAAAATATTTTTACGAAACTGAGACCACTACCATTTTTTTCAGCGTCCTTTATGCTATCCGAGAACACAGATTAATCCAAACATTTGTAACCATTTTATCTAAATGTACAAAATATTTCTCATGTTTCGTGTAAAGATCGTTCCAAAAAATCAAAATATCCACTCCAAACCCCCGAGGGCATGACTTCCATAAATCAATTTTGGAAAATAAATTTTGGAGAAAATCGGCTGAACAGTATTGGCGCTAGCTTAGATCACACGACAGAGAGACGGGCAGACATTTTGACGTCCATCGATTTCTCGGTATCAAAGACCCAAAAAACATGAACCCTGACTATACAACGTGTTAGAGGAAGTAATGTACTATAAATAGGATCAGGATTTATCCACGTTTTCGTTACAATGGCCCGGCTATAATTTTTCTGTCGAAAAGTCACCGTTTTCCGGCGAACGATTACAATTCATTATTTTCTTACGAAGTAAGAGCGAGAAAGTAAAATGGGATCACGCGCAAATGTCTTTTAATAGAGCCATGAATGGTATATTATTTGGTGTTGTATTATGAACCCAAAGGGCGAGCTGAGTGAATAGGAGTGATGTCACATTAATTGGTAAAGCTTCGGGAGAAGCTAATCTTTCCAATTTTTTCTACGCGGCAAGAAAGCGAAGGAATTAATAATTTGAAAAAGTGTCACTCATATTTTCGATATTATGAAGCAGAGTGAAAATAAGATTGGAAATTGGACAAAGACCTTTGCAGAAAAAAAATTGAATCCGGAAGTCGACTGGAATACACGACGGAGGAACTGGCTCCGAATATTATTACTGTACGAATATTTGTTTTTTCGTTTACTGATTACTTTGAGAATTTCATAGATAGACGTTTAGGCGACAAACATTTCGTCGAAATATTTTGAAGATACGTTTGATGTTGAATTCCATGGCTTTAGGCCCACACTCAGATTTGCCGCAATTTTGGAAAATATTACGACACAAGCCACTATTGCCGGATCGTTCACTTATCTATCATTATCGTTTAAAACAACATTCTCTACAGGGTTCCTAATTGATGTTTCAGCTAAATTCCACATTTTTTTGTTTTGTTATTTTAGTTTAAAATATCCTCATCGTGTTGTATGAGTTTAAGCTGATTTATGATTTTCTTAACAGTTAACGGTATTTTTGAAAGTATAAGTGGAAATCATGATATCAGTTACTAAATGATGTTTAAAAATTAAATAGGAGTTTGGATTTATATAATGTAATTCCTCACGTTATCCAAGTAATGCTTTTCCGTGAAATGTTTAAATTTCTTTTTAAAGAGGAAATTATGTATTAAAGAGGAAAGTAAAGTCGAAAAATTAATTCTGCTAGTCATTTTCAGTGAGAGTATTGTCAACAGGGTCCCATGATTTCTGTAGCATGTAGTCATTAAATAATTTGGTTTCCTTTTTAGAAAAAAATTTACACATGGAGCATTATTTAATGTGTCGGATATTGCATTTCTTTTAATTGAATTAATTTGTAAATCGTACTTCGTTGTTCGTCCAAATTCTTTCGTTGCAATTTCCGTATCGAAGGAAAATAAATATCAAATGACTATAAAAGAAGAGGAGAAGAATGAAGCAGAGCATGTGCCACATAGAATTTTGTCTGAATATTAATTAATAAAAAAAGTTTAATTATTTTCACGAGCAGGATATATAAAAAAATGAGAGAATTCATAGAACAAATAATAATGAAGTTTTATTCAATCTCTCTAAGGAAAAAACTGGTAGAGATGGCAATTATTATTAACGATCAATCGACCAATTGCATTCCAAAAACGATGGCCTTCTATGGGATGTCTGAGTGTATTCTATGGAATAATCACTTTTTCATTGTATTAGAGAGGTTTATTGAAAAACTGAATCCTTCACTCGATAATGCGCCATTATTTCCTTTCACGTCTCTTCGTTTTTCAAATCCAACCACTATGTTCGAGTTTCGCACCCTGTTAGTTCGGTTTTAAACTGCTATTTTATTTGAAATTAGAGCTTAATTGGGGTCAATGACCCTAATTTATGGCCTCCACTATTTTGCAAACTCCATTATACTTGCAGTTTCCAACAAAAAGAGAAGAGCTCTTTTACTCAACTGCTAACAGCTCATAACACTTTTATAGAACTATAACTTTTGATGGCATTTTTAAACTCAATGAGAATATTCTCTCCGCTTCTCTTGTATTCTTCAGTCATCTCCGACACGAGAAAAGCGCTTGTAGAGCTATTTCTAGATGAAGCATGTCATGATCTGAAGTTCAACGCCCAGCGTCGATGAATAGGAGATTTATCCATCGCCTACCGGCACAAAATATTTTTCAAACGTCAATGAGTTTGTTGAAAGGCACCTTAATAAAATATCAATATTTAAATAAATATTCTCTTATTAGTGGCATGCACACAATGCAGCCAATTACGTCTATACAATATAGAAGTTTATAATTACTAGAGGCCTCCGACAGCAAAAATCCTGCTGAAAAAACCCTGACAATATGGTTTTCCAGAAAGTAACACGCCCAATTCTTAAGAACAAATAAAACTCATAAAATATTACAACACAATAAATTAAATATTTTCACAAAACACAGTCCTCACGAAGAGTGTAGTATTTTAATGTATGTGTGTATGTGTGCGCGCATGCATGCATGCGTGCGTCCGTGCGTGCGTGTGGTGTCTTCCCTGGAACCTTATTGACTCATGACGTGAGAATTCTGTTCGTACGCGCAGTATCAAAATCATATCAGGAGCATATAAGTATTTGCATTTTCAGTAACAACTGTTTAGTTTTTTAATTATTTAATTTAACCGAGTTCCTTGGTATCTAACAAAACAGTAAACAGGTCAAAGACTGCAGGTCTGCGATCATTGGAAATTATTAACATATTATACTTGTTTTTCAATTGTTTCTGAGTTTCTAGTTAGGTAAAGATAGACACTTTCTAATTGTCCGGAAGCTCTGAAGTTTTCTTTCAATGTCTGCGCGCATTGGAAATCAATAAAATAGATAACTCAAGACCTAGGAATCATATTCATCTAGCATAAGGATCCATTTCAAAATATCCATAGGTAGTGTGTGCTATTTTACTACATATTACGATATAATTATAGAATTAACCCAAATTCAGTTCAATACCATTTGTTGCTTAACTGTTTTCGTGAAATTAGATAATATATTGAACATAAAAAACAAAACAACAATTATTTGAATCATATGAATTCATTAGTTACCTTTTACTGCAATATTAGTTACCTTATGTTACCGTAAAATTGTAAAAGATAAAATATGCCTGTTATAGGGTTTCAGCAACAGGGTCCATGACCACTATCTCAATCAGATTTTTGACATGTGACAGTAAAACAGTAACGACTAACAAGAACATAGGCACGAATAGAAACACGAATAGGGACACAAGATTTTTATACATTTTCTTATAGATTTCAACTCGGTAAAAACAAAAAATAAAATAGCAAAAAAGTTTCCATCTCATCATTATTTTTTACTACACTCAATTCTTTCTCTGTATTTAGCGTAAAATTACTCATTAATTTAAAATATAGTATTCTGTTTTTTGTTTAAAAAGTTGCCTGAAAATTAAAATTTCTCTTATTAATTGTATTTATTATAGCTGAACTTGCCAATAAATAAAAAAAATGTTAATGGTTGAAAAGAGTTGTGGTTGGGGTGGCGGATAAAGTAGTTTTTGCAGCCGGATGGTCGATTATGGAAGGCCGCCTGATTATGTCAACAGGGGGTTAAACGTTTATAGTGAGTAATATGTGTGTTTTGACTTGTCGAATACTGGCGATAGATATAAACAATCTGGTAATGGAAAAATATCTATATTAATAAAGATAGGCTTACAAAAATCACGTGGGTGGGATTTGCTTCTTATTAGTACAATTCGTTTTTGTAATTTAAAAGTCTGGGAGCAATAAGATCCCCAGATGATTATGCCGTATCTCAGGCGGGAATGAGCATTCGCGAAATACACACAACGAGCAAAGTGGAGACTGACTGAATTTTAAAGACATTTGAAGGCGAGTCATAATGAACTTAATGTTGTGTTCAATTCATTTAAATGGATTCCATTTACGGTTTGATTGAATTGAAAGACCTAAAAATGTTATCTTAACATCAGCCATTCATTTCATGCACACCATATACATATCATGCACGCCATTTCATATCATGCACGCCATTCATTTCCAATGGAGTACAGAATTGTTTTTTTGAAATGGAAAATTGCATTGAAACAGTTTTTAAATTTCATTTACTATTAATTTGTTATTACGAAACCAATTTGAAACAACTGATATTGTACTATTTATGGTTTCTTTATTGTTAAGAATATTTGTATCATCTTCATAGAGAACTGTCCTTCCGTTTCGAATCGTCGAGAGCATATCATTTACGAACAGTAGGAAGAGAATAGAGCCCAAAATCGATCCCTGCGGGACTCCACGTGGAACCGGCAAAGAATAGGAAAGGTGTACACATTCCATTATTCGAGTAAGGTGTCCTCTCTCTAAGCAAGGTATCTTTACTCTATTTTCTACTCCCTTTCTATTCTCTTAACGAACGAACATAACCAATCCAAAACAATACCACGGATTCCATACCAATTTCATAGGACAAAATTTCAAAACTAACATCCTATCTAAAATATTTGAGAAAACATCTGATGTTGAAATTTGTGGCTGAAGACTTTGTGAGGGCAGCAAATCTCGAAAAGTATTGGTTAAAGAGACTAGCCACTGTTACCGGATCGTTGATGTTTCAATCGATATCTTTTAAAGCAACATTCTCCACAAAGTTTTTAATTGATTTGGTCGATTTTTGTACTATATTTCACTTTGCTTTTATTTTAGTATAAGAGTTCAAAATATCCTGATCATGTTCCATGATTTTAGCCTTATGACTTTTCTTAAGAATTATTTGTATTTTTTAAAGTAGATGAGGGAATCTTGAGATAGGTTATGATGCTTGGAAATGAAAGAAAGAATTCGTTCTTTTTTCATGATGTCCTAATCTCTTGTGTTATCCACGAATTGCTATTTCGTGAAATATTTAATTTCTTTTTGTGGAGAGCAAGACAAGTGTTAAAATGAAATGAGAGCGTTTAAAAAATATTTATCGTTTGTATCAACAGTATTATAAAGTTCGTTCCTTGACTCGTGCAGCAATTAATCAATGAATAATTTTATTTTACTTTTAGTAAACAATCTACTCATACGTGTGTTATTTATTGTGTCAGATATTGTGATATAGATAGATAGATAGATAGATAGATAGATAGATAGATAGATAGATAGATAGATAGATAGATAGATAGGTGGGACACGCTAAGGCATCGCATGCTATGGGAGGTCGGGTGTAATGTCTCTCCAGAAAACACAGTTACACTAATGATCTGTAACAAGGAGAAGTAGACAGCAATAGCCAGATATATCACCGTCATTCTCAAGAAGAAGGAATAAGACCAAAGAAACCAGTGATAGTTGAACCTGAATAGTACCTAGAAGTAATACAGTTGGCACCATCCTGAAGTAATGCATAATTGCGGTTCCAGGGTGAATGAACATAATTGCGGTTCCAGGGTTTGTGTTTTTAGTGGATAAATATCTCCTCTTCGTCTTTTGAATATTTCCAAAGTTCCTCTCGTAAAAAAGAGAGAGATAGAAGAGATAGGGATATATAAGAGAGATTATATTTATTATTATTATTATTATTATTATTATTATTATTATTATTATTATTATATGGTGAAGATGATGGGTGGAAGGACTAGGATGATGGTAGGAGATGTCAGATGGGGTAGTGAGAGGTGGAAATGTTCGTTGGCATTTGGAACCATCCCAGCATTCCAGCATTCGCGGCGTGACCCAGCGGACTACGCACTGAGCCATTCCGCTCGGATGAAATTCGAAATGATCAGTTTATTGTCATTTATACAGCTTTGTTGAAACTCAGCGTCCAGGCGGTGTCGTTAGACGAATTACCAAACTTCGCTCTGTGAACTCACGTGTATTAAACAATTCGATTTTGGACAGATTCCTGGATGGGTGACAGTCTGTGAATCCCGGTTACTAACGATGCCGATGCCCTGGCCCAATGGCTAAAATCCACTGAATGACTGCGTCGTGATGAGACAAAACGTTAACAAAAGATTATTCCAATACACTAAATGCCCAAAATTTTTAAGAGAAGTCTTGTAATGACGGGACATTTTTTATAAATAAAACACCGACTGGCTAATGTGCTAATTAACGACTCCTAACATTAGTCATATTTCGGGGTTGAACCGTATTATATACACTACACAGAAGATAAAAGTAATCAATTAAATGTGTATATATTTACTAGAAACTCCATTATTACAAATAAAAATGAAACCCAATGTAATAAATAAACTGTTCTTTGAATGATTGATTGACACCAAGTTTCATTTTGATTGGTACAAATGCATTAATTATAAGCTACTGTAACGAAGTTACTGCTTTTAACTTTTCAGCAATGTATTATAACAAGGATTCATGATGTTTAGCAAGACATGCATACGTTCCATTGTGTAATTACAAACGCACGTACTCGTACATGGCTAAAGGAGGTATAACCACGAGTACAATACCCGCTGTTGCCAATTAGGCGTAGACATAGCATTGTGTTCTTTTGAGAGCAAGTACGTATGTAAATTATACAGTTGTAAAATTTACTCGAATACGATCTCTAGCTCTGCGGATCAAACGGTATAAATGGTACATACAAGACAATAAATTTTAACAATTTTTAATTCCCTAAATTCCATTTTTCGGTCACAGTCCTCGAATTTCAAAAATAATACACTTTATTATCGTGTACTTAGGATATAGTGTTTCATATATCATATGCGAAGAATATATTAAGTGTATCAGAAATGTTTCTGGTTTCTCGATCCAAAATGAGAGAAATATTTAAATATAAATTTCAGTTTCAAACTGTATCACTTCTGGTGCAGTATTCGCTCATTGCCCCTCCGCATCACCACTACTGCCTGCACAGTGAAACCTTTAGAAGCAATCACTGTCCGCGCTGTGGTTCACGATGACGTCAGCAGGCGTCCGGCTGCAGCTGCGACGGATGCAGGCGCCCACTCACTCGCGGAAGGCGAGCCGCCCTGCTCGACGCCAGGGGAGCCCTACGCGCTATCTTCCAACCCCGCGCGCGCCTCTTCGTGAAAGGGTCGCCACGCACAATTGAATTACTCTTAGTTTTGCAACTCCTAACGATCGCGCTAATGAATATTCGTCTGAGTACAAAGGGATTTTTCCGATTTATTTGCGGGAGTAGTTTCACATGACGCCGGCAGGCGAGCCAACCACCCGGCAGCTCTGTCACCCACGCAAACTCCCTCTCCACCGGTTGCCCGGTAGGCACCAGGCGACTAGCTTATATCCAACCAACCAACCAGCCAACCAACCAACCAACCAACCAGCCAACCAACCAGCCAACCAACCAGCCAACCAACCAGCCAACCAACCAGCCAACCAACCAACCAGCCCACCATCCAACCAAACTCAAATTCCCTCGTCCAGAAGTCCAGCTTCCCAGCCAGTCAGCTCCCCAACTGCCCCATATCCCGACTTCACTGAATATGCCGCCCAGGCACTTACTTTGCCACTCGCTCCCTCCACCCCCGCCCTCCGGCGCCCTGCTCTCCGCCCCCACGACCCATTCATACGCCCTCCCGTTTAGTCACACTCCCGTAGCCTGTTTTCTTACCTTTCAGCAATGAGATGGACACAATGAAATTACCTATATTTTTTAAAAAGAATCACCATTTTCAGCTAATTTTATGATCAACTTATGACGATAAGCTTCGCTCTTGAGCATCATCCATGCTTATCTTACCAATATTTTCTTTATTTTATTATCTGATCACGATTTGCATGTGTGCCTGTTTCTGACGTATTCAAAATTCCCGACTCTTTTTTTTCAGTGGCCTGTAAATCCTCATCCCACAAGGTCTGTCCTCACGTTCACCGCACCAAAATACCACTCCCTGGATTTCCATTCTGTCAATTCCCTTTCCTGCCTTCTCGAGTTTTTGCGATGCTTGTGGCACGACCTCACGTATCGCTCTCGCCCGCTGACCAATTTCAATCAAATATCGATTCCCTCAGTACAGAAGAGGTGGTATTCTTTCGCTAGCACAAATACATCCAATACAATATTGTGTCTGTGTAGTCTAACTACTGTTTCCAAACCGCTAAAGGAAAACTGTCCCTATTGATTATTCATTGACTCCTCCTCCCTCCCTCCCTCCCTCTAACATGCCGCGTTCTCCGCTGTCCTCGCCAACCGCCGTCTTCACCCGACGTCACCATCATCCGCCGCTTCACCTGCCCCCTCCATCACAGTCCGCCTTCATTCGCCGCACTTTTCTCTTGTCCTTACAGGATAATCCCTTGTCAACTCTGATCGAACGTGTTACATTTTCTTCTCATTTTTTTCATTTGTCAACTACATTTTTCCTCTATTATACTCCACATTTCCCCTCAACACAGTCCATTCTCGCCTCGCCTATTTAACGACCACTGGCTGGCCGGGCTTTAACATGGCTTGGCTGTGCTTCGGGTGTTCGCTGCGTCCATATCCATTTGTGCAGTGGAGGGGCGTTGTGAAACTGAGGGAAACGAGTGTGTAAGGAAGACATTACAGCTCAGTGAGTCGTAGTGCGGTGAAGTGAAGTGTGGGGAAGTGATGTGCTATGAGAGATTGCACGGTGAAATGTTCACGTTACTTTTTAAAGTTTGAAAATTTTGTAATGTTAAGATAGTGTATTTTGCCGCCTCGAAGGAAAATCAATGTTTTTCGTGCCAATCACCCATTGGCCAATCACATAATCACACATTGTCTCTCAGTCTCCCAATGTGTCATTTTGTATGGTACTTTGTCGCGTGTTAAGCAACAAATATCTTTTCTCCCGTCTCCTTCCGCGGTCATTTGCCTGCTGCATTAGCCCACCTCGTGCCTGCTTCCTCATTCCGTCTCCAACCGTCTTTACCCGCCGATCTAATGGCGAAGCCCATTGCCATTTCGGACCTGATTCATTACACTTTCTCACCTTTCCAGAGTCTATCCGCCCCCATGGCATTTCTCGCCTATTAAATCCCACATTTCTCCTTTCAGCGCAGCCCGTCCTCGCCCATTTTCAAGCCGTACCTCCGCGCCGCCCCTCCGCGCCGCCCCTCCCGCCCGCTGCCTCTGGCTGCTCGTTTCGCCCTCGCCAGTCCTCGCCCGTCCTCGCCCGCCGTCCAATCTCAATGAAGTGTTGATCTAGGGCGCTAATAACCCGAATGGACCTTTTGGTCGCCGTTGCTCCAGTGCCTTTGCCGGAGAGCCCGGCGGCCGCTCCGGCGGTCCTTTGACATTCTTCCCCAATTAAGGGCTGCGCGCACTCCGCCCCCCCCTCCCCGCCGCTCACTCAATTCAACGCTCTGTCCTTTACTAGACTCGCCGCGTTCCAGGTTTGTTTATAATGACGGGGAATTCTCGTGTTTAAAAATCTGCCGGGCGGAACGATAAATCTACCGCATTTATGTCGTATTAGGAAGGACGGCCCAAAGTTTGTTCTTTCCCCGCAGCCACCTGGTGGTCGTATAACCGCGGTACGCCGTTATAACCATATAAATGCCGTCATTTTTATGCCGTATAAATCATAATAGTATTTGCATATGTTTCCTAGAGTTCCGGAAGTTACTGGGATCATGATGGATAAAGGCCATCGGAATGAATGAATAAATCACAAAGTGGAGCTCGTCGACAAACAGTTCCACGCTGTTCGTGTAGAAACACAACGGCGGAAAATGCAGAGTTGGACACGAATTATTTTCAACTATCCGGTTACATTAGATTAAACGGATTTCAATTGATGTACCTACAATTTTCAGCCCCACAGTATAGAATAAAAACTCTTGAATAGTATTATTTTTCTATTATTCATGTTATTTTTCAACATATCCTTGCCATTTCTGCAAATATTATTGCTAGCTTTTCGCATTTAATATATTTTAACATTCGCTGAATTTTAGAAAGAAGTAAATTATACTATCAAAATATCAACTCTATGGATGTAAAAATAGTATGGTATTCATTATCGTAGTTTATTGAATTTGTCAAAGATGTTTTTGTAATTAATATCGATTGGACAATTCGTATTATCTACCTAATATTGCCTTTTTTAAAGGAGATAGTTTTGTTTGCCAATAAAAAGCAGTAGGCCACATTCAAAAATATTGTAACTATTGTAAACGAAGAGTGCTAATATAGGAGAGGGTGGGAATATATTTAAACATGTTAATTGAAGTGATTTTGCGAGATGAAATGGTAACTATATTTTTGTCACGTCGACCATAATGACAACGTACTGCCTTCCTACTTTCAGTCTATATGTATTTGTCGCTTTTGGCCCATGAAGCCGATAGAGCGCTCGCGCTGTAAATTCATGTATTTGTTAATATTTACGTTTACTAAATCATACAGAAGCTGCTCAAATGTCAGCTTGTTTACCGTACCTACTCGTCTTCTCTCAATACCTTTGTCCCCTACATGCTAGAAGAGAATTGCGTGTCTTCGTAATAAAAATATACTTATTTTATTGTAATGATGATTTCGATTATTTAGATTTTATAAACTACAACAGTTCATTTTTTTTAAATTCTACCTTCTCAAGATATCACTTCGCGTGTAGCTGCCTCTTCATATGCCATGTCTTGAATATGTTTGCGATGGAGCATTCTCTGCAAGCATACACAAGTACGAGATATTTAGAAAATTCCTTCTCTTCAAGTTGGTAAATTCCTGGTAGGTAAATTGGTAGAAACTAGTATATTCCGTGTGTATGAAATTATTTCTGAATTTTATAATGCCATTAATTTTCTTTGAAAAATCTGCAAAAAAATAACCTCTAATAGAGCGTTGACCTAATTATCTGATATGCATCAATCAAATCGGTGAAACCCCCCAAAAAATTAACGCTTTTCCTTATCACCTCCTCCCTGCAGCCCAATCAGAACGAGAGATACATTATTCATAGCATGCGCTGTCATGTACTCTTGAAGCGCAAAACGAACATAATATTTGGCGCATTCTGAACATTTTCTTGATGTAATTTCAATAGTAGAATATTGTTGTAACTACCACTGTGGAATTTATCGAAAACTTCCAATGCACGCGCGGAATCACCTATTATTATCACAACTGGAATGTTGGGAAGACGCCCAATGCAGACGAAGGAGAACACTTGTGCATTAATGCCCTCCCCTTTGTTGGAAGTGATGTTTCGCCTTTGCCTTTCCTTGGATGGATGGTTTACATGTGGTGCGCGTTGGTCAGAGAAGCTAACCGTTCCACAGCCACCAACCGTTCCGAAACATGGTGGGAGCCACTAAATGGAAGCCCAGAAACAACCACCGTTTTCGGGAACTCACAGTCATCTCAGAATAGTGACTGGATGAGAATTCTAGCAATCGACTACTTTGATTAGAAGTTTTCTGGGATTTCTCCTACCAATACCAGTCGACTGGCGAACTAGGCCCTACCATACGTGCCATGGAGTCCCGCGCGATCATTCCTTCCTCTTTCTTGTCCTATCTCTCCCCTTACTCATACACACACACACACACACACACACACACACTTAAGGAATAAATGTGTGATGGGATCAGTCAGAAATGTAAAACATGTCCCGGTTGAGACGATTCCCCGCTAGAGGAGATATCTGGAGAAGGAAATCTCTGCAATCTGTCAAGTGGGTTGACGCCGGATCTCCGGGTTCAGCAGGAAGGGATGAAATCCCACCACCAGGGATGAAACACTAACTCTACTAACGGGAGTAATGGCCATAGCAGATCATGTGCTCGGAAATATCAGTCAAACGGAATAATGGCGAGTACGTTTGCTCAAGCTCCGGAATTCTAGCTTGGGCGTCCTATTTAAAGTATTCACCCAAAACACCCTGGAATTACGTGAAATTCGAATTCATTGCGTCAGACTCCGTGTGCGTGGATGCTTGAAGTTCATGCGCAACCAAGACAGACTTCACTAATTACATTCTTCCAAAATTTCTCTTTTCTCTAGAAGTCCCCGCTCCCACTTGATACTTGTCTCGCCTCTGCATGTGTGTCATGTGTTGAATATGTGTGCGCCGGGTTGTTCTCGGCGAGCATGAGGACGCGTGACGCGAGACTGTGGCGGAGCTGGGAAATTTGCCTGGCCGGCGCAGAGCCCAGTCCTCAGGGCCGTTGCCCCAAGGAGCCGCGTCGCTCTGCGCCACGCGCCAACAGCAGAACCGCAGCAGCAGCTGCCGCCGGCGCGTCCCTGCACGCACTGACGCACCCCACCACGCCCTCCGCTCCCACTTCCACCGCGCCTCCACTTCCCCGCTACAGCCCCTCTCTGCCCCTCCTTCCCATCTTCCTCTTCCTCCCCTTCCCTCTCTACCCTCCCCTTCCCTCACTGTCCCTCCCTTCCTTTCACTGTCCCTGCTTCTCCTCCCTCCACCTTCTTCCCCGCCCTGCCCTATCGTCCCCTCCCCTTTCCATTCTTGATCATCCTCTCCCCTTCTTTCCCCTATTCTTATTCCTTCCCTCCTTTTTCCTCCCTGCTCCGCATTGGCCCTCTCTTTCCCCTTGAGACTCCCTGCCCCACCCACTGCTCCCCACCTCATCAGCCCTCCGCGTCCCGCGTCTACTTTCCTCTATCGCCGCCTCCACCGCCCGCGCAGCCACACGCCCTCACCCGCCCCTGCGCCGCCGATTCCCGCGACCATCCATCCTTGACCTCGCATCCGCCACATCCAGAGCCGCCGTTCCGTTCCATCTGTCCACTCGTCTCCGGGTACCCCTTCCCCCGAAACCCCACCCTGGTAATTCATGTACACTCCCCGTCTTCCGTGTCCCCAGCCCTCCTTTCTTTGCGTTCCCAGCCTCCCATCCCTTCGTGTTCTCTCTCCATCCATTCTCCCGGCCCCCCGTGTCCGCATCAGATTATAGCTGTCCATTGACCCCACACAATTCTCCCTTTCCCTGTTCCCCATCCTCCGTGTTTAACTTTCACCGGTTTCCCCTCCTTATCCCTCAGCCTTATTGCCCCCGGTTTTCTTGTTGCCCCGGCCTCCGTGTCCCTCTTCCTCACGTGTCCCCTCCCCTCCTTTCCCTCACCATCCGTTACACTCACCCGTTTCCCAGGGTCTTATTGTTCTCCTTATACCCTATCCACACACTATCTTCGCCGCCTATTTCTAGTCCCTCAGCTCCGAGCCCTTTCTCTTTGCCTCTTTTGTAGGTCTAACCCCACATTTCCATCCTTTCCCCGCTCACCACATCCTCCTCTCCGCGGCTGAGATTCCCGCACGTGCGTGTCCTTCCGCCTTCCATCGTTCATCTCAGTTCCTCTCTTAAACGCATTCCCGTGGCCAACGAAACGACGTAGATAAATGGAAAGGAACTACTCAATTTCTACAGAACTGGTCATTGTAAGGAATCAAACAAACTGGTGCGAATATGAGTGCGACCGACTAATATCCGAGTACGGAAGTAATTGCGATAGTTGTTTCCTAATTATAACTGCAGGCGCTAATGAAAACGGTTTATGTATTCAGAAAGGAAGGGGAGAGGGAAAGAAAAGAAACGACGCGCAAGGTTCTCACTTAACTCCTAGACACATTTTCTTACGCACGAGATTTTCTTCATTGAATTTGTAAATGTCCTCTCTTTATGTGCTACCATATGTTTGTATTACTCTCAGAACTTAATACATTTTTACCAACTTGAACCAACTCCTTTAATATCCATGGCAACTAATGACAATGTAGAATGTCGCGTCTGTCAAACCAACTCACTACATTACCTCCCACAACTGTCACAAGGGAACATTTATCACAACACAAATATTATACTCGTGTAATAGTCAATGTCATATATTCAAACTAGTTTTGCTATATTACGTTAAATATAAGTTTGGTTTCTTAACAAATACAGTTAAAAATTTCTTGCCAGTCGTTTACATTATTTCATCATTATCGACTTGTATCTCAAACCCTCGCCCCCCTTCACCCTGCCACTTCTTTGCCTTTCCTTATATTCATTAGCACAGATGTTCAGTGCAGGATTACGCGGTATTGAAGCAACGGTGCCTTTGAAACACCTACTGACGCGGGTCTACATGGCCTTTCGAGCATGAGCGGTTGGCGGGCATCTCTGTAGCACTTGTGATGGAATTCTCACTTTCCCCGCCTGATAACGGTTTCAGCTAGTTTAGAGTGTTGCTTAGTGTTCGTGGATACGAATTAGGCTATCTCGTAAGAGCAAAGTATTTTTATGGAGATTTCAATTCGTTGGGCATTGGCCAGGGGTCTTTTACGTCTAACAAGTGGCTTAACACAGATTTTTCCCGCAATTCCCCCTCTCCACTCCCTATGACGGTCTCATGTTTTGGTGAACTCGGGTTTTGGAAGCCTCTGTGATCCATCTCCCAAACCACGGGGGTCCGGAGCTGTATTCAATGCAGTGGTACCACATCACGATCTTCTGTCATCCAAGTTCTGCTCCACATCTGCCCCGCGTTCCGACACACCATCTGAAGGGCTTTTGTGTATCCGTCAACGCCGTTGCTGCCTCTTCCCCACCACTTTTATCTCCAAGGCACCCTTCGTGCTACAGTACAATGCCCGCCCTATATCCTCACAACCCTCATGCCCTAATTTAGCTCTCTCTTACACACATCTCAACCCGCTTCAGTGCTCCGTCCATCACAGCTGGTTCCACTCGTACATCTCCATAATCCTCACCGACATGCCAAGCAGTTTCCGCCTAACAACGTAACATCCTGGAAGCTCTGCGCCATATCCATCACTTGTATCACTATTACGTTTTGTCCCAAAGCCTTCTTGTAGAAAACAATTATTGGCACGACAAAAAAATCTAGTTTATTACTTGCTTCTCATTAAGACACCTGTCTTTGAGCCTATGCCTTTCACAATACTAGTAAATACATGTACAATATTAGTGTGAAAATTAATCAACTGGGGAAATGATGCAAGCAAAATGATTTTTTCTCAATTTTACAAACAGAGCAGTGTTAACATGTATTACAAATTATTTGATAAATAGAAAATAGTCTTCAGGTGTTTCATATTACTTGTTTCCAGTTAGATTAACCTCTTGCACGTTTAATGAAACTGCGTCCAATATCGTGAATCAAATTTTGTTTTGGCTACGTCAGTTCTCAACTAGTTATTCCATCTCACACCAGAGTGCCCCCACGTGAGGGCAGGCAGTGGAGGCGGTGCCCAGAAGAGCCGCATGGATCCATGTGAGTCTCTTAGTGAAATCCTACCCATTTCAGGGAACATTTAGTCCTTCTCTTGAGTCCGAAGCAGATGAACCGTCACCACGTCACATCCGCCTCTTCATTCTTGTTTTCAAGTAGCGATACGCGCCAAATTTTAAGAAGTAGTAATCAAATTTTCTCTTTGCTAAATGGGAGTTAAACGCCCCTTTGATACGGTCATTCCTCAGAAAACGTATTTCTTCTTTCGTCCCTACTAATTGACACTTCTATTCACTTTGTTTTTGTTGTAAATACTAAACACGCCGTTTCTCCCACCCAAACGTCATATAATGTATTTTTTAGCGTTTTTAATGATATATAATGTAATGTTTAGTATTTCAACGTTAAAAACCTAATAGGGACTAAATGAGTTCCGTCTATCATTAGTGACACCACAATTCTTCACAATCACCACCCTCTTCTACCATTTCCTCAATAACTGTCGCCGCCCTTCTACTGAATAGGGTAGGCATTTTCTTTACCAATTTCAAAATCTACCACCTACAATATCTTCCTTCCACCCTCACCACCACAATCACCACAATCACCATTATCGGCACAATCATTACCATCATCACCAGAATCACTACCCCACCAATACCATCTCAACCATCACAATACCATCTCACGAACCCACGAAAAGCACCTTACCATCGACCACCAGCGCCAGGACCATTCGCCTGTACCATTGGCGAACATCCTTATCTTACTCCTACCATTAGTTCCGTGTTAGTCACTTTAGCCCCCTCGACCACCACCACCACCACCACCACCACCGCCTCCGCCACTAGCCTCCGCACCACCACCTCCGCCACCACACCTCCGCCACCACCACCTCCGCCAACCACCACCCTCCGCCACCACCACCTCCCGCACCACCACCACTCCGCCACACCACCTCACGCAACCACCACCTCCGCACACCACCTCCGCCACCACCACCTCCGCCACCCCCCTCCGCACCACCGCCTCCGCCACCACCGCCTCCCCGCACCACCGCCTCCGCCACCGCCACCGCCTCCGCCACCTACGCCTCCGCCACCGCACCGCCTCCGCCACCACCGCCTCGCCACCCCGTCTCCGCCGCCGTCTCGCCGCCGTCTCCGCCGCGCCGTCCCGCGCCGTCTCCGCCGCCCCGGTTCCGCCGCCGTCTCCGCGCGTCTCCGCCGCCGTCTCCGCCGCCGTCTCCCCGCCGTCTCGCCGCCCGTCTCCGCCGCCGTCTCCCGCCGCCCGTCTCTCGCCGCCGTCTCCGCCGCCCGTCTCCGCCGCCGTCTCCGCCGCCGTCTCCGCCGCCGTCTCCGCCGCCGTCTCCGCCGCCGGCCGTCTCGCCGCCGTCTCCGCCGCCCGTCTCCGCCGCCGTCTCCGGCCGCGTCTCCGCCGCCGTCTCCGTCCGCCGTCTCCGCCGCCGTCTCCGCCGCCGTCTCCGCCGCCGTCTCCGCGCCGCCGTCTCCGCCGCCGTCTCCGCCGCCGTCTCCGCCGCCGTCTCCGCCGCCGTCTCCGCCGCCGTCTCCGCCGCCGTCTCCGCCGCCGTCTTCCGCCGCCCGTCTCCGCCGCGTCTCCGCCGTCTCCGCCGCCGTCTCCGCCGCCGTCTCCCGCCGTCTCGTCTCCGCCGCCGTCTCCGCCGCCGTCTCCCGTCCGCCGTCTCCGCCGCCGTCCTCGCCGCCGTCTCCGCCGCCGTCTCCGCCGCCCGTTCTCCGCCGCCGTCTCCGCCGCCGTCTCGCGCCGTCTCTCCGCCGCGTCTCCGCCGCCGTCTCCGCCGCCGTCTCCGCCGCCGTCTCCGCCGCCGTCTCCCCGCCGCGTCTCCGCCGCCGTCTCCGCCGCCGTCTCCGCCGCCGTCTCCGCCGCCGTCTCCGCCGCCGTCTCCGCCGCCGTCTCCGCCGCCGCTCGCCGCCGTCTCCGCCGCCGTCTCCGCCGCGTCTCCGCCGCCGTCTCCGCGCCGTCTCCGACCGCGTCTCCGCCGCCGTCTCGCCGCCGTCTCGCCGCCGTTCCGCCGCCGTCCGCGCCGTCTCCGCCGCCGTCTCCGCCGCCGTCTCCGCCGCGTCTCCGCCGCCGCCATTCCACGGCCGCTGCCCGCGTCCCTGCATTGCGCAGTCACCGCTGCGCCCCGGCGCCCGCCACCAATTCGGCCGCTCTGATTAACGCCGCGCGCGTGTTTAATTTTTGTGCGACGGCGGCGCGGCGGACGCGGAGGCTGCTATGTAGCTAGTGGCAACAGTGGTGGAGCGGTGGCACTGGCTCTGAAGGTGACGGTAGCTGCGACAATAGCGTGAAGACGGGCGGCGACGGCGATGGTGGACAATAGTGCCTGTGCCTGCGAGAGCGGAGACGGCGGTGGCACGGACCATAGGGGGGCCCGCAGTGGGAGGCTGCATGGTAGTTGTGGCGGTAGGGGTGACGGCGGCAGGGCTGGCGGTGGCGGCGTTAAAGCGGCCAAGGCTCTTGTCATGGTCGCGCGTCACTCCTGTCGCGGTTTGAACGCGTCCCGCTCTCTCTGGGCTCGTTCCCGCCTTTCCTTGGACGCCCCGCCAGCCCGCCACGCCCCGCATGGCTCCGCCACGCCACGCCCGCTCGGCCCCGCTCGGCTCCGTCCCTCCCGCCCTGCCCCGCCCCGCCCCTCCCTTCCCCGCCCCTCCCCGCCTCGTCCCCCTCCACCCCGGCCGCTGTCTCCGCCGCCTCAGCTTGCAGGCTCAAGCACCCGGTCGTTCACCCCCCTCCACCCCCGGCCCTGTTCCCTACGCCCACCCGCTCCCGATTTCGCTAATTGTCGTCCTGTGCGTATTGTGCGTACGTTTCTTAATTAAACAATTTTCTCCTTTAATATGCATGTTACACGGATCTTTTATTGCGCTCCCTTGCGCCTGATATTTCATCCGGCGCCTCCGCTTGTGCCCGAGGCGGCCACGGCGGCAGCGGCGGTGGCCGCGGCGGGCTGCGGCGGGAGCGGCGGCGGAGGCGGCGGAGGGGCGCTTGCCCGCAGCGAAACGCCTCTCGGCCTAACGTTGGCCGGCTTAGAAAGCGAAGGGAATGGCTGGGCGAGCGCTCGACGCGGATCTGGCCAGAAGACACGGGAAAGATACGAGAGCAACTCCTCTTGTTAGCGCTCATCCCCTGAAAGACGAGGGGGCTGCTACGCCGCGTATGAGCATGTCGAGGGAACATATATATAAGGGGCTATCTTTCACGTCACTCCTTTGCGACAACACTAACGCAACTCAACCATTGTAGATATTTGAAGAGACGAAACAAAACGGCGAGGGCTGTTCGGGAGAATGGAAGTGAATTTTGAAATGTGGCAGACAGAAGCAGTATATGTTGTTCCGTTGTGGAGTTTTTGTTTCGTGTGAGAAACTTCAATCTCTCTACAAGAGAAATGCGTTTTGATGTCCCATCTTTTTCACTAATGAGCGATACGTCAAGCATTGTTAAATTAAAAGAAAAGGTAGAAAAAAACATATTGAACAGAGGAGATCTGAAAGGAACATGAGCACATGAAGATTATGCGTGTGTTGAATCATTATTTTTATATGTACAGAAGAATAATCGACTTACGTAGTTGAAGTGACTTGGGTATCTATCAGTCTGCGCAGATCCAATGGCTGTGTGTTCGATTATTTTGTTTCCGCACGCGTCACCTGTTATGCTATTATTCCCGTAAGTGTAATGTGTTTTATCCCTGGAGGTACGATGGCGACCCCCATTGGAATGTGGGCGAACCTCATGTATACTTGCAAGTTACCATAAGATTTTTTTCAATAAGACTGATGAATGGCCTATATATTTTCCCCCACATTTCCAGTGCATGAAACACAAAGTATCTCACGTTTCATCGTCATTGACTTGGTATATATCTACCCTATCAATGCTGAATTCCCTTCTTGCTCAAGTGAGCTTTGGCTAGGTATCCACACCGGATACAAGTGGTTTCCTGGAATTTTACCGGACGTTAATTTTATCGTATCGTTATGTAGATCTATCGGTGACGGACAAATCAAACCAAACTCAAAGACTACAGCATAGAGAAAGTTATGTAATATGCAGGAATCTAATGGTGCTACAACATATAAAGTTAAATATTCAAATAATGCCATGTACAATTTTTTGAAAGTATGAGTAATTTTATTATTTAATTAAAGTTTAAAAAGTATAAACAAGACATTCTTCGATGCTCTTTATTTTTTTCTCGATATTAATAATAACAATATGGCATACGTCCGACATCCATCAAAATCTCAAAATTTGAAAATTGTTTTCGAAAATTTTCTTTAATGCTTGACGCTGGTGGCGTTATGGATAAGTTAAATATTCAAATTCGATTGCTGCTCAAGCAAATATTTTCGTAGTTTGTAAACATTTTCGGCGATGAACTAATGTTATATATCGTAACCGGTACAAACGATACAAAAATATGTACTGATTTAGCACCTCTAGTTTTTAGTTGTTTTTTCTCTTCGGAGATAATTTCATACCTTCTCTCAGAAGTTTCATTCTTGGAAGCATTAATTTGGCAATATCGTAAGGCTGAAGAAGTTATTTTCTTTGTAATTTATGGAGTATAGTCTTTCAAGTCTGCAAATATACTCATCAAATATTCGAATTGAATTTTTCTAAGCATTATATTAAACAATTTCAAGGAGTTTTTACTTGTCTTTGAAAGTTTCGAAATCGAAATCAATACACTACAATTTATACTTTAATAACTAATAATTATTCGTTAATAACCTAGTAAATGATATTTGTCTCAACACACCACATTGGCAATATTGAATTTCAGAAAAAATCGTCACATTATTTTCACTTCTATAAATAGTTTTGATGAGTTCCATGCTTTGTGATATCTTTTATCTAAAGAACTGTAGAGTTTCCAACTAAGAATTTTTTAAAGAAAATAATTGTTTGATATTATTTAGTTAGTTAATGTTTAGTTAGGTATTAAATAATATTTTACGTATCATTTTAATACAATTTTTACATTAAAAATAATAATAGTATCATGATGTTTGATGTTTTGACGTACATTGCTGCTCTAGTGAAAATTAATTAAAAGTAAAATGTACTCAACATTACATTTAGGATCAAAATAGGCAATGATGCATGGAACTTGTAATTACTTAAAATTTGCTTCGCAGCAAGAACCTCCCAGTCCTCGGATACATAATTACACTTCGGCGCCAGACAAAACACAACGCATTAATTGGAAACGGCAGAGTTGCATATTCAGACAGCCCCAATTCCAGATTAGAGAGCCTAAAGCGGGTCTCACGCAGGGCTCCGGACGCGGATCGTACCACTACCGCTGCCTCGGTCGGGGTGCGTGCGTCCTAGGCGGCGAGGTGGGACTTGGCGGAGCCTGCTGCGGCTACGAAGAGAGCTGGGCCGACGGAATAGGCTGCTGTGGCTCGTATCGCCTCCCCCGCCTCCCCCTTCCACCTCGCGTCGTGTTTCTCCTCCCACTTCTCGCCCCTCCTTTTCCTCTGGCGCGGCCGACACTCCGGGAGTTCGCCAGCCGACCTTTCCCCTCGTTCCGCTACTTCCCCGCCCAGCCTCCGCGCCTCCCGTCCTCCACGCGCTGGGATGGGGAAAGAAAGAAGTTGGGTGAATGTGGGGAGGAACTCTAATCGGGAAGATGTAGTGAGAAGAGAAACTAGGGCCAACTAGAAAGAGCAAATTCGTTGAAAAGAGACTGAAGAATAATAGGGTCTTCCTTCCCTGCCTTATACGCTTTCATTACTTCATTGAGTACTCACACTCTGCCCCTCTTCACAGCTCTTCTTGCGTTTTCTGTATTTTCCTGATATTACCAGCTTCCTCTCATTACTTCCTTCCTTCCTGCGTATATTCGTCCATTCTCTCCTTTACAGGTACTATTCCCCCATTTCCACCCCTCTCCCCCCAAAGCCTTTTCCTCGTACTTTTCAATATTTCTCTCACATTTTCCGCCCCCATATTACTTGGTACTCTCCAATTACAATACTACTTGCTACTCTCCAATTATAATATATCCTTTACCATCATGATCCATCTCGACTCTTACTGAGATTTTTGTTCTTGCATTCTTCTGTTCACTATGATACAATCTGGCTCATTTTCAACCCTTCCCATTTCCTCATTACTTCCATCTATTCTATCACCACTTCAGTAATAGCCTGGCCTCCTCCAAGCCACATAGCTTATTTTCTTTCCGCCTCTTCACTCTCTGTCATTTGCTGGAGGTCCGAACCCCGATCTTCGATTGATTTGCTTCTGTGTAACTCCTCCAGACTTCCTACCTAGTCACTGTCTTCTCGTTGTAGCTCACCTACACACACACACACACACACACACACACACACAACGCAGACACACTTCATCTGCCCACTAACCCACTTATCACCCACACACGCATTTTCCATCCACACACACCCCACGCCTCCCCGGCCCATTCCGTCGTCGCACTTCCCACAATCCCGACCCATCTCGCATTTGCGCTGCCCATTCCACGCGGAACCCCGCCATTCCCTTGCGCCCTACCTCCACCTAATCCCGGCCGGTCCACTTTCCCTCTTCATTCCCCGCCTTCCTCCTTTCTTCTCTCTTGCATTTCCCGCCTCTCACCCCGCTTCCAGCAGCCGATTCCTCGAGCCAGCTTCCGTCATCTCTCCCGTCTCCTCCCTTTCTTTCCGCGCCCCCGCCCGCCCCCCCTCCCCTCCCTCCCTCGCCCCCCCGCGCGCAGCCGCTCCCGGCGCGCCCACCTCCGCAGCCTGCGCGTCGGACACAAAGTCGTATATTATCTATTGAGCCGGGCGGACGCCGCCTTGCAGCAACTTGGGCCGTGTGCCCGGCCAACGCCACCCAGCCCAGCGCAGCGCAGCCCGGCCCGGCCCGCCCGGCCGCCCGGATTAATGGATTATACGGCGGCGAACTTTGTATTTGGGCGCTCATGAGACTCACGGCCATTCGCCTAACGAGCAGCCCGCGCCCTAATCTTCACCTGCATTGATAACGAAGGCGGCGGCGCTGTGGTAAACGCCGCCCAAGACGCTTCCACCCCCCTCCTCCTCCCCCCCACTCGCCCTGCTTCCGGGTTCTGTTGCGGGTATTTGAACGTTCTTCAATTTCAGAATCAAGCCTCTTGTGATAATGGAAGCTAATTTCTTATTTGATCGTGAAGACACCGTTGGTGATATTTGAAGCATTTTCTTCGCACCGCTCCTATTTCGAGTTTGTAATGCGGGGAGTCAACATTTTTTCAGCATTCAGAAACACGCCTCTGCCGATAATGGAAGCAAAGGGGTCACATTAACGTTCGGGGCCGGTCACATTAACGTTCGATATGGAATTCATAAGCTTACTGGTTCTATAAAAGAGTCCATAGCGGCGAAACGGGTTACTAGAACAACCAGTAAGACTTATGGAACTTAAAACGCTTTCTATCACGTATAGCTCCTGAAACGGGTATGCAAATGCTTATGGATTCGACAAATAAGCAACATGGTGGCTCTGCGCATTGCTACAACTGTTTTGTTTGTTTGAGGTTATTGGTGGTACCTCGCGTCCGTGTGTTGTGTTATGTTACGTTGTTTTGGTGGATTTTACTAATTTATTGTGTTGTGTGCGTTTTAGGTATATTTGTGTGGGTTGAGTATCAGTGAATTCTATATTCATACATTATTTTTGCATGAATTGTTACAAGAAGTAATGATTAAATGTGGTTACGAAAATAATAACTTTTGCTATAATATTTTGTCTTCTTCCTTTTCTTAAATTGTTTTTCACCAAGCACCAATATCATTCAACTTCCATCCAATGCTTATGTCAATGTGGCATCCAACCCCTTTTGAGGACAGACACCTTCGTACATGATACAATAAAGCCATATTGTATCATGTACAGGTGAATAAATAAGTGCAATGAATGTAAACAATATTTTTTAAATTATGCTAAAATTCAAAGATTCGTAAAAGAATACTTCAGCCCACATGTAACACTTTCTAGAATCATCATTGAATTTAATTTTTAGTCATAAGGCGGAAATTTGGTGTGTCATAAAGAATAATTTACAGTTGTGGAACGATTTCTTTCCAATAAGTATATAACCAATGAAGATTACAAAATTTATTGATGAACTAATGATGAAATCGTTTCCTTGAAGTGCTAGTATTAATATCTGTTTTACAAATAAAATGTGAATAATTTTAATGCTTACCATCTAATTACTTATTTTTAAACTCATGACATATTTTAGTGCATTAATGCCTGCCTGTATTTGGTAAATAAAATGCCTTAACTTCTGGGCTCTACTTGTATTAATACGTTCTACTTAATTTTTTCGATAGAAAATTAATTATTACTTTTTATTTCAAACGGATTCGAATTGTAGTTCATTATTAATTATAATTTATTATTAGTTGTAACAGCAAAAATTAATACTTAAATTTAGGAATGGAAGGTAAATTAATTTATTTAAATGCAAATAGGCAATGGCTCATATAAAGAATTAATTGTATTTAAAATACTATAGAAATTAAACAAAAAATAAACTAAAATGAAAATAATGAAATAAAACGGAATTGCTACTGAGAACGTATAATGAAACGTAACCAAAAACACCTCAATTAAACGCAACACATTCTAAGAATATGCAAAACGCTGTAAGGAATAAGTAGTGTTCAAATATCGATTGTGTCGCTATATATTGGTTGCATCTCAAAGTTCTTATAGAATCTATAGTTATCGATTCCCTAAATTTGCTTTATGCAACGGTGCATGACCAATGGAACAAATTTTATTGCATCTATAGCTATGGAACCCATTTGGAAACCTATATACAACCGGCCGTTGCAGTTTCACACACTAAGACTTTGTTTGATGCCTATGATGACAGCATTGCATAAAAACACCTGCATCGTGGTCAAAGCAGGCTTGGCGGCAACCCACAGCACTCCCATGTATTTCACTGTAACGGTTGCGTTGTAGGAGTGCGTATGACGTGAGCCGCGGCGCGGTGTTAGCCACGCCTCGCCCAAAACTTGCCTCGTCTCAGTAACACAGTGAGGGTTTTACAGTTCACAA
>BOPP01000050.1:101844-127813 GCA_017312745.1 Gryllus bimaculatus | reverse complement strand
GGGGGTGCTGAAATGAGAACGGGTGTACTAACACGGCGAACGTGTCGAATGGGGATGAAGTGGTGCTTGGAAATTACGGAACAAAGAGACGCGGCGCCGAGCGAGAAACTGGTAATGCTACTGTGCAGCGGTGACTTCTCATTTTCGCTCCTTCTCTAACGCTCTTGTTCTCCTTTACTACCCCAATACGGAAGAGCTGGAAGCACGACAGATGCCGTTGATAATATAACAACATACCATTGCTAAAATCCATTTTCATTGAAAGGACGTTATAGTTTAATGGAAATTCTAAAAGTAACTTCCGTTTGCCCATTTGCGAGAATCTGAAAGAAATAGATGGGAATATCAGGCAAATCCGTTGAGAGATTTTTGATCATCCTCCCCAAAGCCACACTGACCCCTTATTTTGCTTCTGGACATAAATCTAGCTTTAGTATACCTGCCCACGGTTTCTTGAGCTCTTGGGAATGTAAGTAGGGAACTTAGTTATTTCATCAGCAGTACCTCAAATATTTGTTCTACATAATTTAGCAGGAAGGCAACGATTTCTTCACGTGAGCACGATAAGTGGTGAGAGCCAAAAGATGTAGCTTATTGGCCACTCCAAATTATTTCTATTACACGGGAGCATGTATTATTTGTTACAAAATTTTACCACAAATATCATAATCCAATGTATGAAAAGATTGGGGTTGAGATGTCTGTACATCTCATGTGTTCTAATTGTCATAAGCCTTCATCCCCCGTTACCTTAACTACACGCAGCTGCCGGCTGACCCGAAGGCCTAAAAAAGTCGACAAAGGGCGACAGCGTCACCCTACCAAAGCCGCCCTCCCACTTGCAACAGAGTGTGAAGACACGCCCCTCTACGACCCCAGGAAGCAAAGATCCCTCGACCTTCATCAAGCCGTGTCTAGGGCACTTGGCACCCGCGATGCCGTGAAAATTATTTTGTCCCGCAAATGCTCCCTGGCTAATTCTTTGAGGTTAGCCTCGATTCTTCAGACAGAGCGTCGGCTCCCAGCAGATGACCACACATCGCCAACAGTAGCTAAACAACGACAACCTATTGGAACGATCAGATTATGTAGGGTATCAAAGTTGGTCTGACTGTTGGTCAAAACCGGTCCGACCAATAGGCAATACTCTAGAAATAGCTAATGAGCCATTAGTGTGACAGGGCGACACACACGTAACCAAAGGGCACGCACACAGAGGGATGGTAACACAGGGAAGAGATGAGAGATCGCGAGTCTGTCTGAAATCCATGGATAGATGTTGTCTAAAATCCACCGCGAGAGGCGGCTTTTATATTCATCTAGCAAAGACGCATTTCTTTAAAACAAACTTGGAGATCTGTGGATATTTGAAAACGCAACGTGAAAGCTACAAAGTTATCGATCCGCCGGATGTCATTCTCTCTGGAATCGGTGCATTATTTACATTATCAAGCAAAATAACCACGCCAACGGAATATATTCCTTTCCGCGGAAGAAAGCCAGAACGTCGAAATGTCACTTATCAAGGTGAGCAACCTGCCGCGACGTGCATTCCGACGTGGATAGACTGTCGTCTGACGGCTCTACCCAGCGAGGAAAAACGCATCATCGGGAGGAGAGCGAGGGGCATCAATCCAATTATCGGCGCGTGCTGCGGACCCAGGACTGATCTAGACGCGAGCCCGTGCCACCCTTGGACTTGCGACACGCCCCGCCTCTAGTTGCTTCGCCTGGCGTGCGTGAGCTGAGCGCCAATCCAGGACGGCGACGAACAATTCTGTACAGCGAGGTAACCCAAAATTTGTCAGTGTAGACCCCTGCCCAGAATTTCGAGACTGTAACGCTAGTGGACATAGAAGGGGATTGCGTAGTTACAAATTCATTTAAATGTCTACACTATAAAATAGTATCATTTAGAATAAATGTGTGCCCGCCATTCTGACGGACACTTAAACAATGAATTGGAAGTGTTTTTAATTCATGCGGTAAGAGCATGCGCATCATCTGGTCCCAAAGCGACCCCTTAAGATCTCTACATCTGGCGCAGGAGGCAGGTTGATATCGCGCTTGGCGCCCACATATAAATAAATTTAGCGCGAGCGACCTGACATCCTCCAGTATGTCGAACACTCGCGTGCCTCGACACATTGTGGGGCCCCGCTAGATTCGGTACGCACAAGTCACAGGCGTATGCCGACGGGCAGGTTCGTCACAATATTTAACTGCTCTTTTGTGTCAAATAAAAAGTTAACAATACAGATCTGGAGTTGCCCAATTATCATCACTTTAGACACGTCAAACATCGGCTTTCGTCGCACCACGTCGACAATGGCCTTGACCATGACTATGACCATAGCTATTGCTTACAGGAAACACTCCATGGTGACATATATTTAGACAAATTTTCAAACCGCGTGTAACGTTTAAACAAATACCAACATGAATTGCACTTTCATGAAAAAGGATTTATGAAGACGGGGTGCCCAATATACGATGACGTGAATACCCGAGATGACAATAGTTGACCCAAGAACGAATGAAAAGAATCTCGTAAAAAATGAAGGCGATAATAGAAGAATAGGAAGAAAGGTGTAAAAATCTAGTATACACTATTACGACCAAGACCAAAGTAAACTGGTTACACGTTCTGAATTTCAGAATGCATCTCACGTGATAACATCTCAATATTTTATCCCTCGACCAGCAGTTGAAAAATGAACTAAATGAACTGCTGAGTGGACAAAAGCATGCCACGTGTGTTTCCTTCAATGCTGCGAATTCACTGCGATAACCTCTCAAAGTGCCTTTCGACTAGAATTCCTATGACGACACAACTTCTATGCATATGCAGCGCACAGTGCAAATAATGCAACGCTGCCAGATCGACTCTGAATTCCTCCACTCCCATCCGCTTTCTACCTCTCCCGGTGTCCCCCACTTCCCTTCTGCCTGCCCCTCGAATTCACACTTCCTCTTCTTTATTTTCCTCGACTCATCTGCTCTCCTGTCCTTCACCTTTCTTGCTCTCCCTTTCTACTTCAGTCTTATTATTTCTTGCCTGCACCTCAAAACCTGTCTTCTTCTTTCTCGCCTTCTTCTCCCAGACAATCAATGCCTTTTTTCTCTTTCTCCTCTACTCTCACTCCCCTCCCTACACCCCTCCTTCTTCCCTTCTCTAATGCATATTTCTCTCCTACACTCCGTCCTCTCTTCTCCTCCTGTGATGTTTTCGGGTCATTAGGCCCGTTAATATAGTGCATTTTTCGTGCCTGGAAGTGGCGGTGTTCCTCCCTCACTGGATTGTGAGATGCAGTGCCGACCAACACGTCGGCTTGCTCGGAATATCTCCTCCAGCGGAGCAGCGCCCCAGTCGGTTCAAGATATAAGCTTCCGACACGTAGTGAGGTGCTTGTAAGTGTAAGTAAGGGGAGAGGATAGGACAAGGAATAGGAAGGAATGGTCGCGCGCGGACGGTGCCCCGTTTTGAAGGTACTGCCCGGGCATTCTACTGGTAATAATCCGAGAAACAACGTAAAATTTGTGATCAGAGCAGCCGACCACTAGAATAATCTTTTGACGTATCTCTCTAGATAGTGTCGCAAAAAGGCCACCGTCTGGACTCGAGCCCTAAAACCTCCCGCACGGAATCGCTGCACAGACAGCGGCGCTGCTGCCTCCGAACTAACCTCAGCCGCTCTCCCCCCTGCTCCGGTGCAGCGTCGCCCCCGGCGACTCTCGAGCGATTTCTCGCGCGCGCGCGCGCTCTCGCGTCCGATTGTAGCGGGCACCGGAGTTAATTAAGTCGCCATTATCCGCACGCGCGTGTATTTGTTAATTAACGCGCGTCGAGTAGGGAGAGAGCCCTCGCGCGCGCGCGCCCGCGCCGGATGCGCGCCCGTCAACCGGCGCCTTCCCCCTCCGCCCCCTCCCCGCCACGCCCACGCACGCGCTCTTCAGCCATGGCACTGGTGACGCCGCCTCACAGTACGGAATTTTTCAGAACGTAAGGGACGTAATTCTACTTCGCCTCTCTTGGCTGTTTTGAAAAGCATGAAGATAATATATTTAGGGTAACCATACGTCCTCTTTTCCCTGGACATGTAAGAAAAACTGTCCGGGTGGATTTTAGAAGGACAAAATATCCCCTTTTTTATTGGAAGGGAGGTTATTACTTTTAAATGCAACCTAGACGTATGATGTGCGAAATATAATGCGCTTTTTTTTAACTTATTCGTGTACCCGACATAACATTCTTATAAATAATTTTTGTATAATTAAATGACATTTAAACTCTACTATGTCACCTAACAACCCCTAAAATCCATAGATCAACTATACTTCTTGAATGGCCTTCACTCCAGAAAATGCGACTGGGATGCCATTAGTTCGCATTGCGTTCTGGTGCTGCTTATATTAGATTCTGTGCTCTGTCGTGTGAATACTGTTCTTCTAGCCTGTGAAGTTAATACGTGTGGCACGTATATTTCCAGCATGATGCCAAGAAAACCTTTGTTTAATATCATATATAAGAAAAGTTCAAAGCGTTTGTAGCAAGATTCAAAGCAAAGTAAAGTTTTAATTGTAGAGAGAGATTTCAACATCCACCAAATGTGTACTTCTGGTAAAAAAGTTTAAGAGATCCTAATTTTTATGAAGTAGGACTATTATGGATTGTTAAAGTAATGATAATGAGAAAAGTATTTGTTGTCAGTAGTAGGTATTTTGTAATATCTCCTTTTTCTTCCATCGATTAGTCCTTTTTCGTTGCCGTGTCAACTTGTTTGGTCGAAATCCGAGGCTGTGAGTGGTTCTATGAGCAGAGCAGAGGGTAGATCAGCTTGGCTACTCGATTCACCATGCATCCGCCCCAGGCGGAGTTGAGGATGATGCAGTGTTATTGGCAGATTCAGAAGACAACTTGCAAAAAGGCTTCAAAAAAATTTCGAAATGTGCAGAATATTATAATATGGTCATTTCTAAAGAGAAAGACAAAGTCAATGGTGTTCTCAAAAGAGCTTTTACGATCTTAACTGATGGTAAAGAATAAAATAATAGAGCAAGTAATGAAATTCACTTATTTAGGAGTTGAAATTGCAAGCACATGAAATAAGCATATTGAAATTAAACCGCAAGTAATGAAAGGAGCCAAAATATCAGGATATTTGAAAGATGTGACATGGAGAAAGAAATATCTTTATGTAGAAACAAAGTAACAATTTACAAAACTATGGGAAGACCAGTAATAACATGTGGAGCAGAAATAAGGGTCTATAATAGAATAATTAAGACTCTACTTAGAACTTTAGAGAGGAGAACATTAAGATCAATATTGCGTGTAACAAGATGGGATAGATTGACAAACCAAGATATAAGAAATGGATGTGACATTGAAAACAGTAAAATTTACAAGAAGAAGAAGAGAGAGAATGAGAACGTTTTCAGGTAGGACAGCAAAAAACTAATCAAGAATGCGAGAGATTCAAATCCTGTGGCGAAAAGGGACCCAGATAGACCGAAGAAGAGATGGATCGAGAGTTGGATTTTCACATCTCCTGAATTATCCTGAAAATAATAAATATATAAGTTTATTTTCATTGTAAAAACTAATATTATGCAAACATGCGATCAAGATCTGTAGCACGTAATTTTCTTTACTGTCGCTTGATATCATGTTTCTTATGTACAGAAATCAAATAATCCATAATCTAGTGCAAACAAATTCAGTGACTGAAACAGCGTTAACTCACCAAGTAATGTGCTTTCACATTATGTTGCTGATCTTGCAAGAGCATTCTTCGTTCTCCAACTTGATGATCTCAGCAGTATAGACCAGGTCACATCAAAGTTCGTGCTCGCCTAGCTGGCTCGTAGCTGGCATGCGTAATCATTTTTCCGAAAATATATGCAGAGACAGTTAATTAAATTTTATGTTTGTGATTATTGAATTACTGGCTTTTAAATAGTGATATTCAAATATGGTTATAAATTAGTACTTGTATTAAATCATACTATTGCAACTATTGTCTGTTTACTGTTAAGTCAAGCAAGGGCCTTAACTTCAGCAAGTCAACCTCGTTAATGCATCTGCAATTTTTATGGAACTTTGCATATCGCAATACAACTTATCCAAAATAAACATGAGTGTTAGATATAGTTTATCGAGCTTGAATAAAGTCATGAGCTGATATTTCACACTTTCGATTCAGTTTACTTCCCAGGAAAACATCACAATAGCAGAATATGATTTCCACTCTGCTAGTTGCACGTTCTTCATTCTTATATGAAATTCTGAATCACGAAGGAGACTTAGGTAATTCCGAACCCTTTCGGTTATGAACTGAAGTTCCGGAAATGAGTGTGGCATAATAAGTCCAAAGTAAATGCCTGTAATCCTGAAACAAAAAGTTATATTATTTTGTAAAGATTGGTATTGAAGGTGTGATAATTGCCAGCTTGACGCGTGCGGCAGTCCCATTACAATATAGCGCCAGTATTTTTCCATTTTTTTCATTACCAGAGCCCGGAAGAAGAGTTTGCCGAAAATTCCCCGTTTTCCGGCGCACAATTATATAACTTTCTCTTACTATGAGGTAAGTACGAGAAAGTAAAAATTCAATAGTTTGCTCCTCAACTTCATAACGAAATTATTTTATCACTATATCTTTATGATTCGTATTCTAACACGAAATATTTTTCTATTTTTTAAACGTTGTATTAAATGACACAGACTGAAAATTACAAAATACTTTCTTGCATTCCATATTGACTACGTACCTATGAATCCATGAAATCGGAATATGTACACCCATGACATCGTTACACGGGATCGTACTCTGTCGTGCCTTACCAGCGTGTGCTCCACAACGTGCCTTCTTTTTTGACTGGCGGAACCGAATTCTGAGGCTCGCTGCTCTTCAGTGGCGTCCGAAGTTTCTCAGATCCCTGCTAGAAGTAGGCCGGATGTATTCACGGCCCACAGGAATGATTTACCGTCCCGGTTGCTTTCTTTTCCTTTCCTTTCCTTTCCCATCTCTTCCTCAGGAGCCAAAGGCCATGGCTGTTGAAGAGTCCCAAAAGCGCCATCGAATAGTTTATTTTGTGTTTTCGGGAGCGTCAAATTGCATGAACATTAGTCTTGCAAGTGTAATGCATGTTATATTCAAAAGTGGGTCTGTTCGCTCGCTAGAACACTACAACGTGAGATCCACAGTCATCGACTTTTGGGATTTCCCCATCGAGCTATCACTGGTCCATCGTCCTAGCCGGAACAAGCTCAAGACATGGTAATGTAGTGTCATTTCCTTTGTCTCATATGAAGGTTACGCTTTAGTAATCGCCTGGTCTTCATCGGATAAAGCACGTTAAAGTATCTCAGCAACATGAATTCTCCTCCAGTGCAAAAATCCACCACCCTCGAGAGTCGAACCCCACGACCTACTAGTCACAAACACAGTAATGGGAACAGCGGCGCTCGCACATCTCAGCGGCTCCGTCGATATCAAAAGCGACTACGTAAGTGGCAAGAAGCTGAGTTCGCCGAAATAGAGGACCGGCCCACTGTCCGGCGTGTGTGCCGTCGCTGCGCGTCGCGCCGACGGCCCGAGACGCCCCTGCGACGCAAAGACGCGGGCGCGGCGCCCTCTGGCTTTTCATAATTCCATGCGGCGGTGCCAGGAAATTAAAGTTTCGGTGGATCATGTGAACGGCAGTAAACCGAGCGATGGAGTATACTTCCCGAAAGTTCGAGGATGTATTTTATTGTGCGTTCTGAATTAATACGGGGAAGTCGCTCTCCCGTCGATTTCACAACCATAGTGGTCTTTCACGTACTGTCTGTTGCTGATGAAACGTGTAGTAATATTGTTCGTATACGTTTTCCCAGCGTTTGAAATATTATTAGGAATATTTGATTATTATCGAAAGAGAAAAATCAAATAGTCCGAAGAGACGTCATGTTTGCATTCTCATATTTTTCGAGCTTGCTATAGTTTCATTTGTGGTTCATGGTAATCGAATTGATTTGCAGAACCTTCCCCCATGTTTGCTTTCTCGTCCTTATGAAGGTATTTTGTAAGAATTATTTTCGCGCTCTTGCAAAAGTACTTCGTAAGAAGAGAAAGTTATGTAATCGTGCGCCGGAAATACAGACCAGTGTCTTTTCGGCAGCAAAACTCTTAATGCCAAGACCTGGTAATAAAAAATGGATAAATCTTGTTGCTAAATATAGAAAAAAATTATTCTAACACGTGGTGAGTCTAGAATCCATGTTGAGTAAGTCCGTTTTATCGAACAATCAATAAACGGCAAAACAGTCTGCCTTCCCGTCGTTAGGAGCTATCGTTAACCACAGTTAGTTATAGATCTTAAACCAGAGGTCCTCAAACTTTTTAATCAAGGGGTCAGTTCACAGTTCTCAGGCCCTTGGAGGGTCGGACTATAGTAAAAACAAAAACTATGAACCAATTGTTATGCACACTGCATGTAACGTATTTTGAAGTGAAGAATAAAAACGGGAACAAATACAATATTTCAAATAAAGTAAACTTAACAAATTTGCCAGTATTTCAATGGGAATTATTGGTCTGTACAGCAACTGTACATCAGTTAATCTGTATCTGGTAGGAAATTTCAAATTTTAAATTCTAGAAAAGTCTGTTCAAAGACGTAAAGGCTGCGAAAGATGATTACCATTTTGAGTGTATGGTTCCAGAGATGAGTCCTTGAATGAGTCTTTCAAAGAGTCACAATTCTGCAGCTCATCCAGTTCCATTTGGTAAATTGTATCCACATTTTCAATGTCAATAGAAAATGCTTTACGGGAAAGCTGTATGTCCTGTTTTTGAAGATGAAGGTATTTAAATCTAAATTGGAACTCCGTTTGCAATTTTTCCAGTGAATCCACACATGTTTTGTTTGGGAATACAACCGATGGTTTTTCCGCTAACAGATTTTGAGTTGTGGGTAGATAGCAGAAGTTTTCTTTCTCCACTTGTTTGATGAGGCCTAATTTTATTTCAAATGCTTTGACATGTGATTACATATCACAGATGAGCTTCCCCTTTCCTTGAAGTTGCACGCTAAAATTGTTGCGTAGCTCTGTTACATCTGTCAGAAAAACAAGGTGTAATTTCAATTCTGCATCATTGAGCTCCGGTACTTCTTTTTTTTTCTGCAAGCAGAAAAGTTGTAATCTGTGGAAGAAAGTCATAAAAACGTTTCAAAACTCTCCCTCTACTCAGCCAATGGGGTTATGTGTAATACAGAACATCTTCATTGCCAAACTTTAGCTCAGACAGAAATTCCTGAAATTGTCTGGTTTAGTGCATAGGCTCTAATGACGTTAACACAAGATACCACAATTTTCATATCAGAGTCCTACTTCAGTGATTTATTACACAGCACCATTAGTTGTCACGCTGGCAAGTTTAGCCCAGTGTAGCTCCAAATCGTTCACAGTTTGGCAATCCTTTTCATAGGTATCCTCTCCTGTAGTTGTTCCTTTGATGCTTTGATATGCAGCAAGCCCTTCTGTGACTTCAGAATAATCATTCTTCCCACGAATAAAAATTACATGTTGTGCAGAATCACGTACATTGCATTCGTCGAGTACCGAGAACAAATATGAAAGTTTTTTATAAAATTAGTTACCTGGATTGTTCAATATGCATAAAAAACAATTAGTAATGTAGTTTCAAAATATTTACTTTCTTCATCAGAACTAGAGTACAAAGACCAATCAACAATGCACGAGCGAAAAAATTAATATTAATTAATTAATTAACACTACACAAAAACTATTATAAACTAAGACAAATAAAGTACCAAAATAAAGAAAGTACACACCTTACTAATACACATTAAGGTCCAGCTTCATTTCCAGCCACCACACCCAACGCCGCATGGAGTCTGAATCGGACAACGGCCAGAACCGCAAAATAATGAGAATTGGTTGAATTGAATAAACCACGCGCTACAGCCACTCCATGCCCCTCCACCATGTGTTTCCGGTCAGGTACATGTTAAATTAGCGATACAATACCAGATGTTTTGACCAAATTTGTTCGGTTTTAACAAGAGTTCTGGATTACGAATAATCTGTTCTAACGATAGTTCCAATACACTTTCTCATCCAACGTCAAAACGGCAATTCGGCAATATTCAATGTTTTCGTATTATTTTTTGGAGTTGAAAATAAAAAAAAGCAAATTCTTACAATCACTTATAAATCGATTTTTACAAAAGTTTTGAGTCGCGAACCGATTAGTTCTAAGGAAAGGTCCAAAACACTTCTCTCAACATTAAAAGGAACAAAATATAAAAAGTGATTTTACTAGTTTTTGGAAGGGCTCTGGGTCACGAGTGGTCTGTTCTAACAAATGTTCTAACACACATTTCTCATCCAACGATAAAAACGGTAATTATTCAATGTTTTTCTGTTCAGACCGACGGACATACTGACGGACTGGTGGGCGACCGACGGAGGGGCAGATGTACGAACGGACGGACAGACGGAGGGTGAGAGTACGGTGGGAGGGAGGGATGGATGGACGAAGGAACGAAGGGAGGGGCAGGCGACCGGCCGGAGGGACGGACATACCGGCCAACGGGTGGACACGCACAGATATTCTTTTAACACAAATATTTATTTCTTAATCTAATATTTACATATATACATACATATATACATTTATACATTTCAGTTGCCGTCTGGCGTAGTGTTAATTCTTACACTACGTCCTTTAGGCTATTCGAGGACAAAAATTAATAAAAAAATTGAAACCATTTTTGAAGAAATTTAAAAAAATAATTCATGTTATTTTCGCTCAAAGATCAAAATGACCATTTGAAACTCGCAGGGCTTCCAGGTCGTTTATATCTATCCGGGAATATCGATTTTGGAGAAAATCATCTGAGCGACGCATCTGCCCTAGTTTTGGCAGACAGACGGACTCATGGACGGACCGGCAGACGTTTTACCATCAGTCGATTTCTCGTTTTCGAGAACCCACAAAACATGGATTCTGACTATACAAACTGTCAGAGAAAGTAATTTACTATGAACAGAACAAGAGTCTTACTACTTCGTTACGAGGGCTCAAAAAAACAAGATTATCTCAAGAATTCGCCAATTTAGAGCACGCTATGACGAAACTATTTCTTACGAAGTAAGGCAAGAAAGTAAAAACCACACCATAATTTCGTAATTGGTTTTCTCAATAATACACTAAAGAACGTATCCGGCAGTGTTTGATTTTGAATTTTGTCGTGGAAGTTTCTTTAGCGACTACCCCGAAAGGAAACTGGCAACAGTTGGGGTTGAGGCGCTGGGCAGTGAGGCGATCGCGGAGCAGCGGCTGCCCAGAGGGCGGCCCGGCCACCGGCGGCGGTTCACAGGGGCGAACGGGCGAGCGAGCGAGCGTTATTTTAGCTCGGACCGGCGCCGAGCCAGGAGCTCCGCAGATCTGATGAATCGTATTTTTAGCGCGTTTCATGTACAGGTGGGAGCTTGCTATTAGCGTCAGTGTGTCTCCCCTAATAACTTTTGAACCCCTCTGCTGAAGCTAACCGCATTTCGCGTGGTGCGAAAACATTAAAGGAACATTACGATCCCGTGCATTCTGCTATGGCGAGGGGGTGGACGGGGCGCAGGCCAGTCTAAAGAGGGGCACTTAGCGTCGGTGCCGGCTCGCTGGCCACGCAGGCCCCGACTTGCCGGCGCGCGCAGCCAGACGACCGCACGAGGCGGCTGGCTTTCAAATTTTACGCACTTCATACTGTTTGATCTTCCGCGCTAATCTTCCCCCATTGTGAGGTGAAAGCGGGGGGATTCGATTTGCAACCGCCCTCTAAACTCGCGCAAGTGACACAGTGAAACATTGTGCATTCACTTACTAATTCGCACGTGAGAGGACTCACGATAAGAAAATAGAAGGGTTTATTGTATAGAAGCATGTTAATTATTATTATTATTATTATTATTATTATTATTATTATTATTATTATTATTATATTCACTAAATTCTATTTCTATTATTTGCAGTGATTATTATTCATTTTAACTAAGATTAAAAAACACATTAAAACTGTGATATAGGTAAAGAAAAAACTAACTGAATGTTAACAGCAATTGCTAGGCTTTCACCGGCTCTCGAGTCAATATTCTTCATGGTCTTCCGGCTGATCGGCCGGGGTCCAATTGGCTTTGGCCAAAGCCAATTGGACCACGGCCCATCAGCCCGGAAGACATGAAGAATATTAACTGAATGTTCAAAAGCAATTCGTCTCAGTATTGAAGGTAAACTAGACAAATCGACGTGTCGCAGAATAATTTCCCAAACTTCTTTGCAGCAGAGGTTAGAATACTACAATACAAAATTTAATGATTACAATCATCTCAATATTATACTATAAATATTACTTTAGATTTTAACACGCATAGTATCTAAATGTACATAGGATTCTTTCACAGAAAAACCTTAACTCATCATTTTAACATGTGTATCCATGTCAAGTGTTAAATGTCATCTAATAATGTGTTGTAACATAACGTGAAGCGCAAAATAGCGCCACAAATCTAAACATGTCTTCGAAAAAAGACTAATGGCATTGCTTCATAAACAGCTGTACTGTCTCCACTACTTCTCGATATCACCGTTTAGATCGATCATTATCTATACAGTGTGTTCATGCTTATGATATAATACCTGAGCAAACAGACTTTCATAAATGGTAAAATTTCAAATGTCGTTCATTGCTATTTATTTGCATCTTCACCAGATTATTAAAAATAGACTCGTGTACTAATTTGTACATGTTCATCTGCATTTGTGATATCCAGCATTGTAACTGGAGAGTATATGAGTTAGGTAGTTGTATGTATACTGCTTTCTCTCGCATGATTCGTAAGAATGTTTACCTATTTCATCAGGTTTTATATTGTGTTATTCATCTCCAAAAATATGAGATACATATTCCAGGATATTTCTGTTTAATATGCCGTCGACTATGTTTATTTAACATTCAAAAGAAAATACGCCTACAGTGCAGCAGGAGAGGGACGTTATTGAATATTCCAAGAAAAAATAACAGTAGTTCTTCAAATACAATAACTGAGAACCAATGTCAACATATTTCATAAAACACAGCAAACTGTTGAATAAAAGAAGTCCTTTTCGATTTCATACAAAATGTACAAGGTGCAGAGAAGTATTTCATTTATTTTCTGTTATTCGAATGTTTAATAAATGTCATTTGTGCAAAAGCTTGTTTATACTGTACTAATATAATTAAATATTTTGTAAAAGCTTACACATATTAACAGACAAAACAAAAATATTCTTAACGGAATTGTTAGATATCTTCTCTAGTAGTATGTAATAGTAAGAGTGTAAGTGTTATAATTCTCATTAATGAATAGCCATCATACACAGTAGCACAAAATGATTTTTCTGTGGTGCTGGAAGGCGTACGATACGTGTAGTGTCCAACCTTTGAATACCTTTCATTATTGTAAACTAGTGGTGCTAAAACAGAACGTACTTTCTCGCCCAAACTTTCAAGCAAAATTATGCAAAAAGTACTTATTTACGAAAAATTGTACAGGACTTATTTCAAAATCTATCTTTAGGGAACAGATTTCATTAAATGAAAAAATATCTATCTTCATAAATGTAGTTGTAGGAAGACTCCCAAAAAATTTAGAATATTTGGAATTTTCGAAAAAGCAGGGTTTCCAACGAACATGAGACCTGCATCATTCTCATAAACGTCCTTCACATTATCCAACAACAAAATTTAATCAAAAACTGTGGTCATTTTTTTGAAAAATTTGGAAATGTATCAGATGCTTCTTATAAAACACCGCCCATAATTAAAATATCGGGTTCAAATACAAGGGACCCTGACATCAGTCAGACCGATTGGAGAATAACAATTTTGGAGAAAATCTGCCATTCCAATTGGCTTAAGGGATTAAAAGTTTTCCAAAAGGCTGAAGACTTTCTCATCTCCGCCTTCCCTCCCTCCAACCGCATCGTGGTTTCTGGCCACAGACGCTCATGTTTTCCAGGGTGCATAAACCAAAGCGGACAAAACTCGCGTTTCCCTAGCCTTCAAGCACCTTTTGGCCACAGCCCGCTGGTGAAATTGCCTTGAAAGAAAAACAGCGGCTCTTATTTTTCTTGGAAATACGAGTTCGTGATTACCAGTATACTGATGGTGTGTATGCGTAAACCTGGCCCGACAACAGGTTTCTACAGAGTAGGTAGCAAAGCGCCCTCGTCCATACAGTAGGGTGTCTAGCTCAACGAGTTCGAATGTACTATATATAGTGGCTGAAGCGCCACCACCCTGCATCAAATTGAAGGCATCATTTTTTTCAGTCAAAATAGCACCCTCTGGGCAATTATTCAATATAATAAATTTCTGCTATTCGAATTGTATGAAATACAAATCGAAGTGTGTAGTAGAAATAAGGTCTAAGAAAGCACTTGAAAAAATTATATATTCATGTTTGGAATACTTCTATTTTTTACAGTTATAAGTCGAATATACTGAAAGTCTTGTGAATATAATTATTCTAATCACAAATATAATTGAAATTCAGTTATACGAAAAAGGCAACAATATAGAAATAAGATTTGGTACAAAAAACTCGTCGCTTCAGTGTAACAGCCCTATATGCCACCACCAGGCCACCACTCATGATTGACTGCAAAAAACATGACGGCCCCTATTTCTGCGTGTCCACCAAGAGAGCTGAAACGTAGGAGAAACCACCCTACGAAGTATATTCTAACTCGCTGGTCTTTCCCACCAACGACAATGGTTCGACTGAGGGGGAGAGGCACAGACAGCCGCTGCGATGAGCTGAGGACACGAGCCACGGTTCTTAAAACAACACGGACAAAAATAGGCGTTTGGAAAGGGGCGGTTTCGCGAATACTATAAAACACGAGTGCGCAAACATGGAGAAGGCGAAACTATCTCGTACCCGCTGCGTGCAGTCAGCTTTTTATGCGATCTGGCAAAGGAGCACAAACAATCCGTTCGGCGCCGCAGATGCCAGGTGCGGTTGGTAGAAGCGACTGGCGTTCGCCTTGCCGCCGGGAACCGAGGGGACGCCACAGCCGCTTCCGCTAAAGGGGACTGTATTCTTAAACCGCCCGCCCACTCGGCGCCGCCGACCGCGCCTACGCGGCCGGTTTGCAGGGCGCGATCGCCTAATCCCGCAGGGGCGCCTCCGCCCCTGCGCCACCGCGCGCCGTGCTGGGCGTGATTTGCTGCACTGCGCCCAAACATGCGGAGGCGGCAGCGGGGCGGATCACGGACGGTGCGGCGGCGGCCGGCGGCGGCGGCGCGCGCGGCTGGCGGCCGCTGGTGGCGGCGGCGCGGCGGCGGCGCGGCGGCTGCTTTCAGGCGATGGACGACGTCCTCGCAGGGCTTGCTGATGTGGACATGGGGAGGCGACCCGGCCGCAAGCGTTGGTGTTGGCGGGGACCTCCGCCCAATCGAAGCTGACCGAAAACTCGCTCCTGTCATATTATTGATGTAACAGCCACCTTTTACTTCTAGAGTCGTATAGTATACAGAAAGTTATTTTAAATACTCTAAATAATTTAGATGTCGAGATTTTAAGCGAAAATACGTCTATAAGAGGTTCCAGACACCACAAGGTGTTTTTTTTAAACGCGTCTCCCTCTGTCCGACTCAACAGCACTAGGTCTTTAGCCATGAAGTGATTTTTCACCTAACATGAACTTCCTGAATTGATCTATCTACATTTCCCACCCAACAATTTATTTTTTATATTAGGTGTACAGAAGTGTGGTGTTAACATCAAAAGACTATAATATTTCTAAATTTTCCAAAAATGGCACCAGTTCTTTTCTATATGTTTTCTTCGAAAGTGCGCTTATAAAAATGGCACATGTTCGATTTCCATTAAAATCTCTGAATTATAAAAATTGTCCCTCCAGTAGAAGTCTTTCAATCGTAATACGTAAATTAACTTCTGAAGCGACTCGGACTGGGAATTTGTAGGATTTTCGACATTTGCTATAAACAGTAGAACCCCGGTAATCCGAACTAATTGGAGGTGTGGTCTGTTCGGATTATCCGAAAAATGTACCGTACATATACAAACATACATAAGGTTACTAGACAATGCACTATAGCGTGCGATGTGATAAAAACGTCGTATAGCGATTGCATCATCTCATCACATTACATTATCAAGCAGATTCAGTTTCTTACGGTTCTTATTTTGTAAGTTCCTCTGAGTGAAAATTACTGCTACATAAATACGTAATATACACCGTAGTTACCAGTGCAATAAACGTTAGGGGATCACATCGTATGTGATTACAACGTATTTTACATCCGGTTGTGATAAGGGTTTACCATTATCACGCTCGTAACGCTGAGAGCACGCATTAAGGAATTGCTTTATCAAAGAAATAATTCTGCGACCCACGCCTCATGCAGCAAGTTTCGAGAGAAGAATACCAATAGGAAATGAATCAAACACTGTGCAAGAATCTGTTATTATAGCGTGCATCTGTTCACCATCATCTAACCCATTTGCTATGTTCTGACTGAAGAGTCGTGCCTGATTTTCACGAGAATAACCCGGACGGAAACCATGCTGTCCGTAATAAACGCATTCGGATTTATTCCTGAAACTCCGTAAGTACTCTGCTATTAAGTGCTCCATTTGTTTTCAAACAAGGGATGTTTAGCTCATAGGCCTGAAATTTGCAACGCTTACGCAGACTCCTCCCTGGTAAATTGGTACTCCTGGCAGAGGTGATATGCGCGGTGGACTGTGAAGTGACAGATGTGATCTGTTGCATATTACCATACTCCTTCATCATTCCATAGCTCTGATTTTTTACCTAACACAGGACCACCACAAAAATGGAAGCATGTGGAACGTAGCTGTAGATAAAAGCTAATTAATTGGGAGCTAGCCACCATCACTTAGAAATAAATTGAGGTAATGTAGTTAATGTATATAATTAAAACATTAAAATGTTACAAAAGTTAAATGATGAATCTGGTATGCTGCTTCAGTGAATTCTACTAATACACATAATGCAATTGAATGTTGGCATGATATGCCGTGGTTAATCATGCAACCAATATAGTCTATGAATACATGAATAAAAAAGACTATTGTGAGGGATTTACATTGAAATAGACGCGTGGTGCTGAAAGAAAAGACATGGAAATTATGTGCAATGTCTGGAAGAACTGCTGTGCGTGGTGACGTAGTAGGTAGACAACTTCTAATGGTCCAGATGAGGATTTGTTACCGCCAGAGGTTGAATGCGGGTTGGAGGCCTGACATACGCTAGGAAACGCCGTGTTCGAGATGTATGAAGTAGCTTGTTCTCGCTAGAATGCTTGTCTGTACAGTCACTGTTTAACCAAGAACACGAACACGGTACCTTTTTGCAATATGCAGAAATGAAATTATTGCTGCAACAATAAATTAGAGTTCTGCAGCATACACATACACTGACGTACGATGTAATAAGTTCACAGTTCAGTCGATTGTAACTAGAATAATTGAAACACGTTGAACTGCGGAAGCAGCAATTAATAGTCCTGCGAGCGTGAAAGTGCCAGGACTCGAAGGTGCGAATGCCATGTGCAGTAATTGATTATTTAAAGTAAGATAATTATCACATCGTACGATAATTAAACTATTGCATTGATTTTTAAACAACTTACACACGCGTACGTTGCGAACATTTCGATGTGAAAAGTGAGAGAATGAGTACGAGTTTGTGTGACGTGGATGAGCCTCAAACAAGAGGTTCTGAATTATTAATATAATAATATAGTAATATAATAAACAAGAGGTAATTATGAAACTGAATTTCTTTTTATTTACAAATGAAATAAATTGTAAGGTTACTTTGCATTTTCAAGTGTGAAAATTAGGATGCTAGATTTATGTTTAAGAATGTTTAGGTGTTAATGTTGTGCCATTGCATTGCCTGTAGCTGCCACGCGGGGCGGACGGTTGGTGCTGGAAACGAGAGGGGAGTGGGGGATATTCTCAGAACCATGCTTTGTGCGCGAGATACAACAAACTACCAGCAGTAGGGCGCAAACATTTCCCAACAGACGCCCGCTGCCTTCAGCCACCCTAACCTAAACAACACAAATCCGAAAATTTCATAAACCACCCACCACAATATAACCCATCAAATACTAAATTCGCATCCTACAACTCCCATAATCAAGCCCCAAAATCAACCGAAAAACCACCACATCTACTCCGCCTTCATCCCGTTACCAACGCACAAAGCAATCCGCCGCGAGTCAAATCGCGCAACAATCACTAATCAACGTATTGAGAGTTGTTTCCAAGGCCCCGCATTCTCGAATGCGGAGCAGGGCTCTCCTTCCAACAGCGCCACAACAACGAACACCCCGGCGGAAGAGCGCCAATCAAGGCGTAGGCCGCCCAGAAAAGCTGTACATCCCACTGTGACTGTGACTTGTGCGCGAGATAGCAAATTACAGTTATGAAACACTTTACAAAAATGATTCGTACTGAACTTTGGCTGTATTGATGTGCGTGACGAAATAAATGAAATATATTTTATAAATAAGAAGCTTGCACGAACAACTACCAAAGCTTCTTTATTATCGGTAGGTATACTCTTGATACTTTATCGCTACCACTTACGCAGTAGAGATAAATTTATGCAATGCCGCGGGAAAAAGTGGCGACGTTTCGGCAGAAAACTCTTTTTGCCGGGCCTTCCTAACGAAAAAGTGGATAAATCCAATTTGTGAGAGGAAGTGCTTCAAATGACTTCCAATAGAGGTTTAGAAAATCCGTTGACATCGCGCCTCGACCAACAAAATTATTTTTTACCTATTTTTCGAATAGTTTTCGGATTAAAAGTGAACGTTTCTGCCTCAATGCCAATTCAGATATCTGTGTCATTTTGTCACTTCGCAGGAGCGAATATGACGGCCATAGTAGGGTAAGGAAGATCGGGAAAATGGGGTGGTCAGATCCAGGCAAGACCAATTGCCACATATGCAGAGACTGTAATGATGGTAATTTGTGCTTCTCGCGATGGCATATCAGCGCATATTTCATGCTTTATACAACAGTAGTTAATGCAGTTAGTTTATAATGTTATAATAAAGCAACATTATAAATGAGTTGCATACTATATTTTTTGTATAACACTCGGCTATTTGACATCGTGCGAGTAATCGGTGGTCTGCTGTTCCATTTAGATCTACCTCCCCCAATTCTGTCGCTACGATTCGCTGAATGTGTGATGACACAATCATTGGTGATATAAAATTAATACATCATTTGTGCCGTAAAATGCCCGATTATAAACGATTTCTTGCAACATAGAAGGTTGTTTTTTGTTTTGTTTTTTTGCTAGAATACAAAAAACATATTTGTTCCCAGTCATTGGCTCTCTGTTATCTAGCAGAGCTGGAAACATGCATTTTTCAGCGCGCCTTGCAGGGTGGCTGGTTACAGCTCTCACCCCGCACGTGAGTTGCTTGACGTGCTATTCACAAAATCCATCGGCTGTGCCGCTGAACGGCAGCGCCGAATTCCTGTCAACCAACCGTCGCCACCAAATCCAATGTTCTGGCAGCTTTCGAATATTTTATGTCGATTGGACAATCTGCCCCTACCTTAACCCTAATGCATTGCATCACAGCAAAATTCAGTTAGAATCAGAAACGAAAAGTTCTCCGCGGTTATGTGCTGTGGCATTAACACTACTGTGCGTGTTATTTTGAAGTTACATTACATCTTGATAATTACCGCACTTTTAAAATACTTCAAGTGCAGCAATTGTAATTAATGTACTCCAGGTACTCCGAATGTTAGTAGAGATGGGGGAATGAGCGAAGACGTTATTGAGAGACAATTAGGAAGGGAATTACGACCCCGATGGTGGCTCATGACTTTAAAAAGCTGGGTGCAACCCTGGGTGTGGCTTGACGGCCTGATTATTTGGTAAACGATTGATCGCGGCGAGACCCGTCTTGTTCCGTGTGTAGTTTCACACTTGTAATTTCCATAATAAGTTACAAACTGTGCCTCATTACCGAGGCAAGAAATAATATCTGTACCGCATGCCAACTGCAGCGTTCCTTCAAGTACGTGTAATGACGACTTGGTGCCGATGAAATCTTCGCTCCCCCTATGCGGTTAGCTTTGCCCGTCGGCCAGTCTACATGGTACCAGCACTTCAAGCTACATTAGATGTGAAATGTATGTGCATGTCGTTTGTTGAAGTGGGTGCATTTGAAGTGAATAAATGTTATTTTATTCTATTCATATTTTTATGTGTAAACATTGTACAAAAAATTCCTCAACCCACATCAAATTCAAATTATGCTATTGAGGTATGTAGTGCATGTAAAGTGTGGAAGTCACGGGTAAATATAGGACAAGGTAAAGGAAGGAAAGATCGCGCGCGGTCCGTGGCCCGTTTATCAGGGTACTGCTCCAGCATTCGCTTGTTGATGATCGAAAAAAACACGGAAAACTACCGATCAGAGCAGCCGGGCGATAGAATTCCCCTGCAGAGTGCGGCTGAATTCGACCTAGCTGTCTAGCTAGTGTCGATAATTTTACCACCGTCGGGACTCGAATCGTAGGAGCTCCTGGTCATACACATTGCAGAGACATCAACACCCTGAGCCATCTAGTACGCCGGTATGTTGAATTGAAAGGTGAGAACCCCAGGAACCCTGCCGAGAGTTCGCTTTGTCCATCACATACTGCACGTGCATTGGCGGGGAATCGAACCCGGCGCTCGGCGGCGGAAGGCGAATGCGCCTGCCATCCCCCCCCCCCTTTAGCGGCCGTTGCAGCGCTCCGCAATTGACGTGGGCATGTGCTGCCGCCGCGCGCGCCGCTGGGCCTCAACGGCCTCCCCTTGCGAGGGGAAGGCCGGCGGCGCTGCGCACACGCGCTGTTTGCCACACGGCCCACGCCCTCGCGTCCTCGGCGCGCCTCGTTGGAGGGGGGGAGGGGAAGGAGGGGAGGGGAGGGAGAGCGACGCTGCCTGGGGAGGCGACCGGCCGTCGGCGAGGACAGCGGGACACTGTCGTGACTGACTCCACACTCAAGCCACGGCCAGTGATTTGCCAGCGCGAGTTCCTTGCGACTGGGGCGACCCGCGGCGGATTGGCGAAGGCGTTGAACGAGGGAATGATTGATTGGTAATGATTCCGGGCGCGTCTACTGCTAAAGTTATTAGTCCCGTAGTGTGTGGCAGGTTTTTATCGCGGGAGGTGGTCTCTCCCCGCCGGATGGCGAAATCCGGCACTGACCTATTCTCTCATCAGCTATCTCCCAAATAAGGGGCAATGCCCCTGCCGGGACAACTTGTAAGTTCCTGGCTGGTCTCCGAGCATGTGTGGTAATAATGTGCATATAAGTGTAAGGGGTCAGTATAAGGAAGAGGAAGGAATACACGCTCGCCGTCCATTGTTCGTGTCTTGCTCCGCCCCTCGTATTGATCTCAGAAACCACGGAAAACTACTTATCATAGCAGTCTGCCGCTAGAATTCTCCTCCAGACAGCGCCTTAAGGCGACCAAGCTTTGTAGCTTGCGCTGAAAATGCTGCCACCATCGGGACTCCAACCCTAGGACATCACGGCGAGGGACCAGCAGGACGGCACTAGTGCGTTTTAGCCTGATGTGACTGAACGCATTGGTTAAGAAAAAAATACAGTCAACTCTGGTTATATTGAGAATATGGGGACTAACATTTTCAGGTTTAGTTTATAATATTCTCACTCTATCGGATAATCCCACATTATAATGCCATTTTTCAATTATAATTGATTTAATTATTCCGCATGTACAGTATGATTTCCAAAGGCCGCGGATTGTCTGTTCTTCTTCTTCACTTTCTTCACACTTCATTTTGCATTGTTCCGTCTGTAAATATCTTAGAACAATGTTATCACCCTTCAATGCGTCTTCTTCGGAGCACATTCTTCCTTTTTCATTCTTTTTTATCCTCCTATTTGTTTTCTGCTGTTTTAAAAGACCATTGAATTCGAAATGTGCTAGCAAGATCCGATTTCACTAGTTTTCAACTGGAGGCCGTGACCATAAAGTCCTCGACGAGACAAAATTGGCACTAATGAGCTGGAAAAATTCCCTCATTGGTACAGTTCCTTCAATCTCTTGACGTTACATGAATGCGGGAAACTGAATTAGAATTCGTGACATTGTGGAGGACTTCGAATGCTCTCTCTCTTTCTCTCTATATAAGAAAATTTTGTATGTGATTATGGTTGGCAATAAATTATGAATATATTATGAAAGAGAAGTGAAGTAAAAGAATAAAGGCACAGTAATACGAGGTATTTAGTTGGTTATAGTTATTAACGTCATGAGGCCGATAAACACTAACCAAGTCCGTTATTCGTGATATCAACCGTGTGTAGTTGAATGCTTTTCGTAATACCATCTTCTTACAAGAAAAACTAATATAAATAAGAAACACCTTTGTTTTTAATACGTAGGACTGAAACGCCATCTTCCTTAATTTGGTACGATTGTTGCTCCAATCGCAACAGATACAATAATGCCAAGATTTTATCGTAAAAGCAAGTCAGAAAATTTTCTCTGGATGCAAATCGCTACTTGAGAAAGCTATTGTAATTTTTGGTGTTTTTAGGATTTGTCGACGGGACGAACTTGTGACTTTGAGTATTGATGATATAGAAACAACGAGCAACGGAGTGCTGGTTACACTAGTTTGTAATACCCATGGTCGATCTTCCATTCAATGGATATGATTTATAAAAAATATGCTAATCTATATCCATCTAAAACCTAGAAACGAGGGGCGTTTTTGTAGATTATAGAAATGAGAAATGCTCTAAACTAGCTGTCGGTACACACAATATGACACACTCGAAAAACTATTGAAGAATTTTTAAAATTAGACTCTCGAGAGCTCTAATCAGGGCATTATATTCAACGATCATCGGCCACAATGCTAGTCGTAATGGTGGTGATCTGCACTCGTTGAAAGAATTTGGCAGTCCTCTTCAGTAGTATATATATTGAACAATCGTATCGAAATGAGTTAAAATTTCTAAACGGTTATTCAGCCCCGACGATGATGCATCAACATCTTCCGCACTTTCGACCTCTTATGAAGATCAAATATTATCATTAATAATAATAATAATAATAATAGTTAAATAATAATAATAATAATACTAGTTAAATAATAATAATAGTTAAATAATAATAATAATAGTTAAATAATAATAATAATAATAGTTAAATAATAATAATAATAATAATAATAATAATAATAATAATAATAATAATAATAATTAATGTAAGGGAAAACAGAATTCTTCAATTAATTGAATATATTTCAGAATATTTACAGATATACATGTTAGGCAGATTTATACAATTTTTATTACGAAATAATATTTATTCGGGGAGAGTGAACGAACGGTAAGATAGTTTTAAATTAATGTTATTGTCAGCGAACTTAGGTTCGCTGGAAAATCTTGGAATTGTTTTGTAGAGAGAATATTAAACAAATCGTTAACACGCTCAAATGGTTCTCCTCTTTAGTACAAAATAATGGTAAATCAATAATTTAAAAAATGAAAATGTTAATTAAAAGCAAAAAGGAATGTCCAAAAATATAGGAAATTGTTTGATATGTGAAACAGTTCTCATTATGCACATTAGAGTTAAATTATTACGTGCATTAATGAAATTAACTTTTAAATACCATGTAATTTCTGCGTCACAATTGCATCCTGGTTATAATTTTAGCAATCCTCTATTATTTGATATGCTGTAACCGGGATAAAAAAGAATGCTTAACTTCCAACAGTAGTAGCAAAAATGGGTTTTTAATGTTTCCGTGTGTGAGACACATGTATATCTATTATACTAAGAGAAATGAATTATTGAAAAAAACTATAGACATACAGTATGAAAATAATAATTCCATGCCTTCACTGGTGAACTCACCAGATAAAGAGAATTTCACAGTCACATGTGCCAACCATAGTTCAATATCTTGATTTTGCAAGAGAAAGGATTTTTATGACATACAAAGTTCAGATCGTAACGTAAGAATATAGTAATTCCAATATTATTATGTCACATGAATAGACGCATTGGAATCTTCCCTCGCAAGGCTGCGACAAAATTATTCCAACTGTCGAATCCCCCTCCCTTTTCATAATTCCCCCAAGTAAAAACGGTCACCCTGCGCCCAGCTACCACGGACGTAAAAGAAGCAAAACGATACTATTTTTCCTTATCGCCGCTATTGAATATCCCTGGCGAAGCGGTCGCCGGTGCTTCCAATATCTGATTCCCGACGTCGCAGCTCCATCCGGCCCTCATCCCCGAGCCGCAGTTGCAGGCGCAGTAACAGGAAAACAACGGCCGGCCAACCGGCGCCCACCCCGCCCCGCTGCCATTGGCCCTCGCTCCGTGCTGCTGCCTCCGTCGCGCTTTCCGCCTCTCGGCCCGCGTCGGCCCTGCCACCCCTTGCCCACCGCCACCCCTTCGCCGAGTTGGTCATCAGAGATCGGGAATCGTTTCGTTCAAAAGGGTGCTGTTCTACAAACTCTTTTATGTCAGTTTTGCTCTATCTTCTGAATAAATAGGAATTATTGCAAATGATTTTAACAAATGCCATATTAACTGAATTTTTGTTGATAAATTGAATGTTTTGAATGACACCACAACAGCCACTCTCCATGCTTAATTTGGTCCAGAAAGAGTACCTACATAATACGTAATAGATCAGTTAGAGATCTGAACTATTTATCGGATCATTCACTGAATAAAAGAAAAACGGAGAATATTTATCATTTCAGTATGTTAAAGGATGACATATTACATAACTTATACGCCATTAGAAATATCCTAATAGCCAACTAGTATTCTTTAACATTTATTAACAGTTGTATTCACCTTCGTTTCGCCAATTACCAACAGAACAAATTACACAATTCATATAACCATGTACAGTGATGTTTTTAAGAACATTATTACACTTCCTTATGCTGATAACATATCAATCAGTATCAAGAATGACTTTAAACATTTCAATTGAGTTGGAATTATTTAACAATTGAATTTGTTTTTTTTAAATGGGTTTGGATAAGATCGAATATATCCAACATATTAATGATAAACTTAATTTTAAATAGTTTTACCAATGTGATAAAACTTTCATTCGTGCCTGTTTGGTCCACATTAAAAAAATTATTGCCATACCTTGTCCAGTCATTCAATCGCCATAACCTCTTCAACCCGTGGATTTCAGTGCTTCCCTAATAATGCCGGATTCCATCTCGACTCTGAATCAATTTCGCCTTCTTCCAAGTCCATTCATTCTTGGTGGAATCTTGCTACCTCTTGGTTATTCGCCTGCCCAAACCCAATCCACACTGTGTTTTCTTGAATTGACCAATCTCCCATTGTATTTACCTCTCCCCAAACCTCACACCATCAGTGATTACCCCAGATCCATAAAAAAACATACCGTTTGCCTCAATTCTTCAAAATGTCAGTTGCCATACTTGCCGTACTTGCCATACCCCGTTTCCAAACCTTGTAATTTAGTTTGTTCTAATTGTTCCCAAAGTCTACACCATTCTCCCATAGCTCGAGCTATTGTCGGAATGCAGCACAATTTGCCTCAAGGACTGCCTCTTCGAAAACCTATTCGCTCTATCACACACGTAAGCAAGAATAACACTAGCGTGAAAGGAATGGTCTGTGACAGAAAGTGCTCCCAATTTCGTAACCTACAACACGAGTGGACTGGTCACTGCATTGCTCTCCCCAATTCTCTTGCCTCGTTTTCCCGTCTCTCTCTCTCTCTGTCTCTGTCTCTCTCTCTGTCTCTCTCTCTGTCTCTCTCTGTCTCTCTCTCTGTCTCTCTC